>JBCNYG010000008.1:26869671-26901794 GCA_039654305.1 Porochilus rendahli | reverse complement strand
CCTGAGTGTCCGGGTGGAAGCCTCTGAGCAAACCAGGACACAGAGGGGCTGGAGGTTCACGGCAGGTACAGAACCATTTTCAAACCTACAGACTGTGCTGATATTTCTTGTATATAATGCTGCCGATAGGGAGGTTTGCAGAAAGACTTCCTGGTGTTCCAAAGCGCTTCAGAATTACGCAAGGCTATGGGAGGGGAGGCAGGGGGGAAAAAACCCAACTATGACACATGGTGGAGGGTGGATCACACCACTAACTGCATCATGATATCTGGCTCTGAAACATCGTATAGGGTGCATCATACTAAAGCCGCATCCCACGCAGGAACCGATGAGCGACCATGCAATGTCAATGAACACCAGTGAAATGAGCAACAAAAGGCGAAGTGGGCAGGCTTGGAGTTCAACTGAGCTGAATAGACGAAACAATTTGAACAGTCACCAATCAGAGCTTAAAGATACCATTGATTGACAGATGCCGCCAAACACGGAGTTCCCAAAAACGTTTCCTATTCACTTCCATAGACTGTGTAAAATAGGTGGTTTCATGTGCAGTACAGCAGTAAAGCTACTCGCATGTCGTATGACCCTATGTGGATGCGGCTTAGCATCTAGCTCTGATGCACGGTGGAGGGTGCATCTTACCAGTACACCCTAACAAAGGAGGCTCTTAAGGGCTGAATGATTACAACAGTTGGAGTCCAGTAATGATGTGAGAAGGATTATTGCCATGACAACACAGGCAAACTAATATTTGTGAAATATCTATGGTCTGTTGTAGATTAGACACGTTTTCGTGAGGACTCTAGATTTGGAACAAAGATGTACACCAAATTGGTAGTCTGCCAGCGGCACCATATCGTGATCACTCACCTTGTTTTTGAACTGACTTTATCCACATTTTGTCCCTCAGGAGTCGATGACGCAGAGTCTGAATGTGGTCTGGATCAGGGAGTGGACTTTGACTGGACTATAAGGAACGACGGAGTCGTCACTGATCTTGACGAACAGCTCAACGGACTGTTAACATTAGCCCAGGAGAGGACACGGGAGCCCCAGTGCACACAAGACAGTACAAAAACAAATGGACCATGAACAGGAGACCTACTGGCCATATAAATTATGGCTTGTTATTGTAGCCCATTTAAAATAAAGGGGTTATTTTTGTTGTTGTATTTTTTGCCCACCATGATCACCAATTCAACCCAAATGAGTAATTTGGTTCTGGACTATCAGGTCATCTGTTTCTCACACATACGTTAGCTCAAGTAAAATGAGCAAGTCCATTAAACCAGAACAGATTTGCTTGAGTTGATTCTACCTCACTTAAAAAATCAAAAGCTTCTCTTATATTCATTAATTGATTTTCTAAGAGTAGATCTGGCAGTACTGTCAGTGTCATTCTGTTGGTTATATCCTAAAGAGAGTGGTTTTATTTTGACCCTTCCCCCATCCACAGGGCACTTGATGGTTTGAAGAGAATATGATAACCGAACATGATGTTAAAGCTGATTTTGTCCCGAGGTGTACAGTACACCAATGGCACTCCCACTTGAACACATTCCTCCCATTTTTCAAAAACTTTACACTTATTACCAATTTTACTGATTTTTCCCGTCCCCCACTCTACTCCAAGCACACACACCACAAAAAAAAACCACCAAACTTTTTACCATTGACAAGAATGTTCAAATTTTGCGCTATGTCGCTAGCTAATGCCACCTTCTGGCTGACGCACAATTCAAACTCTCTGAAAACCTAACAATTAAATGAACAATCGTCAGGCTGCTGTATAAAAGGGGCACAAAGTTGTGCTAAAGTTATACAAGCATGCCTCACACTCCAGGAGCTCGAGAGTTATATTTTCAGAGGGGTCGAATTGTTGGCCTGTCAGAGGGTGGCATCAGCCAGCGACCAATTTGAATATTCCTCGGAATTTTCATCAGAAAGATGCCTTCAAAAAGCGTAGTGGAGAAAAATCCCTGTTCCAAGGCCGCAGACACTACAGAACACATTCAAACCAGCTCAAAAACTGTTACGCGCCATCTTCATCAAATGGGTTCATCAATAAGACCGAGCAGCAAGACGCAAGCCTCTTCTTCGACCAGCAAATACTCATCTGAAATTCTGGCTGGCTATTTACTTATGCCCGGTCTTTACAATGTCCTCTGATGTATACGGATGTTCTCTGATGCAACATGGGAATATGATTGGAGCACATCGAGATCACGGTTATCGTTTGAGTGCACCTAACGATGCATCAAACAGCTTATTACTATAATTATATTAAAGCTATAAATAAAATCCAAAAGGAACGTGACAGGTCCGCTCATGACACGACTGAAAATAAACAAGCACAGAAAGCTCATTAAGTGTTATAGTACTTTATTAAAAAAAAAAAGTTTTTGATCTGGTCATTCATATTACAATGAAACACTGATAGCAAAATGTTTACACCTTGAAATTTGTAATTCCAGTTAAAAAGGTTCTTGGTGCTTTGAAGTTTGTGTTTGTTTCGTTTTTTCATTCACTCTACAAGCGTACACAGAATATACAGTACACTGAAGAGATGAGATAATACCTTTAAACTATTCACCCTCATGCTCTTGCTTACTCACCCCTTCACCCTGATCGTGGCAGTGGAAGTGCGACCCGTCTATCTGCCTAGAACGCCGTCGTGAATATACGAGGAACAGAAACGAGCCTACGCCTTGAAAAGACTAAAGCCGGTTTAACTACATCTAACTCACCTCAAACCTGATAGTGAGTGTTCTGCTGCTCTACACCTAACCCTTAGAGAAAAGGAAAGGCTGGATCTGAACCGTTTGGAGTCGGCCATGTCTATTTTGTTTGCAGAATAACAAGATACATGATTAGTGATGGGGCTTAACTAAGCAAAATGCATGGTTAAGAGTACAATAAAATAACATAACGCATCATACTATAATGGTCCCGCATGGCACTGGCACAGAAGATTACAGATTTGTTGCAGTGGAGAGTGCACGAGTGTTAAAAACAAATGGGGCAGGGGAAAAGGGTTTCGGCAATGACAAGTCACGTTTTATTTTGGACTGCAACCTTTTCCAGTTTTTAATATACACTGTGTTAATATTGCACTGTTGACCACTCAACCAATCAGAACAGACAGCTGTCTCATTACCCAGTCGTACATAATTACAGGAATGGATCAAACCAGAAATATTATTTCGACTTACAAGACATCGGTGCCTCGTCATATGCAGTCTCATTTAAAGAAAAGGGGAGAGCTGAAAGCAAAAAAAAAAAAAAGAAAAAAGCTAGATATGTGACAAAAAATAACGGCAAATACTGAGGGCTGAAGCTGGAAAGTGAGGAATGAAGCTAAAGTGCTACCTACACCAAAAAAGGCAACTCGCCCTTGTTCAGCCACCCAGCAATAATAGAAGTGGGTGAGGTGGGTAGTGAGGAAGGGAAGGGAGGAGAAAAAAGATAAAGGGGGACGGGAGGGTTTGAAGCGCAGACTTTCAGAAACTGTTGAGATCTGCCAGAGTGTCGTCCAGGGTGGCGTGGATGCGGAGGTTCTCCTCTTTAGCCACGGCGAGCTTCTCTGCAAAACAAAAACGGCAAAGTACAGAAAGTGTGAGAAAAGTCCATGACGGCTTCCGGGGGACAGATCGGACTCAAATATCCTGCTAGTCACCACAAATACGACGTGTAGTCATTTGGCTTTGGTTGCGGGTGTTCCTGAAACAAAATGTCAAAACGGAAATGAAACCTAAAGCCTAAAAGATCCCATAAAACAACTCCCATGACACAGGGCCAAAAATATTGGGAAACTGAAGACTGAAGCTGAAGACTGGCATGTCTGATTATGTCATACTTTACACACAGACCCAAAAAGACCAACATGCTAAAACTTGTTAACGGCTGCAAGTGTCAATATTATATGCAAACAGGAAGCAGTTCTCAACCACAACATGAAGAGAAGCTATGAAAGCTAATCTTAATCTTAATACTAAACATATAATGGGGAATACAATACAAAATAAGGCATGCTCCCAAGACAGCGTACTCATGTACTCGCCTGTACATGAACGATCCAATCACGCCCCAGAATTTAAACGAACCGCTTCATAAAACCACAGCTTGGCTCTTTATTACTTGCGTTTCGTTAACTTTAAACACCATGGTAACAGACAGTACAATATACAAAACATGTCAGAAAGGCCATCGCATTATGAGCATGCGCATTTGTTGTTTGAGTACTGGGGTGCCATTACATCATCTCTACTCTTTCTGCTATGGATCCTCTCACCCTCCAGTCCTCTCTGATTCATCCTGGTTCTCTTCTCTACTTCACTTCTGCCTCACTTGGTCGTGCACACGCACACACACAACTGTCAGTGCAGAATAATGGCTGCCACCACCCTGATGTTCTCCAAAACAGCCCAGATTTCACCGTCTTTCTGCTTTGTGATGACGTCTATGGCGAACAAATAAATCTGAACCAAAATAAAAAAATCAAACGTACAGCTTGTGTGATCATGTCAAACTGAAAATGATAAGTCAACTCTCCCTTTCTGCCTAAACCTCGCTAAACCGGCTTTCCTAACGCCAGCATTAGCGTGTGATTGGCTCGGGTACAAATCGAGTGCTGGAAAGCTTTCGGGATGAATATAAAAAAAATAACGTCCTTTGCATGAACTGAGACGCAGATTGTGAATCGTCTACGTTATTTATAAAAAACACTGTCTGAACTGGCTACACACAAACCTCTTACACTTCCTAATGTGTTTCAAACACGGGCTTCATTTTGTACATGAGATATTTCTCATAGAAGACGGCAGAAATGGTGACTTGGGTTTGACGATAACGGCTCCCAATAACGTGTCGAAAAACAATAAGGACTGTGACGGTCAAAAAGTTTATCACTGTACAGTATCTGATATGGATTGCTCATGTCTGTAGGGATGAAAGCGATAGTCTGACTAAAAAAATGCAGTATTCACTCTGCCATCAAGAAAATAGAGATCCTTGGCTGAAGATCAGCAACCTGATAGGAATTATGTCTGAACAGGCAAAAAAAAAAAAAAAAAAAAAAAAAAAAAACAAAAAAAAAAAAAACAAACAAAAAAAAAACCCACAACAGACTACCCAGTCCATGATTTAACACCTACAGTTGTGGTATAACCAACCAAACCTCATGTTAAACTGTAGTGAAGTTTCTGTGACACGGTTTGTATTTTTATCTGGTTTCACCCAAATGAGGACTGGTTTCCATTTTGAGTCTGGTTCCTCTCAAGGTTTCTTCCTCGTGTAAACTGAAACTGGAGTTTTCCTTAGCCGCCGTGAGCTTGCTCATTTGGGGTGTGTAGGGTTTGTGGAAAAAAAGTTAATGTTCAATTTATTTTACAATATAGCTGCTTTGCAACAATGTCAACTGTAAAAAAATAAATAAATAAAATAAAATAAAAACCCAAACAAACAAACAAAAAAATAAAAAAAAAACACAGAAGTCCAGACACGCCTGTTGAGAGGACCATTTCATAATTCATGCCCTTAGAGAATAAGCATAGCAAGTTTGAAAGCCCCAGCTTCAGCGCACGGCAAGTCAATGTCCGAAAACTTAAGACAAACGGACGGAACCCATTCCTATAGCTCCCAAGCCACTTTGTAGGCAGGAACTAAAAATATGCGAAATACAAATAAAACTGAATAGAATTGAGTTCTGCATGCTTATCACCACTCATTTTGGCCCGACCCAACAATGACTATTTAATGGGGAATAAAACGCCATTGTATAAAACTGACCATACTCTAGGAACTACCTAAATCATGCCCAGACCCCATCCTTTAGGAGAGCAGCTTGCTCTTGCTACAAGGATTAAAATAAAAACACATATCCCTAAAGGATTTGTTCGAAGATTTGGTATAACAGCATATCCATCTTTAAATGTAGAATTGGTCTCTCCGGTAAGTGGCGTCACAGTCATAACCCATAACGATATAGCGTTTCCCTAATTTCAGTAGACAAATAACGAAACACCTGTAGGACAGTGAAGCCAAACAAAAACACGCCATCAAAAAAGAGGGAAAAAACAGTGACCTAAATTCAGAGAGCGAGAGCGCTGGAGAGACTGCGCAAGCACACATGTAAATGCCAGAAGAGAAAGTGATGAAATGGCGATGACGAGTGGGAACGAACACAGGATACTGGCTGCTAGCCAAGGCAACATGAGAGCAAGAGTGGGAGGAAGAGAAGAAAATGTAGGCGAGAGCGCTCTCTCTCTCTTACACTCTGGAAAGAATGATTAAAATGGTCTGCAACACTACTCTCTACAAGCATACGGTTTCCTTGACATCGAAGCCATGCTCTGAAAGAATGACATTTTAAAAATTGTGACTGCAAACACCAGATTGATAGAATTAATTAAATAAGACCTATTTAAGGTGTCATTTAAAAGTACTCAGCATAATATACTTTACCTACTCAATTAAAATGATGCCTAGCATTGGAAACAGTGTACAGTATATTGGCGCTGCTTAGACTCCCTCTGATATGATAAACGATCAGGAATCAAATACAAGCACAAACAGCTGAAATAAGGTGCACAGTGATGCCAATTATCCCCCGCCACCCCCACACCATTCCGCACTCCATGCAGGAAACCACTCTTACCATGCTACTAATCCTGTTATTTAGTAGCGGGAGCGCAATCGCACACCAGCCTGCACTACACTGAAGCACAGCTCTCACAGAGCTTTATAGCAGCACGCAAAGAGCAAATGATGAGGCTGCCAACTGTACGCGTAGGAGGCAAACCGGAGGTCTATTTTCATCCACCATGTTACCCTCTCAGCTACTTCTTCACTAAGAAATCACAGTGTAGTGAAACTACAGGGGAAGAAATTTTAAAAAAAGCATTCCAGGCAAATTAGCACGCGCATCAAGAGAAGCCACAAAACAAAATCTGTCCGAGTCAGTAAATCACTGGTCCTTTATTTATATACAGTGCTCCATTATTTATTAAGGGGGTTATAATATCAATGCAAGTCCAGGTGAAATCTCTGCTAGAAATTTTTCCCAAACATTTAATCCAAGTCTCAAGCGCCCTTCGAGGGACCATGCCACTGTGGTGAACCCAGGCTGCCAAGTCTAAACAACTATGCCGTTGCTGAAGTTTTTATTGGACATGCTGTTTGTGCTCTCGACTAATTAAAGCTGTGCAAAAGTAGTACAACTCTGTACTCACAAACACGGTCCTGGTGAGCTCGTCTCAAAGTGAACATTCCGTTCACGGTTACAGATGCCCCATTATCTACCGGGGGGGTGGGGGGGTGGGGTGTAAGGGCAAGCATGCAGACACATGCTAAATATTTACATGGAAATCATTGGGTTAAGAGCACCGTCCGGCTTCTCGCTAATGTCCCTGCACTCGGTTTCTGCGCACTCATCTGTGGGCGTACACAAAGCAATGAGAAGGCGCTCGTAGGGTTCTGTGGAGGGATGCAGGGATTTTTAAGCCGCCTACCTTCCAAATCATCGACCGTCTTCTCCAGTTTGTTCACTGATCTTTCACTGAACTCTGCACGGCTCTCCGCCTGAGGAAAAAAGCAGCCAAGACACATTAAATTTACTAGATGCATGACCAAAAAGAAATAAAAACTTAACTGCAGCAAAAGTCAGAGAAGTTTGTTCGTTTGGTGCTGAAAGGAAAGATTCTGCTCTTTCCACTTTTTTTGACCCATAAATGTTGTTACATGCTGGATTGCTGACTTATACAACACCAGAGTGTCAACCGAGGTTAGAACATGTTTAAGTTCTCTCTGGACTGTGCCTCCCAGTGCACGAGTGTGGAGCTTTCAGCTGTTGAAAGGCCAATCAGAGCAGAGTAGGTACAGAGAGCAGGCCATAAATGAGAGGAAGTCAAACAGGCAGTACAGCACAAACACTCAAAAATCAGCGTTTCAGGAGCAGCTTCCTGAAGACCTGTGGAGTTTTTTTGGGATTGGGAGCTGTACTTTAGTGCATCACTGGCGTCCAAATTGAAAAAGCTACAACCCTAATAAAGCTAACAAACAAGGATGGCAAGAGCTACCACAATAGCACTGTGCTGGCATACCTTCTCTGAACACACATTCCTGTAGCAATTTCTGCCAAGACATGTTTTTTGGTTTCCAATACAAGAACAAAAATTTTAATAAAAAAATAAATACATAAATAAAAAGACAAAAATGATATAGCTGAAAACAGCCTCTGGGTACCAGTGATTACAAGCACTTCAGAAGAGCCACTTCCCATATTTTGTTCAACTTCAAGTTAAAAAGGAGTTTAAAAACTAGATCAATTGCTAGCTACCTAATTCAAGATTTTCTAAACTGTTTAGAATTCAAAATTCTAAACTGGCAGGTTTCCTTTACGTACGGAAGATGTAATTTGGAACTCCATAACAAATTTAAGACACCCTCTTTGTCCCAGTAAAGGAAATCGTAATGTTAAAACATTAAGACTACACAACTCTATACGCAACAATGGTTCGGGTACAGCAGTAACCATAGGCAGGTAACTGAAATACATATATAATGTAGAAATACAAGATAGAATTTCAGCTTGAAATTCATTTATTATAGATGACGCACACATACGATAATATAATCTTACGATGGGAAAAATCCTGCTAGCTGTGTGTTTTGCAAATTGTTGAATAGTAACTTGAAACAAAACATTTATAATTAGATAATTTTCAAAATTTCTGATGAGTCAATAAGATCATCTCCCACTTGCTAAACAGGTTTTAAAATGCTAGTTTTCCAAACAATATAGTAGGAAAAAATGTCCATTATACATAGTGAAAGGATTTCACAGGACAGCACGTACACATACAGCCAAGATTTACTTCCAGGGGAAACCCTAGAACTTTGCGAGGTGTTTAAATAAACTGCGTGCAATCCTCACCTCCTTCAGCTTATCTGTGAGAATCTTGATCTCTTCCTCGTACTTGTCCTCTTTCTGGGAAGACTGCAATGAACAAACAGAGGTGGCAGCCAATCAGAGAACCCTGTTGTTCGAAACCAGATGCTTCAGACACACCATATCTGCTATTCACAAGATCATAGACATACAGCATGGTGCACTTTATCTACGGACCCTGTTCACCAGCATGCAATCCGCCCAACGTGCATGCAAACATGTCACAGACCGACGCTACCCTCTCATGAACCAGTTCTGCTTTTCTGCACTACTAGAGGAAGTTAAAGACGACAGAATAAGCTACGCTATTAATAAAACGCGATTCTCCGTCAAGGATCAGAAAGGCCGCTGGAATGAAAAATAAATAAATAAATCCCACAGGCCGAGCTGAAGTCACAAAGCTGCAGTTATCTAGTTTAAACCGTCACCCCAAAATACTCTTGACTGGCCAGTACAACCACAGCAGGTTAAAAAAGGGCAGCGAAAGAGCACTGGATACACCACAACCGAATAAAAAGTTTCTGCATAAACGTTTCAGGGGTTAAATTACAAGCCGGACAACGTTCTGTCTATCTCAGGGACTATTTTAAAGGCATTTCCTTCCGCCCTCCTCCAGGACCTTCTCTACTCTAAACAAGGTTTGCCACAACAGCACACAATCATGAGGATTTATTTTAAAATGTAACAAAAAAAAAAACAATAATTAGTCACTGATATGGATATAGTCCCACAAGTTTAAACACATAACTGATCTCAGCGCTGCGCCACAAGTCAGCTAAGAAACAAGTCAGGTACAAACAGGTCTAAGAGAAATGAACAAAAATATAAATTTATATAGAAACGAAATGTTCCAAGTCTACACCAAGAGCATTTCACACAGCCCTGCACTGAGCCCACACTACCCTCGGTGGTGGTTTCTATGACGACTTGTATGTTTCATAAATACGGACAGGAACAGATCGTACACTGAAACATTGTCTGGTCTTGTTGGCAAGCACTGAATCAGATAAAGACAGCATTAGTACACACATGCTCAAAAAAGAATAATAAGGTGTGGGAGAGAGAACAAAACTATTTAAGCACTCAAAACCAACAGCCGGTCCAAACCAGAACAAGAAATTCAGTGAATTTACCACCCAACATACACATGACTGTTCTAAAAACAGCGAAATAAATAAATAAATAAATAAATAACATTGCGTTCAGATGTTTGAAACCATGCATGAGAAATGTACAGGCCTGGAGCTAGTAGAACTAAGTAGCCATGGTCTTTTGATAAGGCTGGGCTGGTACGCTGTCGATAAGCAAATGAGGCCCTTATATCTTTGTCTGGAATCAGTTTTCCCCAAAAGTACAGTAGTATCTTTGAGCTTTGAACCGTTTATAATCCCACAAGCATGCAGAAATTCTTCATCCCTCCTTTCCTACCTTTTCACTTTGGGCCTCCAAGGACTTTAAGGTATTGGTGACATTTCTCAGCTCCTCCTCCAATTCCGCACATTTGCTGCAGCGTTTTTTTAAAAAAAAAAACATTTTTTCGCATTTCGGTGTTTGACAGAGAAGGAGAAGTGGGGGGAATAGAAAGACATAGGGGGAAAAAAAAAATCACAAGTCAAAAGGGGGGGGGGGTAACACACGAGAAAGCAATGGAAATAATTGAAGAGATGAAGGGAGGGGGCACAAAAAACAAAGAAATTTACAAACAGAAAAAAAAAACAGACACAGAAAGAAAAAAACAACACTATGGACTCCTAGTGTGTGATCTGGGTGTAATTAGTTTCTCATTTAATAGAAAGAGGCTGTGTCGGATTCTGGGTGAACTAAAAATAGTCGACTGTAACGTGGCAACCGCAAACTGGGCAGGCAGAAATGATCAGAAAAACCAGAATCATGCAGTTAGTCTCAAAAATTAACCACACAGATCATTCACTTAGTTGAGACATGGAGGGATAAAGGGAAGGAGAGCAGATGGATGAACAGGAGGATGAGAATAGCCGGGTCAGTCGGGGGTTGGGGATTTTCAAACACCTGTCTGAACCTCTCTAACGCTCACTTAAAGGGGGGGCTCCCCACTTGGCCCATAGTCAGAGCCCCGAGTTCAACAAAAATACCAGCTCGGTATAATGTGTAAATCCGAGGCCTACTTTCGCTCATCCCCGGGCCTGTAAGAGGAACCCGCTGGGAAACAGAACTGGGCCAGTACCTTTTCTTCAGCTGCCTGCAGACTCTTCAGCGTTTGGTCGTAACTCCTCAGCAGCTCCTCCAACCGGCGTCTATTGCTGGGGTTTTTTTGCAGTGGGTGAGGACGAGAGGAAGAGGGAGTAGATAGGAGGGGCGAGGCGTGACCCCAAGCGCATGCAGGTAGGGATGGGTGTGGGGGAGTTTTCAGGACATGCACACACCAGGCACACAGATGGGAGGGGGAGGGGGGTGGGAGAGGAAGCACAGGTAACGTTGAGTCATGATATGTTTACAGCATTCCCACTTTTATGTTGTTCCGAAGAACGCGAGCACTCGCCAGGAGCCGTGTTTAAAATCTTACCCACTTAATTATGCACAAATTAGAACTTTAAGAACACAGTGAACCCTTTTACAGTTAAAGACAAAGACATAAAGGTGGGGTTGCTCTTAGGGTGCACTGAAACAACATGCAATTAAAGGGGGGGAAGATCATGGGTCTAAAGATGGGACTCCTGATGACTACGGCGGGGAGGTTTTTAAGCTGTTTAAAGATGGAAGGTGGTGAAGATGTTAATTTGCAGGCTTCAAGAGGCCTAAAAGAGGAAGTCTAAAGTACGACCTGCCAGCTTAAGGTTAAGCAAAGTCATCCATGTGTGCAGGGTATAAATGCAAAATATCTCTTCTATAAATATATATAAATGGGTAGAGGAGGATGGGTGTGTGAGATTCGGGCTTAAAGACACTTAGCACTCCTGGTGTACGTGTTTGTGTGAGGGCTAAAAGCCTGACTCACGCCTCAGCAACTTCTGCTCGCTCCTCTGTGCGCTCCAAATCACTCTCAATGACAACAAGCTTACGGGCCACCTACAATCACACAAACACACACCCTTAGAGAAAAGGGACGAGGAGTGGGCTTTGAGTCAGGGCAAAAAGGGTAAAACTTCACCTCCTCATATTTGCGGTCGGCTTCCTCAGCAATGTTCTTGGCCTCCTTCAGCTGGACCTCCTGCAGCTCCATTTTCTCTTCGTCCTTCAGGGCCCTGTTCTCAATCACCTTCATGCCCCTGAGACAGACAGTTCAACGGAACATGTTTACAACAACGGCGAATTATACAGCCAGTGTGGTCATGGCCATGTAACTGAAAAATACATAAACAGCTCCAGAATTATTTAGTTTATTTATATTTTTTAGTGTTACCAAAAGGCAAAGTCAGGGGATTTGATTCCAAATGCGTGTTTATGACATCAGAACACCAGCAGAAAGTTTTTATAGAGTGTGCGCATGTGTTTAATGATGCATGCACTGAGGGTTGTGTTCAAGACACCACCCCCTCATATAGTAGAATAAACCAATCACATAATCTACTCAACACAAATTAACCAACTTATCTGAAACTAAACATGTACAACCACTCCACCATTTCATTAACTATATTTAATGTGACCTACGGCTAGGTTTAACCGCATAACATCGGGCACCCACTCATGTTTCAAGATTAAAGAGCGGACCAGAACTGGAAAACTGCCTTGAGTCATGTAACACAATGACGTGCTGCTCTGTATATCATATTAAATATATAATTGGTGTCAATAATTAAATGATTCGGGCTTGGCTCATCTAGGTCAAGCCCACACCCACACCTCTCGCTCTCGTCTGCAGCCTTCTCTGCCTCCTCCAGTTTCTGCAAAGCTGTGGTGAGCCTCTCCTGAACTCGATCCAGCTCCTCTTCGACCAGCTGGATACGCCTGTTCAGGGAAGCAACCTCTGCCTCAGCCTACGTACCGAGCCAGAGAGAGAGAGAGAGAGAGAGAGAGAAAGAGAGAGAGAGAGAGAGAGAGAGAGAGAGAGAGAGAACATGAATGGAAATTTAACATTCAACTATGTCAGTCACACAAGCAGCTTTTTCAGAAGCTCACTGGTCCCAATTAGAGCACCCTGAATTAGATACCCGTTTCACACTCGCCTCTGTTTTCAACAATGAGATGAATGCAAGCCTTAAAGAAGAAAAGAAAGCTAGCAGGTCAAAAGAGGGAATAGATAGAAGCCAGATGGATAAGAATTGTTTGGGGGGTTGTTGCACGAAAACCCAAACACGTGTGCATACCAGAGGTACTCCCCTCCCGAGTAGGTCAGATTATACAACAATAAGCAAAGTGTGAAATATGACAAGCATGCGACGGGAAAGAGAAACGCTGCTTCCATGGCAATTTGCGGGGGAGATAAACTCGCCGACTCAGTCTAATGCGAACACCGTTGCCATAGAGATATGAATACTGCGGGGAGCAAGACAATTTTCCCACTTCCTCTAAAATAAACAAACAAACATCGAGGGGGCAGGGATTCATCGCCGAGCTCGTCAACATCGCTTGACCCGATGAAGGTGTGTCGCTAGAACAAGTGCATTTTGCATTCCGACTTTGCAAACCGGACATGGTTGCGGAGAGCATTGCTTCCTGTCTGGCTCTGGCCCAGAGGTGGGCCCGCGATCATTTGGCAAGCACACTTCCTGTGGCTGCCAAGAGTGACTCCACCAAGACCGGAAATCTCCATCATCCTCGACCGTCATTCCTGACAAAGCTCAGACAGAAGTCTGGCACTGTCAACATTAGAGTGACATGACTGCGTGACTTTTTTTAAGGATCCAAATTAACCAGTCTAACGACTCTTTGTTTAGCCCCTGTGATAACCCTGGTGAATAACGCCACATACCACCAACCATTCTACAATTTTGAGGCTTTTTATTAACTTAAATTGTGCCAGATTTCTAGGAATCTAGCAATAACATCCTAACCTCTCCAATATGGATGCTTTTAGCTAAACTTAAAGACCGGTAAATCGTCTACAACCTATCCTCCAAACATTAACACTCACATAGCATTATTTACACACATCAAAAAATGTGACTAACCACTGCGATGTACAACAAGATTTTCCCTAATGTACAGCTACCACACTGAAACCATGGGTATGATTCCTGCTCCATTCACTTCCTTTTTTAATCTTCTGCACAAATGAAACAAGGAATAAAAGTTTCAGGGTGTGGCATTAAGGGAAAATAATCCTTGATGCAGCCGTGACATGACACTACCTGATGCAAAGTGGATCCCATCACAGCATTCAGAACAAGAAGTTGATTTCCAATATTAAAATGACACACCCAGTCACGTGCGCTCATCTTCCACGCGTCTAAAAGAGCTGACACTAGAGACTCCTTCCACACGCGTACTATAAACACTATAACACCAAAACACCACCAGTATCCATCTCCACTGTTGGACGAAGAGAAAATTATACCACGAACGCTGGGATATCAAGGCGCCAGCTTCCAGGAGGATCCTCTGACTGGTGTAGCCTGAACGCAGGCATGGGTTCAAATCCCAATCTTGCAGGTGCAAAATTTCATTAAAAGATTTAAATTCTGAATTTGTTTCAAAAGGTTCTAAAAAAATAAAACAAATCTTTTTTTGACCTTCTGACTTATCAGACTGACATGAACATGGTAACTGATCCCTCTTACTTTATGAATGTTTGCAACTTCCTTTAAGCAAGACTCTTAACTGACCAGTTGTTTCCTGTCTTAACATCAAGTGTTACAAACCCAGAAGCTTTTTTTTCCCTCTTTCTTTTGCAGTTTTAATGACAGGATTTGGGTGTTGCTTTACCTGCTCCCTGGAGCGTTTTTCCTCTTCGACCTGCCTCTGCAGGACCTCGGCTCTCTCCTCAGCTTCATCTGCCTGTTGCTGCAGAACTTTAATCTTGCGCTTCACGGCTTCGACACTGTTCATTCCGGCCATTTTATAACCACAACCCTTTAACCAACACTGTAGAATTCGCAGAGAAATGAAGCTTAACCTCTATGCTAACGACTTAAGGTTTCAAATGCAAATCAGACTTAAAATCTGTGCGCGCGACTAAACCGATTACCACAACAAACTCTTTTTTATTAACTGGTCTATTTTTTTAAGTATAGTTCTTACAGTTTCACAAATCTCACTAACAAACCCTAATTCGCGGGTAGGACGCAAAAATATAACTTTGTTGGCTCCTTCCAGATTATTTTAGCTTAGCTTAGCTTGGGTTGGGTGAGCTAGCCGACCGCGCGAGACTAGCCTTGGCGTCCGTTTGAATTTGAGGCGACGAAGTGATTTCCTTCCGCGTAAAATGTCCAGATTTGTTGTCTTCCCCTTGAAGGAAATCTCACCAAGCTGTCCGAAATATATACTTATATAAAATAATATTAATAAAACGGAAGGCGAAGAAGCTAAAGGAAAGCGGTAGAGTGTTCCTTTCCTTTTTTTAGCCCGCGCGCGACCTCCTTTTCTCTCTTCCCTCACTCATTAGCCCACTTTTAGCTTCCTCATATTAAAGCCACTTCCGCTTTACCCCGCCCTGGACGCCGGAAGTGACGATGCATTGTGAAACGATTATGTAATTAAGTCTTTCGTATGTCACTTTTTTCGTTTTTTTACTTCTCGAACCAAAAAAGTATGAATTAGACAACGCTGAATAAAACCTGGTCTGATTTTTAAGCGAGTCCGAGAAAAATGTTTGATATTTAGATCGTCGTGAGAAGACCTGACGTCATGACCATGGTTGAAACGTGAAGACAAAATATGTCTCGGACGCCGCCTGGTGGCTGGATGCGGTATAACTTCAAACCCAGCCCATTCTCGTGAGGGAGATTTACTTTACACTGTGTAGTATATTGTCTGCAACTTATTTTCGGATATGGGTTCCATACATGCAGCAAGAAGGTCATTGGTTCGAGTCCCTGTTTGGAGTTTGCATGTTCTCCTTGCATGGGTTTCCTCCAGGTACTCTAGTTTCCTCCCACAGTCCAAAGACATACACGTTAGGCTGACTGGCTGCTTGGTGTGGATGTGAATGTGAATAGTTGTGTGCAAGCTGTTCAGGGTGTACCCCGCTTCCGCCCAGTGTCAGCTGAAATAGGCTTCAGCCTCCCAGGGACCGCAGTAGGGTTAAGCAGTTCAGACAGTGAGAGCGTGTGTGTTTTCACAGACCATGGATACCTTGATACCTTGTCTGACATTTTTCCTTGTAATAAATCAGTTTTATAGGAGTTTTTTAATTTGAGGATAACTTTCAAAACATGGTGTGAACCGATAACGATTATTAGTAATCCTGTACCCAGATGTCTGAGATTTGGGCCTGTGTTGTTGAACCTTTCCCCTGACTGTGAAAGCACATACAGGAGCTGCTTCGTCTTTTACAATCAGAGAAAATTATATCTGATCAGATTTACTTGATACACGATCCACATTTCTACTCAACTATGGGTGGGACACAAAGACAAACGACTGTAGAGTTACTTAGTTGTATTCGATGCATCATCCACATTTCCAACAATCCTTAAGTGCTACGAGTGCCAGGGTTGGCCGGTCACTCCTTTTCACATGAATGGCCCCAACAGGGTGTAGCTTGCCGAATTCTCATTTGATACACACACTCATAAAAGTGACATCACTGTTGTCATGTGCAGTGCAGTGCAGCAGGACTAGGAAGGAAGCCAACACTTTTCCCAGAAGGAAAGGAAAAGCAGGAGAATCAAGAAGAAAATGCTGAATCGGGGGACAGGAAAGGGATATGGAGAGGGAAAAGGATTCAGCTCATTCTCACTTGAGTTCTTTTGAGCTGTCTGGGTGGCAGGAATTATGTTAAAGGGAAAGTAAACCCACCTTTCACATTAAAACACCTTGTTGATATTATAGGCTTCTTCTTACAGAGAAGGTCCTGGGTTCGAGTCGTGGGCTTGGTGTTTCTGTGTGGCGTTTGCGTGTTCTTCCCGTGCGTGCATGGGTTTCCTCTGGGTACCCCTGTTGCCTCCCACAGTCCAATGACATGAACATTAGGCTAACTGGGTGTTTCGAATTGCCCCTAGGTGTGAGTGTGGGTGTGGATGGTTGTGTATGTTGGCTCTGTGAACTGTTAGGGTGGGTTTTTTTTTTTTGTGTCAACTGCGATAGGCTTCAGCCTTCCTGCCGCCCTAATAGGAGTAAACGATTTGGCAAATAAGTGAGATGGTACATCCTGTAATCCAAATGCAGCTAGAATAACCGAAATTGATGTAATAAAAATGTAATAACTTTATCTATTGACTCATTATTTCAGGATATGATAAATAAATAAATAAATAACAATGATAATGACACTAGAAAGGTCCCGGGTTCAGTTCCCGGGCTCGGGGCGTTTCTGTGTGGACAATGCAAGTTCTCCTTGTGCTTCCTCCGGGTACTCCGGTTTCCTCCCGTAATCCAAGAACATGCACAGTAGGCTAACTGGCTGTTCCAAGTCGCCCCTTAGTGTGAGAGTGAGTGTGAACGGTTGCGTGAGGGTTGGCCCTGCGATGGCCTGGCGAGCTGTCCTGAGTGTACCCCGCCCTTACCCAGAATCAGCTGAGATGGGCACCAACCTGCCTGCGACCCCGATTAGGATTCAGCAGTGTAGAAAGTAAATGAATGAATGATGAATGAATAATAATCATTATTGATTATGATTCGTCTTATTTCTGGATTAAACCATGTAAGTAAAAATATTTAATAACCGTGTAACTCAGGGTATCAAAAGCGTATTTATTCTCGGGGACTGGATTCTGTACAGGTGTAACTGCAGTAAAAAAATAAACGAGATGCTTCACTCCCATGCTGGTTCCTCTACAAATCCTCCGAGCGACACAGAGCCAGAAGAGCCATCTGCAGCTCGCCTTTAAATTCTTTCTATAGATTAGATTATAAAGGCACCATGAATACCATGAACACAGCGTAGAACAGTATTCCATAAGGCATTTTGATAGTGTCGGGGGCGTGTCACATGACCTGTATGGTGGAGTAGAGTGAGAGATTGGTCAGTTTCCGGAACTCGACCCTCACCCATAGGAGATCCTCTTCACTTCGGCCCACCATGATGCCACGGACCACAGCGTTTTTCTAACACACACACACACACACACACACACACACACACACACACACACACACACTACAATCACTCTATAACTGAAAAATCTATAGTAAAAAAGAATTATAGCTGATTATCCTCTTTACCTTCATGCAGGACTGTAAGCGCTGGGCCAAGTAGTGTGGTGTGTTTTGGATTGTTTGAACTGCAGAAATATACAGCGTGCGGTTCAGAGACATCGCTAGAGGCATTGGTTAATTTAGGCCTCGATCAGGGATGTCCAATCTTATCTGTAAGGGCAAGTGTGGGTGCAGGTCTTCACTTCAACCAAGCAGTAGCCACACGTTCCACCTGTTTTAATCACTGATCTCAAAAACAGCATCGCTGTTCCAATCTTGAAGCCGGGCGGCAGCCATCTTGGCGAGACCACCTTGCTTTTAGATCTCAAAATGGAGCCGTTGAAAACCAACACAGCTAGAAAAATGTTACTGCTGATGGTCAGAATACTTTAACTTTATATAACTTTACCACTAATTTCACTGGTATTTGCAATCAATTAAAAACAATTATAAAAAACATAAATAACTAAAAAAAAAAAGCTCTGCATGGCTGAAATTTGAAGAAAAAAAACGTTTTTAAATTATAGGTGCATCTTGGATGTAATTTTTTCCCTTTTTCCAAAATTTTATTCTATTTGAGAATAACTTTCAGCAGTAAAGTGGTCTCACCAAGATGGCTGCCACCCGGCATCACAATTGAAACACTAATGCGCAATGTAGTCCATTCATTATTCATATTCTAAGCCACTTAATCCTAATTAGGGTCAAGGGGAGGCTGGCGCCCATCTCAGCCGACTCTGGGCGAGGCCAGGGCACACCCTGGACAGCTCGGTGCAATGTTGTACCCATACTGGCCCATTGCAGATAAGACTGGACACCCCTGGTTTAGATTAGGCAAGGCCTATTAAATGCATGGAGATGAGAAACAAATAATTCTTTCATTTCCTTTATTAGAATGTATCTCACTCACTCACTCGTTTGCAAAGTCCCTTAAACCTATTAGCATCGCGGCAAGGCTTAAGCCTATATCAGCCAACACGCTGCGAAGGCAGGGTACACCCTGAACAGCTCACCAGACCATCACAGAGCAACACACACTCAACCATTCACTCTTACACTCACACATGAAGGCAATTCGGAGCAGCCGGTTAGACGTGCATGTCTTTGGATTGTGGGAGGAAACCGGAGTACCCAGAGTCTCACGCAAGAACATGCAAACTCCACAGAAACGTCCGAGTCTGGGACTCAAACCCGGGTCTCATCTGGGTACTCCGGTTTCCTTCTACAGTAAAAAGACATGCACATTAGGCTAATTGACGCTTCCAAAATTGCCCCTAAGTGTGAATGTAAGTGTGAACAGATGTGTGTGTACTTGTTTGTTTGCAAATGACGGTTCAGGGTGTACTCCAGAGTCAGCTGAGCTAGGCTCCAAGCCTTCGCACAACCCTAATGGGATGAAACATTCAAACTGTACAAAGAAACGTCCTTGCTGAGCCCGGGACTCGAACCATGCATTGAGCTTGTACATGCTATGCTAACCACTACGCCACCGTCATGCCGCACAGTGTAGCATACTTCTAGACCAATTTTTTTCTAAATATGATTACCTTTTTTGCAAATATTCTTTCTTTTAACCTATGACAACTTCATTTTTTCATCTATTTTAAAAATGTATCAGTCACTGAAATGTGTATGAGTTGCTTCCTCACCCAAAATCTTCAGACCCAGTTTCAAGTCCCCCGAGAAGTTGTTCTGGATGATTTTATCAATTTCTTGACCTTTCTGATCCTCGAGCCTGGAAAGCACTAGCAGAAGAGTGACGAGTCACACCGGGTGCCACTCTAAGAGGTTAGCGTTGGAGGTTATTGAGGTTGAAGTTGGCCTCCTCTTACCTCTGTTGAGATGGTCAGAATTGCGTGACGTGAGCACCTGAATCCAGGGCTCAGGGTTGGATTTCTTTCCAAGAACAGCGTCTCCGAGTTGCTAAACACACCAAGACATCGTCAGAACACTCCCAGCTTCCCAGCTTGACGATTATTACATTAAAAATAAACAACGCAACTTCGGCGAGGTGATGATGGGGGTAGGATGTGAGGTGAAGGTAAGGACGCACCTTGACGTCTTGATCGATGAGTTCATAATCAATCTTTCTGGATGTGTTCATCTCCTCCTTCTGTTGATATGATAAACTAATTACTCTTTCAATACTCACTGCCTCACTGTTTTCGCTGAACCACTTAACCCTGTTAGGGTCGCTGGGAGCTTGGAGCCTATCTCAGCCAATACTGGGCAAAAGCCAACACACACGCCACGGCTCACACTCACACCTAGCGGCAATTTGGAACAGCCAGTTAGCCCAGTTTGCATGTCGTTGGATCGTAGGAGGAAACCGAAGTACCCGGAGGGAACCCACGCACGCACCAAGGACCTTTTTGCTGTAAGGCGGACGTGCTAACCACTACACCACCGTGGATGGATTCCTGGAAATGACTTGCGGACATCATATAAGGTTAATTTGCCTCCCGAGAATAGGCTGGGCTCAAAGTTATACGGCATCCAGCCACTAGAGGGCTTTCTGTCTTCACGCTTGTATCTTTGTCGTGTTTTTGGGCCGCACGGTGGCGTGGTGGTTAGTACATCTGCCTCACAGCCACAAGGTCCAGGGTTCATGGCCCGGCCTGGACGAGGGCGGTCCGGTGTGAGGTTTTTTGTTGTCCCCATGAGTGAATGGGTTTCTTCCATGCACTCTAGTTTCCTCCAACAGTCCAATGGCATGCACGTTAGGCTAACTGGCTGTTCCAAATTGCCCCTGGGTGTGAGGGTGATTGGTGGTGTGTCTTTTGGCCCTGTGATAGACAACCGAGCTGTTCGGGGTGTACCTGGTCTCCGCCTAGAGTCAGCTGAGATAGGCTCCACCCCCTCCCCCTGCATCCATAGAATAATTAAGCGGTTCGGCAAATAAGTGAATGAATGTAGTGTACCTTCAGTATCGCCAGCACCAGGTTGGCAAAATCTTTACTCGTCTCAGAGATCAGGTCGTTCTCCAGATAACGTCCGAACGCTGTGAGCCAGAAAGGAGGTTAATGAGTTCTACATTTACACAGTGACACTGAATTCCATTCTGATTGGTCAGAAGGTGTTGATTCATTTATCATGGACATGACACACGGACTCGAGTGTCACACGCTTCTCTAAATCCACATCTAATAGTAAACAAATAGGAAAAGGGTGATGATTTGAAAAAAGAACTGAAGTCAAACTGCATAATCGTTGGAAGGTGTGGTGGCTCAGTGGTAAGAACTGTATTTTTATCTATTAATTCATTCATTTTCTAAGCCGCTTAACCCTAATTTTTGTTGCGGGGAGGCCGGCGCCCATCTCAGCCAACTCTGGGCGAGGGCAGAGTACACCCTGGACGACTCGCCAGGCCATTGCAGGGCCAACACACACATGTAACCATTCATACCCACGCTCACACCCAGGGGCGATTTGGAACAGCCAGTTAGCCTACCGTGTATGTTTTTAGACTGTGGAAGGAAACCGGAGCACCCGGAGGAAACCCACGCAAGCATGAGGAGAACATGCAAACTCCACACAGAAACGCTTCGAGCCCGAGAATCGAACCCAGAATCTTCTTGCTGTGAGGCGGACGTGCTAACCACTGCGCTGCCCCATTTAAATGTATTTATTTTTTTTATTGTTTTATTTATTTATTTGAATATTTTATATTATGTTTATTTATTTCAGTGTATTTTTTTTTTGCATATCATTGCATGCATATCTTTAAATGTTCAAATTTACAATTGTTATTGTACTTCCAAATATATCCTCTAGGGGGCATGGTGGCTCAGCGTTCAGCACTGTCACTACACAGTGAGAAGCTTTGGCGTCTGTGTGGGGTTTGCTTGTCCAGTGCTTGCGTAGGTTTTCTCTGTGTACTCTGGTTTCCTCCAGCAGTCCGAAAACATGCATATTAGGTTAACTAACTACTCTAATCATTGTATCCCATACTTTTTGATCAGATCCACATGTATATTCGGGGGCAGCACAAACCCTTTTATGCTCACAAAAGCCCACGATTGGCTGCTGATCACCTTAAGTGACAGGCAGGCGGGTATTTACCGTCCGTCCCCTGAAACCTCAGCCAATCAGCTACTCTTACCCCACAATATACAGTATGATTTCTGGACGACGTCATTGTTTCTCACCTTCGTGATACGCTATGGTGATATCTCGGAGTTGGTCTGGTGATCTGGTGCACAAGACTTCTAGGAGAGCTTCCTCGTCTGTCCCGAGGCCCTGCGAGGAGTGTTTTGATGAAAACGCGTCACACCGGAATTGGAATTTTTTCTAGGCATTTCCCAGAAACCATTGCACAAAATCGAGAGCCTGTTTACACACCATTCAAGGCGGTAAGAAACATGATTTAAACGGTAACATGTGCTGGGAACCAGGATGTGTTTTTCCTTGAAAATAATCAACGTCGGGCTGGTGACACCGACTCTGCCACATGTAAGCCAGCATCATGTTAATGCAGGTTGAGTATTTTCTCATAACAGTGCATCCTGGAGAGTTCTATTCTGTATATGATGTGTAGAAAAAAAAAAAAGCTGACCTCCATGGATCGTTGAAGACGTTGAGCATCAAAGTGAGCTGGAGGCATCACGAGAGCCAGAATCAGCTCCTGCAAAGCACCTGACAGACCTTTCTTCAGACCTGCACTCAGATCCTGAACCAGATAAAACACACAGGGCTACAGAGGAAGCATCAGAAAATCACGCTTTCATTCATTTGCCTAATTGCTTAGTCCTACTAGGCTGGAGCCTATCTTAGCCAGGAAGGGATACAAGGGGACACTTGGTTAATGTTACCACCATGATGATGTCAATAAAAATATTTTTATCCATTTATAGTTCCGTTCTGGTAGCAAGTTCATTTTTTATGTCATAGGAGCAGGAAGCAGTTGTTTTGTTTTTACCATGACAACACACCCACCCAGAATTCTTGCCGTCTTAACGAGAAACCAGTCTGACCAATCAGATTCGAGTGCTCACTCAACCATAGTGTGGTTAGAAACCCGTGTAACGGCTACGTACCTTCTGTGTGTGGCTGTGATAGGCGGAAGCGATGCTCTGTCTTTGGGCGTTGGTCCTGTTAGTAAGGATCTTTATCACGGTCATCACGTCAACATCTAACACACAATATACCACACACACATCAACAAAGATGCCACACACACACCCACACACACACGCACTGTATACATGAATAATCAACAAGCACTAAATGTCAGAATGATCTATAGCGCAAGAATGAATAGTTGTTTTAGTATATACTACATGAGAACATAAGAGAAAAGTAAACTAAAATGAGATTTCGACGGTTTATTTATCAAGGCTCGCGTGTGCTCCCTTACAGCACCTTTTGAAATTTTTTAAAAGTGCTTTTTTAACCCAGAATTAAGGAATACAGGCGATATTAAATGGCAGTTAGTTGAATTTCAAGAATTTTAGAATCAGTGGTTGTGGCAAACTGTGAGTTTTCCTAATTAAGTCTGGGCGAATGCAGAGTACACCCTGGACAGCTCGCCAAGCCATCACAGAATGTTTTCAGAGGAGACAGTACTGTGCAGGGGAACCTGGTGGTTAAGGTGCTGGATTACTGATTACTGATCCCAAGGTCGGGGGTTCAAGCCCCACTCTCGGTGGGTTGTCACTGCTGTCCCCCCAGTGCAGCTAACTGGGTTATCAAATATCTCACTGTCTGTGGTGAGAGAATGTAAAAGAACCATTGCTGATTTTCGTCAAGAGGAGGCTGCATAGCCGTCAGCGTGTTTCTGCCCTGCGATGGCCTGGCGAGCTCCTCAGGGTGTACACTGCCCTCACCCAGAATCGGCTGAGATGGGTGCCAGCCTTCCCGGGACCCCAATTAAGCGCTTCAGAAAATGCCAAGGCCAAGAGCTTGCCTTCCATGCTGGATTAATGTCTGAGAAAATAATCAGACCTGTTTTTAAGACTACCTTTATCAAGTCCAAGACAATTCCAAAACTAGAAGTAGTCAAGACTAAATCAAGAATGAGGCCTAAAACTGCATCCAAAGAAGATAGAGAGAGAGTTAAGATCATCTTCAAGCCCACTTATTGACCTGTTTATACATTTATTGTGACACGAGGACACAGGCTGCATCCAAATGCACAAAAAAATATTACATAGGATGTCAGAATAATCAGTGTACATTTTATAGTAGTTGAACAGTACCCAGATGACAAATAAATCCATAGTAAGTGAAGGTACTAGACTACGCTTAGACAACAGTATCACATAATTCAGCTGGAGAGTCTGAATATGTTAAGGAGAAGAATTCCACCTGGGAAAAGAATAGAACAAAAATCGCCAAGGGTATTTTTACAGATGGAGAAGTCTATGTGTGTCAGCTGTTTTAAAAATGTTATCTAATCACTCTAAAAGTAATTTGTGGATTGTGTTTTAGTGTAAAAAACTACAAGCTGACAGAAATTTATGCATGTTAGATAGTGCTAAGTGAATGCTAATGCTAATAATATAGCAATTAATGTCAATGGACAGCTAAGATGGTAGCGTTGTAGTCTGAGTTCTTATAGAGTGCTTATAACTTGCTTGCATACCCATTTAGTATAACATACTAAAGGAGCAGTTTAATAGTACGTACTAAACAGTTAGTACGTTGGTACATACTGAGTATTCTGTTGCAATACAAAGTCTACTTTAAAATAATAATTTTGCACAATAATATGTAATAAAAAACCTTGACCTATATGATAAAAGACAGTTAGATTCAGTCAAGACCAATTGGAACATTTGGTTAGACCGAATTGCTCAGATTCTGATGAAATTTGGTACGTAGATTTGTCTTAACAGGTACCTCGCCTGGGATTGGTGCACGCCAAAATCCGTACACAATTAATTAGCCAGCTGGACTTAATTTATTTAACAATACAGTTTGGTTTTCGTACGATAACTTGACAATGCTTGCTCAGATTTTGATGAAATTTGGTATGTGGATTTGTCTTATGTTTAATAATAATAATGAATAAAAATAAATAAACAAATAAATTAATTAAATAAATATTTAAAGCGTAATGATGATGCCACCTGCTCCAAGTGACCGTAACAAACCATGACTGTCGATCATTTTGATTCAAGTATTATTGTCTGGATAATGTTTTTTAAAGAGTACCGGTATTGGTCAGCCATAAAGTACAATTTATGCATAATGTTATATGTTTAAGCGACACAGATGCTTATTTTAATATAAATGACCAAAAAAAAGCACTATACTGGCCAATTTGAACAAATGAACCAATGCAAAAGAACAATTTTTTCCTGGAAGTGAGGTGAACTCTTTGGGCCGGTTTGTGTGACAAAACTCCCCGCATACTAAAGCGTTTACTGGTTCCTTTTGGCAGGGTGCTGCTCCCGTCCGTTGTCATCCTTTGACTTTTTATGAAGGCATTCCGTATGAACAGAATCCGGAATGTAAAAGCTTGGGATTGGTGCCAAGTAGTTCTGTCTAGAGGTCAGTCTGTCTGACAGCTTGAAGACTACTGAAGACTTAAAGACTACGGTCTTTATGTTTTCGGCAATTTCTGCGCGTTTAGGTTTGTACAGCCATATGCTTTGCACCCCTGGCAACACAGCTCAGCACAATATCAGCATAAAGTGTTATCTTAGACTAGTGTCTGCTGCATGCAGCCAAGCCAATAGGATGAAACAAAGAATTCATGTCACTACCACGGCTGACGTTGCCTGACGGAACCGCTGATGTCATACGTGATTATTTGAAGGAGATAATAATACAAATTCACCACGGGTACCCTTTAATTCACAGATAACGGACCAATCAGATTGCACCATTTCTGTGCGGTACATACTAAAGTTTTCTGTGATGAGATTTTTATATATTTGTTACTGGAAGGGATAATTTGCTGTAGTGTAGGAGGAACAGAACACTGTGCTCCTGAAGGAAACTAGCCAACATTTTTGCGTTGATTAATTATTTATCTATTCTTATGTAACATATTGCTAGCATCTCTTCAAATGTACCATTTTTGAATGATCATGAATTTTTTTTAGAATATATATATATATATATATATATATATATATTTTTTTTTAATGAAGTCATTGTATTACTCAGCTCTTACAGTGAATCTAATGTATTTATTTCTTATAAACGTGCATTGCTGTAGTAAGCGCAATAACTCTAACACTCAATAACATGATTAACTGGCACTGAAGCTGAAATTAAGGCCATGTGTGCACGCTGCGCCATGACAACTTGGTAAAATTACATTCTTCATGCCGTGTTCCTGCTTTGGATTTTTCTAAACACTAAACACATTGCAAATGCAGTGACATTTTTTTTTTCATGCTCACGTTTGTGCTTGGAGGGTTTGCTTGTTTTTATTTTCTTTAAGGTATGGGGGTTAGTGTGTCTGTGTGTGTGTGTGTGATGTGTGTGTGATGTGGTGTGCTGTGGTTGTGTGCATGTGTTTCAACTTTCAGAATGTTTTGGCAGCACAGTGGTAAGAGTGTTACGCATTGTTAGTCATCTTCTACCCTGCGTGGAAGAGCGAGGTGTGGGCCAAGAGCCTGCTGTTTTAAAGGTTCATTTCACATCTCCTCCTAAGCCTCGCCGCCTAGGAGCCCGGCCTTTGATTGATTGTTGCGACCACTGATCTAATTTCGAAGCCTTTTGAATTTTCTCTCTGCTGTCCCTCCTTTTTGTAAGGAGTTGAATAAACCTAATTTTCCTGCGCCACATGCAGGGTGCGCTCGACCCGAGCGATGAAAACAGAGAGAATAAATAAAGCAAGAGATGCCTGGAACCTGGGGGCCGTTCTCAGCGGAGCAGGATTTTTATAGACTGGATCAATTAAATTTATCCTATTTGGAAAGGTGGGGTCTGTAACTCAATAAGAGGTAATACAGTCGAAAATGCCTCTCGCTGGGCCACTATTAGATGAAACATGATTACCGTGGGAGTATTAACATGCAAGAATTACATGGCAAACCTGGTCCGGACCAAATAATACCTTCAGGAGTGGCCTGGGAAAGGCCTGAAGTTCATGGATATCCACACATGAGATGTGGTCCCGGTGCACTCCGCGCCTGATGAGCAGGTCAGAAAGATGGAGAAATAAAAGGATGAAAGAATGAAGTGAAAGCTTCCTCTGCTTGAACCTGGGTTGAGGGCAAAGGTTTTGCACGTTTCTATCATCCATGTAGCCTTTGTGTTTTCTCCCTCCTGTAAGCTGCTGAGTGCATGTGATGAAGTCCTGCAGAGGTTCTCATGCAACATCATCTTTGGAAGCATTCATTTCCCTTCACACAAATAAACTTCCCTTTGTTATCTAATGAGCATCATAAGAGGCCGCGGAGGTCATGATGCATCCTAATAAACAACTGCTGTCTGACTTTTGAAATTCTCACCTAGTCATACTTAAACTTTAATAAACTCAAAGCGCTGTAGAAATATTTGTCTTGATACAGCAAAGAACTCAGATTGATGATCCTCTCTCATTATGTGCAAACAAGGAATAAAACACTTCAGTAGGTGCTGTTACAGGGAAATTAGTATGCTCAACATGAGAATGGCGCCGTCTAATTGGTCGGCTATTTGGAGAGTAAAAATATGATTATTTTATTATATTATGTTATTAAATCAAAATAACGGACACTCACAGTTTGTCATGGTGATGTGAAGCGTGCAGAGTCATCATTATCATTCATTCATTCATTCATTCATTCATTTTCCGAACCGCTTATTCCTAATTAGGGCCGCTGGGAGGAGTACCCGGAGGAAACCCACGCAAGCACAGGGAGAACATGCAAACTCCACACATAAACGCCCGAGCTGGGAATCGAACCCAGGACCTCCTTGCTGTGAGGCTGACGTGCTAACCACTACGCCACCGTGCCGCCCACACTCCATTCACACTCGCACCGATTTGGAATAGTCAGTTACCCTAATGAGCGTGTCTTTGTTCTTTGGGAGGAAACCGGAGTACCCAGAGTAAACCTATGCAAGCACGGGGAGAACATGGGGAGAGAACCCCACACAGAAATGCCCGAGCTAAACCCGGCACTGGAGCCCAGGACTTTCTTGCTGTGAGGCGGATGTGCTAACCACCATACTAGCGTGCCACCAAGAAACAACAGAGCTTCATGTGCCATTTTGTCACAAATAGCCTCGAAATAATCTTTCGCTAAGCTAAAAATCTTATACCAACAATTCGTTCATTCTGAGTGGCAGCAAATGCACAATCACACGTCCTGTGCAGACGGAGAGGAGTCAGGTAGAACTAGCAGGTAACATGCAGATAAGTTACACCTGTGTTTAACTGGAGCAGCCAATTAGCTTAATTTGCACGTCCTTGGTCTCTGGGAGGAAACTCGAGTACCTGTAAACCAGTAAACAAATGCAAGCAAGAGGACAACATGCACACAACTCCACGCAAAAAATGCACTTTTCAAGTCCTGAACTTAAACCCAGGACCTTCTTGCTGTCAGGTGAACATGCTAACCAGCTAACAGTTCCTAGTAAACATGTTGTTTATGTGTACGGCCAACAGTTGTGCATAGGCAATGTTCCTGCAACATCAGAAGAAGTAGAAGAAGTGCAAGTAGCATTTATGTAGCCTCATGGTCCCTGTAGGAATTAGACTTGACCCAGGAGATATATGTGTTGGGTCTCTTGTATGTATCCTGAAGTTCAGTAACACTCTACATACAGGAACTGGCAGGCAGTATAAGCTTCCATCAAACGTGCTAAAACTAATCAATGCACTGGTCAAACTCTTTAAGTAGACACTATTTCGATAAAGTTTCCTCCACACTCCTAAAACATGTTCCAAATCGCCCCTAGGTGTGAATGGTTGTGTGAGCGTTTGACCTGCAGTGGTCTGGTGAGCTGTCCAGGGTGTACCCCATTTTCTACCATCCACCGTATTTAAACGTGGAGATACAGAGGGCCAAAACTACTCCAAAGCATAAAATAGGTTTTTAAAACTGACAACAAGCCATTAAAATTGTGAATATACAGTTGTAGTGCTTAAATACGGGAATTAAAGACATTTTGTACCTAAGAGCTTTTCCTAAAAATCTCATAAATCTAGCTTAAACAGTTCAAACGTTATGGCTAATACAACTTTATAGTTTTTTTTATACAGCACTTGCTTTTACACCCCAGTGCACCTAACTGGGTTATTAAAGGCCGGCCGTGTCTCTCGCTGTCTGTGGTGAGAGGAATGTAAAAGAACCGTCGCTGATTTGCGTCAAGAGTAGCTGCATAGCCGTCAGCGTGTTTCTGCCCTGCGATGGCCCGGCGAGCTGTCCAGGGTGTACCCCGCCCTCGCCCAGAGTCGGCTGAGATGGGCGCCAGCCTCCGCATGACCCTAATTAGGAATAAGCGGTTCAGAAAATGAATGAATGAATGACTTGCTTTTATAGTACGATCAAGCCACGCCCCACCTATATCTCAAAACGTTGCAAGGCTGCATGTAATAACATTGTTTTTTTGAACCCAAGTAGGATACAGCAATTTATCCAGTTGCCATTAAAAAGCCGTATTGGGGTCAGCGAATGGTCAATGCACAACATTAGTCCATCAGTGGATGTCACTCAGATGTCACTGAGCAGATTCAGAGTCATTCTGATGTCTGTGTGATGTCTGATGTTGCTTTAATGATATTCGGTGTAGATATAGCATGGACTTTGGATGAAGTTATGTTTTTTGTTATATTGCACTTTGTCACAAAAAATATTGATCTTTTTCATAGAAAAAACATAAAACGTTAAATATTATGCATTGTGAACTGCTACAGTTTTCTCTTTAGTTTAGTCTTTTTCCCATAATTCCATGCGGCAGGAAGCTGCTATTGTTTGTTGTGAAAGAAGCAACAGACGATACCTAAGGAAAGGTAACTAATCTGCAGCGATTCTCTGTAGTAAGTATAATAAACGTGTAGGCTAGTATAGTAAGCTTGGCATACTAAAATTAGTCCGATGTAAGAAACTAGAATGTACCGATCTTCAGTATGGACCCGCTATATTGTTGTTATTGCACAAACGGTAACCATTATAAACATCAAGATATATTTTTACTTGAAATCATTAATTGAAATAATTTTATTGTTTTTATTTTTTTTTTGCTGGACAGGATGGTGGCATGTTGATTAGTATGTCCACCTAACAATAATAAGGTTGTGGGTTTGAGTCCCGGGCATAGTGTGTGTTTCCTCCGGGTACTTTTGTGTCCGCCCACAGTCCAAAGACATGCACATTAGGCTTAATTTGAGGTTCCAAATTGCCCATAAGTGTGAATGGTTGTGTGTGTGTTGGCCCTCCAGTGGTCTGGTGAGCTCTTCAGGGTGTACCCCACGTCCAGCCAGCCTCCCCGCAGGTACGTGTAAGTGGTTTGGCAGACGAGTGTGTTTTTTTGCCTCTTTTTTCCTGGGTTTATGGAAGAGTTACAAGCTAATTGTAATAGCTCAGTTACCAAGCAGTTTCCAAGCACTGAAAGGTATGCAGATTTCACATTTGTATTCACAGAACTTCCAAATAATAGTCATTAAGTACAATACATTGGACATTATATTACATACGCACTGAATAGCAGTGCAAGTCTCCACCGATTCCCTAAAATAGATCAAATCAACTTACAAAGTTACCATAACCAGCCACTTTCTTCTTCAGTATATGTCCACCGTGTGTACAATAGCATTCATAAATTTTAAGTGCATTCCAGGTCCTCGGTGGCTCTGGGCGCCATCTTGATTATAGAAGATGGATTGAAGATCATTAAATAGCTATTATAGCAGCGAGGAGTCTTAGGACAGAACAATAATGAGGTGCAATGTTAGGGATCGATGGGTGTTTGGCTGCTGGTTGTTTGAAGAGTCTTTAGCTGACCTAGTTTTGCATTTCAATATTATGTAAGAGTATGCAGTGTTAAAACTACATCCATAATACAGAGGATTAAACTCGCAGTTAAACTTTGCCATCATGTGAAACAAAGCCATGAAATAAAGCCCTGGCTATATACATTCTTCTTCCTTTTTATAGCTTTCTGATGTCATCACTGTCTCCCTTTTTTGCCAAGCTGTCTAAACCTACTAGGGTTGGGCTGTTGGGTTTTGGAGCCTATCTCAGGCAACATTGGGCGTAAGTGGGGTACACCATATAGAGCTCACCGGACCATTGCAGGCCAACACACTCACACCTAGGGGAAATTTGGAGCAGCCAGTTAGCTTAACTTGCCTGTCCTTTGACTGTGGAAGGAAACCAGAGCACCTGGAGGAAACCCATGCAAGAACGTGTAAAGTCTATGCAGAATCATTATTGCCGAGCCTGGGCCTAGAACCCAGGACCTTCTTGCTGTGAGGCGGACATGCTAATCACGATGCCACCAGGCTACCCTTTAACACGGTGACCGTTTATGATTTTACTCAAGATGGAGTGAAATGATGGATAACGCATTAACGACGTATAATTACACTGCTGTATATCTGATCCAAGCCCTTTCATTACATCTCAACCGAGCAGTGTCTCCAGACTGACAGTTTGTGTAACACATATTATTACGGGAAAATCCAATTTCGTCATTAGGGCCTGACAGCTAAATATATTTACTGAAGACATGAACTGACGCTGCGTATAGTGATTTGGCGTCACAAGTCTGTATTCTGTTATGGCATTAGCTGGATGTTAGCTGGATGTGATGTTAGAACTGGACTTTTAATCACATCCTGGTTGCCTTTATACAGATGATGTGTGTTAGTAAGAGTACATGCTGGGTGACTAATGCAAATACTCAACAGTCACTTGTTTGCTGAACACGCTAAACTGTCTGTGCAGTCGGACCCTGATTTGTAATTGGAGAAGACAGGCAGAAAGTACCTTAACACACACACACACACACACACACACAGAGAGAGAGAGAGAGAGAGAGAGAGAGAGAGAAAGAAAGGGAGAGAGAGAGG
>JBCNYG010000008.1:26809569-26822276 GCA_039654305.1 Porochilus rendahli | reverse complement strand
CTGCACAGATATACATACACATAAAATTTATATGATTACAAAACATTATACATTAGTAGAAACACATCAATCCCGCCTTCTGATGTGACAGATGAATATGAGTCATGGCCGCACCCACCGCTCCTACATGAAAGCATTCTTAAAGTTAAAGTTGACCTAAAAAAACCCCCCATGGTGTCAAAACCAAACCCGCGTGTGCACTCGCCCCAAGCGTCGTCACGTTTCCTGTCGCGATGTGACTCAGACCGAATGTTTCGACACTGGGAGTCACTGGAACCGGGAGAACCGCTAACCAAGAAATGTACGATGCGTTTGTGTTGCCACTGCGACCGAACCCGAGCAACTGCTTTGAAATCACCTGCGGGGGGAATTTCCTCGTGAGAAAATAACAGTACTGTTTATTTACATACGGGTGTCATATTGCTTACATTATTATTACCATATATTACACTGTCCCAGCTTAGAATTCAATCCTTTTTCAAATCAGTACTTCGGATTCAGTAAGGTAGACTGGAATCAAGCAGGATAGCGTACAGCGAGTCTGTCATTACCCCAAAACAAACCCCTTCAGGGTGATTCAAGGTCCTTCCGCTATGTGTAATGGTGCTATTTCACAATAGTGAATAACTCACTGGATGGTAAATTCCAATAATAAAAAAAGCTAAAAATTTTTTTAATAATAAATAAATAAATAAATACATAAATAAATAAAACCCCCTAGGGCACTCTTAATTTGATGTATTGGCATACTTATACTTGCTACTTTGAGTGCATTTTACTCTCTCAAGTACAACACTGTGCAGTGCAATATTTACATTTACATTTACATTTACAGCATTTGGGAGACACTGTTATCCAGAGCGACTTACTATTATCATTTTTTATACAACTGAGCAATTGAGGGTTAAGGGCCTCGCTCAAGGGCCCAACAGTGGTGATAGGCGGATTGAACCGCTGACCTTCGGATCAGTAACCCATCGCCTTAACCACTTAACCACCACTGCCCAATATTGGCACCTTATAAAAAAGGAGGCGTGGCTTTAAACCTAAGCCAAAAGTTGTATTCGAAAACACACCAGACATGCACGGAAGTGGTGAGCAAACAGGTAAGCGGCTGCCAATAAAGAAGTGGAGCAAGTGCATTAATCGACCAATCAGAATCAAGCATTCAACCCTAATAAGGTAATTAGGTATAATTAGGAATTAGGTATCATGACATCATACAACAGCGTCATTGTGTTTTCTTTTATTAAATTACAGTATTCTTCATCTTCTCCCGCTTCAGGGGTCGGGTCGCGGGAGCAGCAGCCTAAGCAGTGATTTGCAGACGTCTAAATCACAGCCATCGTAAATGACGACTTTTTTATTTATGTAAACTATGTGTAACTTTCCAGACGTCTAAATCACAGTCATAACAGTTTAATTAATGCTAACGTTTTAGCACTAGGTTTAAAAATTATAAACAAACATGATGCTCCTGTTTTGCTGCAAGTTTCTTGACAGGCCTACACATGATGATGGTTGTGTTGTAGAAACACATCTGAGAATCAGGATATGATTTTTATTACGTCGCCAATCTTTGAACAATGACATAAAATCAAATAAGACGGCAAACTGATACGGATTTCACCATTATCTAGAAAAAACGGAAACAATCCCAGAGGCCTCCAGACATCCAGGAGTCACAGTGTTCCTCGTCCGACCTTCAGTGACGTCATTTCACCTTGAGCCGAATGCAGCCGCCGCCAAACGCTACTCGTCTGCGCTAGCGAGCGTGCGCGTATCAACAGCACCGAGTGCCACCATTATATCTGGTACAAGGCGGCACACTGGTCTGACCGAGACGGCACTGGGTGAGACGATGGAACGGATCGCTGAGGTGAAGTCAACCCTGTGAGCGCTCCAGGAATAATAGGAGGTCTGTTAGCGCTCTGCTCTCTGTTCGCGCTCTGTGTATGTGGACTGTCTCATGCTAAGCCTTGGGCTCTGGTCACAATCCTTTCTGTGTCTCTGTCCTCATGGATGACTGATTGCACGATTGCCCTCGGGAAAAAGAAGTGCACCCTAGACCCGATTTTTGTCTTGAAAGTGGCGTTTCTGCATTCAAACATATCCCAACCGTAGTCTGAACAGCCATAGCCGAAGGAACATCTAAAGCTGAGTTCTAAAAGGTAGAATGGCTAAGCAAGGAACAGGTTCATATTTCTGGAAAATTAAAGGTACCGTTTGTAACATTGTGGAGAATCAATTAGCAGGGATTTTGTAAATCATCAGCTAATAAATTTTTTTATCCATAATCATTAAAAGAAATTTAATGATTTTAAATCATTATCTATAATCATTAAAAGAAAGCTGAGTTTTTCCCAGAACCTCAGAATAAGCTGTTTATATCCACAGAGGAGGCGGGTCCACTCTCAAGGAGGCCGCCATCTTGCACCGCCATGTTTCTACAGTAGCCAAGAATCATACACGCCCTTGAAACATAAACCTGCACAAAACGTTGCACAAGTGACCCTGTGACTAGAGGTTACACACTTGGATACCGCATAGCAACGCCATGCTGGACAGCTGAATTTAGGTCCAACACATTATAAACAAATATATCACGGATTGTTTCATTCGGTTTCATTTTTTTTTTTTGACACAAAAAAGCTGAAAGCAAATATGTTTGTGTGAAGTGCTAAACCGGACAGCTAGTCGGCCCCTATATCATACATCAGCTACTGAAATTTTTTCTGCAAGCAACTCTACACATAAGCCTCTATTAATTCCCTGAAACTAGTTTCACGCTGACATCACCAAGCTGCCGCAAGTGTGCAAGTTATTTACTAAAATTAGTCCCCAGCGTGTGAACGCTCGTCAGCCTTCATGTTTCTTTTACATACAGACAAAGGACATCTGTGCATGCACCAACAATTGCTCTTGGATATGTAGGACCGTGCAGACACACATATACATACACACACGTACAGATAGATGGATATATAGTCATTGAGCCATTACAGAAAAGTACGAAAGCATAGTACTGTGTAAGGGACCACTTTTTTTTTTTTTTATAAATACCAAACACCCACTAAAGGCCGCTTGGGTTTGCTGCAAAAATAAGCAGCAAGTGCGGCAGTCAAAACCCCTAAAACCTCCAGAAGAGTGCCGAGCAGCTCTGTAACATGCTAACGTCTTTCCTACTAGGTTTGCATGGTGGTGCAGTGGTTAGCATGTCTTCCCCACAGCAAGGGTTCGAGTCCCGATCTCAGGCATTTCTCTTTGGAGTACGCATGTTCTCCCCGTGGGTTCTTGCGTGGGTTTCCTCTGGGTACACCAGTTTCGTCCCACAGTCCAAAGACACCCAGGCTAACTGGCTGCTTCAGACTGTCCCTAGGTGTGGACATGTGTGTAAACAGTTGTGTCTGTGTGTGCTGCAAAGATCTAGAGAGCTGTTCGAGGTGTACCCCGCCTTCGCCCAGTCTTGGCTGACCCTTGACCCTAAAAGAAGGATTTGCCAAACGAGTGACGAGTGAGTTTTTCCTCGTACTATTCCGTGTGCATGTATACATATTTACACAATAAGTTTATCGCATGAACCGCCCATTTTACTGCTGCAATAAAGCCGCCAAAGCTCCGCTGATACTTTCTTCTTCTTCCTTATACAACTGATGCACCTACATCTCATCACCTGGCGTCCTGGCACCGTCCACCCATGAATGGATCCACCGCAAAACACAAAACCTTTTCAACCTGACGCACAATTCCCCATTGTCACCCAGCCAAAAAGAACAAACGTTGAGATGCAACACGAGATATGCCTGTGTGGTTGAATAAACAGTGTGACGACATGACTAAAGGTCCAGCTCATGTTGCTACGCTTGCTCTAGGACACAATGGCTGAAAGGGTTCTGGGTTCCTGCTGACCATTTTCACATGATAATGTTTGTAATGCACTAGGTTTAGTACGCAGCTCTTTAGATTACGGCATATGAAAAGCTCATTGTGCATGTAATACAAGTTAGATTTTTTTTGTATAAAATTTAAATAAATAATAAATCCTAGTCCATAATAATGGCTCAATAATATGTAATAATGTACTGTATTTCCAGTATACTTTTAATATTCCAACCAAACATTGCTTTTTTTAATATTTGTACTCATATACATGCGTATTTAACATATTTAATCTTTTTGGAGCTTATACATACAGAAATAAATCAATGTTTTAATAATAAACCCTAGTTTTCTTCCCCTTCCAGCTCCCTCCCCCATCCAATTTCCTTTTCAATGGCAGACAACGTGGCCGCGTCTTAAACGCCCTCCCTCCTCCCTACGCAGGAACACTTCATAGGCGACAACATAATAGTTTGTGCAGCCTCCCTAGTACACTCGTTTTCTCCATACAGTAGTATTTGGGATGCGCCCGGTATTTCTCGCCACGCTTTTTCTCCTCCAACACGGCGTGGCGAAATAAAAGTGACAGAAAAGCATAATTAAAGCAGATATTTTCGAGGAAATGGTGGGAAAAATAAAGAAAACATAATTGGAAATTGGAAAAGTTGATAAGAATGTCGTTTCCCCCCTTAAAGGATGAGAAAAGGGAGCGCGAGCCGCTATTTTCTTAAAGTGCCGCAGTCCTCCGACAAAAAAAATCCACTCGAGCATAACGGAGATGCTGAACTACGCTGAATTTCCAGTGTTGCTGCGACTCAAAAGCAGATTTCTGACCGTAAAAATGATCACGAAGTCAGTTTACAAACAATACATTCCCTGCTATAGTGTTCAAGATGCTGTGATGTTTGTTTAAAGAGTGCCAGCGTGTGTAATAGTAGCATTTATCCCCGGCCCTCACCTTTAAGTTGACTTCTTTCATTCTCTTTTGACGTGTTTTCATTAGCGGGTCCGTAACACGTGACATGCCGAGCATCAGGACCCGATGAATAGATCCTAATTCTCAGGATCCTCTCTAAACAAAAATTCTCCGAAACTAAAAACCCAAACACCTAAAGTAGAATCCCCAAAAACAATCCCCCAGTGATGTATCCGAATTTAACGATATTTAAACACGATATAAAATGTCTCGTAAAAAAAGAACTTTTTATTCTATATATTTCCTCAATATCCATGTAGTTAAAAAAGATGAAAATGCGCCGCCGGTTCTCTGTACTTTCCTCGCACTCACACACTCACAGGAAACCCGAGGCAGCCGCGTTATTTCCCCCCCAACCGCATTCCCTGTAAGCACCGCCTCGTCACACGTTGATTGGCCGATCCGATTATACCGACAAGACGTCTTCCAATAATATACAAGAGGAGGCGGGGTTTTTCCGAGCGCAGGGTGGAGAGGAGGAGGAGGAAACGCGGTAGCCAAGCGACACAGAATTTGTATTAAACCACGCCCACTTCGTTTGCTTACAACCCCTGGTCATATTTTTTCTTTGCCCAATCAGCGTTCAGGATTTCTCTTCCTCTGCCCGCCTTCCCGTCATTCGCTTTCATTTCATTTACGTTTACATTAAACATAACCTCTAAATACTTCCTCCATGTGTTTTATTATTTTATGATGTGAACTAAAAATAAAGTCATATGTAAGTCTTGTTATTATTGCTATTACTATTTTATCAAAAAAATTTACTGACGTTACTATAAATTTATTATAATATAATGTAAAAAATCTCTCTCTCTCTTATATATATATATATATATATATATAAAACATACTATGCATTTCTTTTAACTTCTCATTTTTATATGAATGTATGATGAATGGTATGTTGTCTCAGAATAAAAAAGTATTTGGAATAAGAATAAAATATTGCTGCTATGGCGTATGGTGGTGTAGTGGTTAGCACGTCTGCCTCACAGCAAGAAGGCTCTGGGATCGAGTCTCGGGCCCAGCTTGGCCGTTTCCATGTGGAGTTTGCATGTTGTCCCTGTGCTTGCGTTGGTCCCCTCTGGGAACTATGGTTTCCTCCTACAATCACGGACAGGCACAATAGACTAATTGGCTGTTCCAAATTACCTCAAGTTGTGAGTGTGAATGGTTGTCCTTGTTATGGTCTGGCAAGGTGTTCAGGGTGTACCCCATCTTTGCCCAGTGGTGGCTGAGATAGGCTCCACCCTTCCTGCAACCCTAGTAGTGTGACTGAAAAATTATTACTGTTTTAAATGCTGCTGATGATGATCATGATGATGATGATGATAATTATAAGCAAATGTAGGCTACATTTTCATTCATTCATTCACTTTCTGAAGCGCTTAATCGTAATCAGGGTCGCAGGGGGCTGGCGCCCATCTCAGCCGACTCTGGGTGCAGAGAGAGTACACCCTGGACAGCTCACCAGGCCATCGCAGGGCTGAAAAACGCTGACGGCTAGGCAGCCTACTCAGCAATAGTTCTTTTACACGTCCCTCACCACAGACAGTGAGAAACATGGCCGGCATTTCTAACCCAGTTAGCTGCACTGGCGGGACAGCAGTGACATCCTGTTGCTAGTGGGGCTTGAACCCCCGACCTTGGCATCAGTAATCTAGCACCTACCACCGGGCAACCACTACATTTTATATATTTTATTATTTTGTGAATATTTTGAAAGGTAATATGTTACAGCTTCTCAATATCACATCTATCACTGATGGTCATTTATCCAAAATAATGTTTGCATGGATGTACCGTAGTACAGTACAGTATTAAAGTTAATGAAGTGTGACACTGTTTCTCAGGCTCTAATTGTAAAAAATGTATAAAATATGACTAAAACACAACAACATCTAAATTTAGTGAGCCAAAAGGGGAACGCCCTGCACCATAGCCACTCAGGCTAAGCTGAAAGCTTCTCGTTGTTGGGTATTTACAGAAGTGTGGGGCGTGTGCCGGTGTGATGGTGCGTGCCGATGTGTTACACTTCTCTATGATCACCACTCAGGTAAATAATACCAGTTATGCTTTATTGTTGATCTTCTACTTCTACCTCTACACCACACGCCATTTGACAGTTACGTTTACTTGTTTAAAAGGATTTTTCAAATTTCGCAGGTGCTTCCATTGAAAGCAAGCAGACAGTGACTTTCTGTGGAAATTTCACCTCCACCCCCGTATACATAAAGAAGTGCAAGATGTAGGTGTTGTAGGAAGAACAGAAGACGTCGCAATGAAAGAGACCAACGCAAAGACGCAAAGCAAGGAGTGTTAAATTAAAATTAAAGATCTGTGGTACAAACCCCATTCCTACTATAAAACTAACATCTAATACCAGTGAGGGAGGAATAAAAACACTATGTTGTACTGCTATAGAAAAATAATCAGTGTTATGACACGTTTCATATAATACTGCGTTCCAAAAACATTTTTTCTTCTTACACCACAACAATTTTCGCAAACAATAACGTTTAACATCTTTTTTTTAAATGAAAGACTATAAAGTCATTTATTTTTATTTATTTACAGCTAGAGTTAATGTTAAATCTATCCATGAAACAAGTTAGTCCTTGCCATCATTAATATTCTAGTGCAAGAAAAACAAAATTGTAGCTTGTCATGTTACAGAGAACAACAATATCCCTCCATCTTTCACACTGAAGACTCCTTCCCTAAATGTTACTTAACTGTCTTCTCATTTTTATCACTGAAAACTAAACTTAGTTTCTGGTTAAATAAACATTTTTAAAGCTCCGGTTATTATTAGCCTGTGATGATGTAGAGCATCTCCTACAAAAGATCCCACAAATTAGTCATTACTACAGATAAGACTCAGATTCTGTATTCAATAACAATATTTATAGTTCGGCATAAGATAGCTGAAGAGATACTCTTTAATTCAAATATGTGCGTTTATATTATCAATATTAATATCATTAGACTGTCACTTATAGAGGGTAAGGTACCTCTGCCGATCACAAATGGATTATAATAACTTGGTATATCATCATCATCATCATCATCATCATCATCTTCCGCTTATCCGGGCCGGGTCGCAGAGGCAGCAGTCTAAGCAGGGATGCCCAGACTTCCTTCACCCCAGACACTTCCTCCAGCTCTTCCGGGGCGACCCCGAGGCGTTCAAAATAAAAATCTATACTAAAAAATAGGGTGCCTAAAACTTTTCACAGTCACACAAGCTACAGAACATTACAACATGTGATGTATTTATTTATTTATTTCCTCCAGGACTGAAGTTGATAACACCAGCCTCAGACACCCATCAACAGAGCAGGGCCTAAATCTGTTCATCATCATCATCATCATCCTTTTCATTATTATTATTATTATTATTATTATTATTATTATTATTATTATTATTATTATTATTATATACAGTGTCTCTTGCTGTCATGATTGGTAATAGTAAGTAAATGTGAAAATTAACTCTGCAAACATCGTACACAATAATAAAGAGTGATAAAATATTTCCTGTAATAAACAAGTTGTATATGCGTGTGTTTGTGTGTTGTGTGATTCTCAGAGGCTCACTGCGTATTTGGATTTGAGTCTGGATAAATGCTATGTGATTCCGCTGAACACCTCTGTGGTCATGCCTCCTCGTGACTTAATGGATCTGCTGGCCAAGCTCAAGGTGAAACAACCATTTCTGTTTATTTATATTTAATTCTAATTCAATTCATTTCACTTTTTACAACCGACATTGTCGCAAAGCAGCTTGATAAAGTAAAAACAAACTTGATAAAGTCCCTAATGTGCAAGCCGGAGGTTAAGTCACATGTGAGAGATCAACTAATAGAAAATCAACGTAAATAGAAAGCCCTGCTTTACTGAAGAGCTGCGAACTACTAACAGCAGTAGAAGACAGGACAAGGCAAATTGATTGACTTATTTACCTACACTACCACAGGGCCATTTGGGTACCAAAGGGCAGGTACTACATTTATATTTCATTATATTTATTGTATAGGTGACTCAGTGGTTAGCTCAGTCACCTCACAGTGAGCAGATTAAGAGTTTGAATCTTGGCCCTAATCCAGTTTCCTCCCAACTGCATGCCCTGTGAATGTGAACGTGAGAGCGAATTGTTGTTTGTTTCTGTGTTAGGTCTGTAATAGACTGGAGAGCTGTTCAGGGTGTAACTCTGCCTCTCACCTGGGATTGGCTCCAGCTTCCCTGTGACACTGACAGATAAGCGATACAGATAATGAATGGGCTTGAAAACCCTTGTGTAAATCTGTGTGTGTGTGTGTGTGTGTGTGTGTTTCCAGGCAGGTACCTACCTTCCCCAGACGTATCTGGTGCACGAGGAGATGATTGTGACAGAGAAGATAGATGAAATTGAGCCCCTGGGTTCCTACATCTACAAAGTGTGCCGAAACAAAGATGCATACAGACTGCAGCGCCGTGACACCATACTGGGTAGGAATGCACTCACACACACACACTCACACACACTCACTCACTCACACATACACACACACACTCACACACTTACTGGGTCATTCCAAAATGTAGACCTTTTTTCTACTGAAACCATTCAGATTTTGGCATTCAGGTATCGGGTATCTGATTAGAATGCCTCCTGAACACCTCCCATAGTGTTTAGGACATCTGCATGACAGCAAAAAGGTCCTGGGTTGGAGTCCTGGGCTCAGGGTGTTTCTGTGTCGAGTTTGCGTGTTCTCCCCATGCTTGCGTGGGTTTGCTCTGGGTACTGCAGTTTCCAATCCGAAAACATGCACATTAGGCTAATTGGATGTTCCAAATTGCTCTTGGGTGTGAGTTTAAGTGTGTGTGTTGGTCCTGTGATGGTCTGGTGAGCTGTCCAGGGTGTACCCCGCCTTCACCCCGTATGATATTGACAATTTTTATTCTTCAATTTTTAGGACAGTCGTAACAAGCATTTCACTACATATTGTACTGACATATTTGTATGTGACAAATAAAATTGAATTGAATTGTTAGCTGAGATAGGCTCCAGCCTCCCCGCAACCCTAATCAGATTAAGCAGTTCGGCGAATGAGTGATGACCATTTATTTTCTGCTGAAAATATTTCCTACTGGTTTTGTAGATTGGTGGTTGGTGCTACCTGTGTTCCTCTTTATCTCGACCCGGTCCTGATTGAAAATAAGCATCCATGTTGAATGGTGCTGCCACCACTGTGCTTCGCCAGTGTTATGGTGTCCTTTGGGTATTGAGCTGACTTGGTTTTGTACCAATCATAGTATTTTCCCTGTAAACTGGAATATACTGTAAGTTGCAACCTGAAGGCTTCCCACGTTTTTCAGGTTGATCAGCAAGAAATAAAGCTGGGTCTAAATGGGTTAACCTCAAATCTGTTTTCTTCTCTAGTACCGAAATGTTTTTCACAGCAGCCGCAGCAGCAACAAGATGGTTTCTTCTGATACAGTGTTTTTGTCAAGTGGTTTTCTTTTCTTGTATTAATAAGACTCTTTAGTCGTGTAATGTCATAGTCATGTCATCTTTTGCACAACTACAATGTGCCTCTGTATTCATTGCTTAAATACCTTTAAAGGCATTACATAAATATTGCTATAGTGTTAAATAGCTGTGTTACACAATGCCAAAGTGGTTACTCATGCACAGCTTTATCTCTGCCTCCTAGGCAGAAACGAAAGGCGATCAGTCAGAGCAGAGTAGACACAAACAACAGAAAAACCATAAATGGGAGGAGGAAGCCAGACAGGCCATCCAGTGAGCACACAAAATCAGCATTACAGGGGGCGGAGTGGGGAAGAAGCTTCCTAAAGAACTGTGGAGGTTTTTCTTTTTTTTGAATTCGGAATTGCACTTTGGTGCTTTGGGCGATGTGAACCCAGGACAGGTGACAGAAAAAAAATATTATAAAAATCATTTTAAGAACAGGTATTTTATTCTTTCTTTAGCAACACAACAGAGAATACAATAAAGGGTAAATATAAATAATATGTAATAATAATAAATAATTTATATAATACAAATATATGAATAATACATATTTTATTTTGTCCTTGTATTCTTAAAGAATCCTGAACTCGATCTTTGATTTAAAGATGGTATAATTTGAATCCAGTAGTCTATCTGTCCTGAGCTGATGGTGTACATGTAATATTTTTAATACTCGCTATATTTTGTTGAAACTCCTGCTTTAAACTGAACAGTGACTCATACTGTCACAACGTTTTCCATAACATACAAAAAGGAGGCTACCGTAAAAATATTTCCATACATCTCCCCTTTCACCTCCGACTGGGACTGGACCCCCAGGTAGATTTTGATGCTGCTACCATCAGCTCAGGACAGAGGATGTCTGCATGAAGAATCAAATCTAAAGTCTCGACCCAGTAAAATTTTGGGTGTGATCTGGATCCAGGAGCGAGAAGCCGAAAGACAAAGAAGAAGAAGAAGGGCAAGGCGGCAGAAATCAGCCAGAATGCACCAGGAGAAAAAAATACTGAGCTCAAAAATAATTCTGGACCAAGCCGCAAAGGGGCACCGTAATTCTAGATAATCTGCCACTATAACCCATATAAAGAAGATATTAGATTGCCTTGGTGGAGGTCTGCACTCTCGCAGTACATTCCTAGTTCCACGTGGTTTAGTTTCACATTTCCTTTAAAACAATAATCATGACGACACACCAAAAACTCGACACTTTTAAGAATTCCATCCTTTTTTTCACTGCCATGTTTTTTGTCAGTTGTTGTAGTCAAAACTATGTCCTGGTACAGCATAGCAAGCTGGGAGCGGAATTTCTTTTGCTGTAAACATTGATAGCTGATTAACAGGTTCCAGTGTAGAATGATAGTAAAATAAAGTTATTTGCTTATCTTTTTTCTGACAGAAACACACACCCACACGCATGATTGCAGAAACCCACACATGATATCCTGTTTCTGTTTCTGATAAACAGGTATGCAGAAACGTGAAGCTCTGAACTGTCGCAAGATCAGGCATTTTGAGAACAACTTTGCGATGGAGACGCTGATCTGTGAGCTGTGATGAGAAACTGAAAGAAAACAAGATCAACTGAAACACGAAAGAGCATTTAAAAAAGGAAAAAAGGAAGTTCAATAATTTTTGTTTCGTTTTTAATTTTGTGTTGCACATAAAATCCTGTTCATGTTGTGGGTTGTTTAACCATCGCTTTAATTTCATTTACTCTTTAAACCTTTGCTTCATGGGTAACATGGTATAAAATAATAAGGGTGTGTGTGTGTGTGTTTGTCTGAGATAGACAGAGCGAGAGAGAGAGAGAGAGAGAGAGAGAGAGAGAGAGAGAGCATGTTTCAACAGGACAATATAATCCTTATGTAGTTCATTTTTTATTGTTTATTTGTTTGCTTGGACAGCAGTAAGTGATACATTTAAAATTGTAGATATGAATTAGGAAACATATATAAACATTTAGAAATTTATATTTCAAATCTAGATTAAATGGGTATGTATATTTTCAAATTAACAGAAGATAACTAAAAATAAACATAATTTTGATACCACTGAACCATGTTGTGCCTGTGGATTTAACAGGTGAGAATATTACAGTAGACCTGCAAATAAATTAGACGTGTAGATTTCTCACATACTAATAATCAAAAAGGAAAAGTGTGTAGAGAGGAAGCACAGTGAGCATAATGCTAATTTATATAATAACCTTTCTGTAAAACTACAATGATGATGATAATAATAAAGTCTTAAACTGTATTTGTGGTTGTTGTGCTTTCTCCTGTGTGTGTGTGTGTGTGTGTGTGTGTGTGTGTGTGTGTGTGTGTGTGTGTG
>JBCNYG010000008.1:26799126-26809469 GCA_039654305.1 Porochilus rendahli | reverse complement strand
TATATACACCAACCTCGTCTAACTGGCAGAGGAGGAGGCATCGCAGTTATTTATACTGATAATCTAGGTGTTATACATAAATCTAGACATTAATTTAATGCATTTTAAATTCTATATACTAACATATCATATGTTTCCGGAAAAATATGCCCACGCAGCTGATACCCTTAATTATTATTTACAGACCCCCAGGGCCATACTTCCTGTGTGAATTTGCAGACTTCATTTCAAACCTGGTTGTTTCTTTAGATAAAGCTTTACTTGTTGATGACTTTAATATTCATTTTGATAAACCAAAGGATCATGCAGAACAGCTTTCCTGTCTATTATAGATTCAGTAGTGGTAAATCAGAATTTAACAGGACCCACGCATAATGCTGGCCACACTCACTTCTGAGTCCTGTGGTCTGTCCTGGTGTGCTGATGTTGGCTGGAGTTCTTATCTCAGAAGTCCCTCGCTTCTGCTGATGAAGATCCATATGGGTTAGGTCTGCACTCAGCGACTGTGAAGACGACTTTTCGTGTGAAGACGAAATTTCTCTTATATGGTTTATATTTTTACCGTTTCACCCAAATGAGGATGGGTTTCCCTTTTGAGCCTGTTTCCTCTCAAGGTTTCTTCCTGTGTTAACTGAGGGAGTGTGTCCTTGCCACCGTCACTGCAGGCTTTCTCATTATGGATGTGTAGAGGTTGTATAAAAATATTTAAATTCCTTTTTAAAATACTTTTACTATGTATAGCTGCCATGTTGCCTTATTTTAAATAATATAACCTGCTAGCTATAAGGCCAACCCACAGCTTGTGCTTTTTGTTAGGTTTACGGTAAATGGTGCTTGAGGAAGGTTTTAAATTACGTACTTTCTTATCCACTTAGACCTGAAGCTGTGAATATGGCTGCAGTGGTGTAAAGTGAAAAGTGGTGCAAAGTGTACAGTGGTGTAGAATGTAAAGTGGCATAAATTTTACAGTGGTATAAAGTGGTGTTGAGTGGTGTAAAGTGTAGAATGGTGTAAAATTAACCGTGGCGTAGAGTGTAAAATGGTGTACAGTGTAGAGTGGTGTAAAGTATTGACTGGTGTAAAGCGTGGTGTAGAGTGTAGAGTTGTGAAGAGTGGTGTAGAGTGGTTTAAAGTGCGAAGTGGTGTAAAGTGATATAAAGTGTACAGTATAGTGGTTTAAAGTGATATAAAGTGTACAGTATAGTGGTGTAAAGTGTAGCATGGTATAACACACACTGCCACTAGACAAACAGTGAAAATGTGTTATCTTCTTTTACTGTCTGCCAGTATGGTTGATGTATTTAGCAAAAGGAATGTTTTCTACCACAATGCACAGTGCATCATTAAAGCAACAAAGTATGGTCAAGGACTCATAACATTTCTGATGCTTTAGTCTAGTTCCACTGGCTCTCCCATTTTTGCTTGTTAAGCATACTATTTTAGATTTAGTCCATTTGCTGTTATAATGACCCTGATTCATATTGTATGTGGGGATTTTGTGGCCTGTTTGTGGGGATCTTGTGGCGTGATTGTAGGGATTTTGTGGCGTGATTGTAGGGATTTTGTGGCGTGATTGTAGGGATTTTGTGGTGTGGTTGTGGAGATTTTGTGGCGTGGTTGTGGGGATTCTGTGTCATGGTGACAGTGAAATATGTTTGGCATGTAGTTTTGGGGTGCACTCAGCTTTACAGCTTATTTAAAAGTATTTTGGTGGTGTTGAGGACAAGGCTCTGTGCAGGACACAAGATCTTCCTCTAAAATCTTGCTAAACCTTGTGCACAGGGACATTGTCATGCTGGAACACTCATTTGGTCTCTTAGTAACAGTGAAGATGAAATTGTAATTCTACAAAATAAAAAAGCATTCAATACTTTTTTAGCTTTTAACTTTCTTGGAACAGTTGAAGGAAGCCCCAGATATGGGGGCCATAGTATCATGTCCACAAATTATGGCCATATATGGATCGAGTATAATATTATACCTGCAACAGATTTCATTTTCATGTCAGCCTTCTCTCCTGGGCCAGCAGCATGGGTTCATAATTTGTTTTTTGTTTTTTTGTCCTTTTTTTGCTCGTGTCCCACTATTGGTTTATTTCCAAGTTGTCCATCTCTATCATAATAACTACTGAAACTATACACTGTACATTAAAAAACCAAATCAATAGCCTGACCATTCTGACTGTACCTCAGAGTGTAAGTGTTACTAATCTCGGTTTTTATTAAACTGAACTGTTGCGATTTGTTTTGAACACTAATTTATTCTGACACAATATTCACTGAATTATTTAATGAAATTAAAGTTTCAAAGTCTCTCCAAGCTTTAATTAAATTATCTTGGGGTATATAATCAGAATTCATCTTGCATGGTTTGCAGTGTGGAAAGATCAGTGAACAAGATTGCCGTGCACAGCTGGGCCTATTCCTAGAGTTAAAAACAATCACATCTGGCTGTGTCCCAGAGGTGAAGAAGTCTTATTACTAGAATTTATATTAATATGATTGTGATGCTTGGACTGCATGTAGTCTCACTGGCCAAGTAATTAAATTAGTATGTTAGGAATTAAAATGCCTAATGACCCACATTATCCTCTTCAGCTATAGGTAGTCCCCGTGCCATCTGCTAGACCTAGCTCTGAGTTGTTGTCTTTAATTTTTTTGTAGTTTTCATGCAAGCTCTTAATTAACTAATTGCTCTGTATCATCACTTATGTTATGCTTAGTTTTCTATTTAGTGCTGATTTTCCTGAAGAGATTGTGAGCTCTGAAGACTGTAGTTGGGAAACAAAGTAAGACTTGTTCAGTTATTTTCTCCAGGGCTGAAAGGAGAAGAGCAGCTCTGCCCATAGACATTGCCTAAATCTGAATATTACCTTCTGTTACTATTATCCCCAATGCTGAAAATTCTCTTTCCTTCTTTTTTTGGTATGTGTGCAATTATTCTTATTTTATTAGGTTATCTCAGCCGACTCTGGGCAAGTGCAGAGTACACCCTGGACAGCTTGCCACGCCAGCATCGCAGGGCAGAAACACGCTGACGGCTAAGCAGCCTACTCTTGACGAAAATCAGCAATAGTTATTTTACATGACTCTAACCATAGACAGTGAGAGACATGGCCTGCATTTGATAACCCAGTTAGCTGCACTGGGGGGACAGCAGTGACAACCTGATGATAGTGGGGTTTAAAACCCCGACCTTGGGATCAGTAATGTTTCTGTTATGCGTGTATGTGGAAGCTTCAGTTGCACCGTGATCCTTATTTTAGTGTTGCAGCAAAAAAATGAATTATATGCTTCAGTGCATAGAGATCACCATGGCAACCATAGTGTGTGTGTGTGAGTGAGAGAGAGAGAGAGAGAGAGAGAGACAGAGACAGAGGGAGAGGTGTGTGTGTGTGTGTGTGAGAGAGAGAGTTATGACTAAGCAAAGTGCTAGCATCATACATTTTACCAGGACATGGAAGAGATAACGAGAATAATGCACTTGGTGAGGGAAATTTAGCTTTTTGTTCTGGTTCTTTTATTTGTACTAAGGAATAAAGAGGGAATAAACATACTGGTCTTGCATCTGTGGGATGTACTGGACAAACAAGTCCAATCCATGGAGATTCCACCTCATAATGTGCAGGGCTTAAAGGATCTGCTGCTAATGTCTGGATGCCAGACTACAGTAGACTAGAGTAGACTTCTTGTAGCATATGTTCTTCACACCACAGATGCAAGATCAGACTGGGGAGAAATGGGGCTCTTTGGACACCATACTGCGAAGCCCCATACACAGCAAGCGGTGATGCATTCTGATGCTTAGCATCACCAACATTACCTTCTTAAACAGTTTGTGGAACAGTAGCTTTATTGGGATCAAACCAGGCAGGTTTTCCTTCGCTTCCTACGCACATCAACGAGCCTTAAGTTCCCATGATTCACTCGCTGGTTCCCCTGTGTTTCCTGTTCCCCTGTGTCAGATTACTTTTTTATTTTTTTTAAATACTAACCTATTCATATCAGAAACAAGATCTACTGTTTTGGAGATGTTTTCACTAGTAATTTGAGTTCAGCATTCAGAGCTGAAGTGCATGCTAACTGGTTTCAGGTGAAACATGATATATGGCTTGCAGGAAGAACTGTTACAGAATTTGAATCAACACTTTCTGATGAATGAGAATAAAGATCTGATATGATCTTATATAACAGAAAGCGCTGTAAAGCATTTGGTAAACCCTAGACAGCAAACAAAACGAAATCTTTACTTTAAGATTTTAATGTTTTCTGATTAATTTGATTGCTTGGTGAAGACAACCCCTTTTTTGTTGCTGTTTTTCTTTCCTTTCTTTACTGTTAGAGGATCTTTTTTCATTCCTTGGAGTGCTGCCATTGAAATTCATTACATTATTAAGTCAGACAAGCTCCTTTATCCATGAGTTCAACAGTTACAAAAGGTACAATAGCAACCAACAAAAAAGTAACAAGGAGCTGAATCATCTCTTCTCATTAAGATGATTGTTAATGAGGTTTAAGCATTAGAAACAGTGGCTCTGGATGCTAAACCTTTAGTCTAGTTCTACTGGCTCTCCCCAGTCATATGTGAGATGTAATTTACGACTAACCTCTGATATAAGACAGGGTGGCTGCACCATCAGCTTCATGATCAGACAGGACTCATTTCTAATAACCTTTTTGTTCATTTTGTTTATCTCTGTCATGTCATACTGCTTAGTGTATTTCATTAAAAACAAGATTAAAATCTGCCTTGGGGTCTTAGAGAAATGTCAAATTTATCATCAAGCATGAGAAGGGCCATACAGTCTTGTATTCAGAGTATATAAAAAGGCTGATATTGCTGTTTCACCTGTGACTTAATAATACACAGAGTTAAATTACAGTGTCAGCTCATTGATCATGGTATTCCCCCTACTGCATCCTCTTACATAACTGTTTTAAAAAGAGATATATTTTAGATTAGATTTTATATAAAAATTATATATATATAAAAAAAAGAAATCTTTTCAGAGGTCACTGGCTCCGTGGTGCCTCCTACAGTAACTTGTGTTGTTAATACATCTAATTTCCTGCTAGGTAAACTCACAGGAGAGGACAAGACAAGACAGGACAGATCAGATCAGGACAGGACAGAACATGACACATGAGATCGGGACAGGACAGATCGGGACAGGACAGAATAGATCAAATCAGGACAGGACAGATAAAATAAGGACATGGCAGATCAGGAAAGGATTATGTGACAGCAGGATAATGCAAGGAATAAATCCACAGAGAGCTTCAAATAACACCTAAAACAGTCACTTTCCAGCCCAGATACAGCATCACCACCCACCTGTCTGCTGCTATAAGATAAGCGGTTTCCTTATTTACATTCAAAATCAGTTAATCGGACTAGACACAAGGATTGCTCTCATTGAAGCACTGCATAAGGAATTTTAGTCACTCTGCCACAGCCTGTAATTAATTAAATCATTCATTCATTTTCTGAAGCGCTTAATTCTAATTAGGGTCGCAGGGAGGCTGGCGCCCATCAGAGTTGACTCTGGGCGAGGGCAAAGTACACCCTGGACAGCTCACCAAGCCATCGCAGGGCAGAAACACGCTGACGGCAACCCATTGGCCTTCTCTTTAGGAACATCAGCAATGGTTCCTTTACATGCCTCTCACCACAGACAGTGAGAGACATTTCTGGCCTTAGATAACCCAGTTAGCTGCACTGGGGGGATAGCAATGACAGCCCGGTGATAGTAGGCTTGAACTCCCGACCTTCAGATCACTAATCCAGCACCCTGCCACCGGGCCACCACTGCCCAAGCCTGAAATACAATCAATAACAAATAGAAAAGCTCACTGAAGAAAAAATTGTGAGATGGGACAAAAAGAATTGATTTGGCTGCATTTTAAGTTTATTCATTTATTGATTTATTCCTTTGCCGAACCACCTAATCTAGTAAGGTCATCTGACTCTGGGCGGAAAAAAAGAATGTCAATTCGACCTCTCTGAAAATTTGACTATTCTTGAGCTGCTGGAGTGTGAGGCATGCTTGTGTAACTTAAGCACAACTTTATGCACCTTTGTACAGCAGTCTGACTTGTGTTCATTAAATTAAAGTCATTAAGTTGTAAGATTTTCAGAGAGGACGAATTCTGGGTCAGTCAGATGGTGGCAGCAGGTAGCGACAAATAGCCGAATATTCCTCTGTCAACGGTATAAAGTTCAACATTGAAGGTAATAGGTAACCAATACGGATCCACAACCAGGTCAACCTGGACCATCAGAAGGATGCCTTGGCTCCATGAAGAGAGCTGTCCAAATGCTGCAGACATTGCAGAAGACATTCAAATCACCTCAAAACCTGTTATGCGCAAAAACTGTTTCTGCAATCTTTGGACGGGTTAGCATTGATGCTGAGCATCAAGATGCCTCTTCTTCGAGCAGCAAATATTCATTCAGAAATTTTTGGTCTCTTAATATAAAAATTACAGAGCATTTCCTTTGTCACATGTTCACAGGATTTAACATAAATCGACCATTTTTTTCTAAAGGAATCTAAACAACCAGTTTTCTCTTTTTTGAATAAAAAACTTATAAGCACATCTATAGAACATTTCCTTTAGAAAAAAATAGTTTGTTTACATATTTTCTATAGAATTATGTATGTTCTATAGAATACTTTTTTTCGTTAGAAAATTATGTAAAAATCATCATCTTCTTCCGCTTATCCGGGGCCTGGTCGCGGAGGCAGCAGTCTGAGCAGGGATGCCCAGACTTCCTTTACCGTTCTCAGGCCAGCCGAGAGACGTAGTCTCTCCAGCGTGTCCTAGGTCTTCCCCGGGGTCTACTCCGGGTGAGACACGCCTGGAACACCTCCCTAGGGAGGCGTCCAGGGGGCATCTGATAGAGATGCCCAAGCCACCTCAGCTGACTCCTCTCGATGCGGAGGAGCAGCGGCTCCACTCTGAGCTCCTCCCGAGTGACTGAGCTTCTCACCCTATCTCTAAGGGAGCGCCCAGCCATCCTGTTCATAATTTTTATGGACAGGATTTCTAGGCGCAGCCAGGGGCCAGAGGGAGTCCGGTTTGTGAACCTTGGGATTTCATCTCTGCTTTTTGCGGATGATATTGTCCTGTTGGCTAAATTAGACCAGGACCTTCAGCGTGCGCTGGAGCGGTTTGCAGCCGGGTGTGAAGCGGCTGGGATGAGAATCAGCACCTCCAAATCCGAGGCCATGGTTCTCAGCTGGAAAGGGTGGCGTGTCCTCTCCGGGTGAGTGGAAAGGTCCTGCCTCAAGTGGAGTTCAAGAATCTCGGGGTCTTGTTCACGAGTGAGGGAAAGATGGAGCGCGAGATTGACAGGCGAATCGGTGCAGTGTCCGCAGTTATGCGGTCAATGTACTGGACCGTCGTGGTAAAGAGGGAGCTGAGTCGAAAGGCAAAGCTCTCGATTTACCGGTCGAGCTACGTTCCAACCCTCACCTATGGTCATGAACTTTGGGTAATGACTGAAAGGATGCCTAATGGGCATCGGATGAACATTTTGTCCTTTGTTAAAGACATGGATTTTTAAATTAGATATATATAAATATAAATCTGCATTTCATAGGTTGAAATTAGCTCAAAAGGTCATTTGCTGGATAGAATCATCCGGAATCATGGTGCGGATTTAGAGTCAACTATTTGGTACTCTCCTGTACCCTCTGCCTGAGACAACACCCCCTCTCAGCCTCTCCCCTTACCTTATCTTAACCCCTTGGCCGATTTTTAGCATCTACACTGTATTCAGAAATAGTGGTGAGAGTTGCGTTTAAGCAGAGATAAAAATAAACAGCATGAAAGTCTTTCAGCACAACCCACATCAGGTTGCTGTTTCAGTCAGTCTGTCTGTCAGAAACTCCACAACATCGTCCCACAGCGACAGAGTCAACACACAATCAGCTCTTTTCTTCCACTACAATGACTCACTTTCCATTCATCTCCGTCTTTTGTGTCACCAGCTGAAGTTGTCTTTCTCACACACCCATGCTTATGAGTGCAGGTAAGATGAGACAGGTATTCTGTCAATAGCAGGAAGACAAAGACAGACACTCACTGTCCTGGTCCTGTTTCCAGGGGGTGTTTAGGGTCATGGTGACGTTTGATTTAGTGATTAGTGATCTATGTACTGAAAGGGCTAATGTTGGACTTGGGTTTAAAGGAGCAGTCTTGGACTTGGACCTAATGGGCCAGTTTGAACTTAGACCAAAAGGTGCTGCATTGAACTTGGACCTTAAGGTGCAATTGTGAAGGTGGACCTAAAGGGGCAGTCTTGGACCTGGACCTAAAGGTGCAATTTTGAAGGTGAACCTAAAGGAGCAGTCTTGGACCTGGACCATAAGGTGTGGTATTGGTCTTTGACCTAAAGGTGTGGTATTGGATTTGGACCTAAAGGGGCAGGTGTGAAAGTGGATCTAAAGGGGCAGTCTTGGACCTGGACCTTAAGGTGCAGGTGTGAAGGTGGACCTAAAAGGGCAGTCATGGACCTGGACCTAATGGAGCAGTCTTGGACTTGGATCAAAGGGTGTGGTATTGGTCTTGGACCTAAAGGAGCAGTTTTGGACTTGGACCTAAAGGTGCGGTTTTGGACTTGGACCTAAAGGAGCAGTTTTGGACTTGGACCTAAAGGAGCAGTTTTGGACTTGGACCTAAAGGTGCGGTTTTGGACTTGGACCTAAAGGAGCGGTTTTGGACTTGGACCTAAAGGAGCGGTTTTGGACTTGGACCTAAAGGAGCAGTTTTGGACTTGGACCTAAAGGTGCGATATTTGACTTGGACCTAAAGGAGCAGTTTTGGACTTGGACCTAAAGGGGCAGTTTTGGACTTGGACCTAAAGGGGCAGTTTTAGACTTGGACCTAAAGGGGCAGTTTTGGACTTGGACCTAAAGGGGCAGTTTTGGACTTGGACCAAAAGGAGCAGTTTTGGACTTGGACCAAAAGGAGCAGTTTTGGACTTGGACCAAAAGGAGCAGTTTTGGACTTGGACCTAAAGGAGCAGTTTTGGACTTGGAATTTACAGCTGAGAAATTAGCCACACCCCTCCCAAAACAATATAGTTCAGCGCCATCCCTTTTCCTACAAATAATGAGGTGTCTTTAGTAATTACATAAAAAAAGTAATAAAAATACAATTGGTTCATACATAAAGTTAGATCAGATTGTAGCAGGTAATTTTTTGCTTAAATGGAAAACTTTATGTAGAGAAAAAACGAAATGTGTATGTGTATGTGTCACGTTTTCAAACGAGTGTGAGCCTGAAAGCAGCACTTTCCTGTGAAGTGTTTTAGCGCATCGAGTGTTTTCAGCTGTTGTGGGTTGCATGAGATAACACAGAGGTCACAACAAGGTCACACACAAGCTTCCCAGAAGAACCGACCTTGAAAATCAGAAACGCATGCAGGTTGCGTGAAGGGCCGATCGTTGGGCGATCGTTATGTCACGCAGTGCGGCATGAGAGGACAGATTACACACAGAACGAATGAGAAGGAGAACAAGAATCGAACAAAAGGAAGAATGAAAGAGAAGGGAGGGCAGCAGCAAGAGAAAAAAAAAGAAAGAAAAGAAAAGACAATGAAACAACGGGAGAGGGATCTAATCGCAGAGGTTTATTAGCACACAACAAGAATACAAAGAGGTAGGGATTATATTTCAGCCTTTTACCCTGAACTGAGAATCCAGGACACCTGATTCAGCGGGATGGATGAGTGTCAGTGGGACAAAAATCAGAGAAAACCGTTCGGTGGATGATGATGGATCTTTCCTGGAAGTTGATCAGTTTGAAATTACATGCACAGTTCACTCAATCCGATGTTCGGAGGACAGTTCAGATCAATCAAAGCATGAGCACCTAGAACCATGATCCACGCAAGGTCCTGGGTTCGAGTCCCAGGCTCGGCGAGGGCGTTTCTGTGTGGCGTTTGCATGTTCCCCCCATGTTTCCGTGGGTTTCCTCTGGGTAATCCGGTTTCCTCCTACAGTCCCAAGACATGCACATATTAGGCTGAAAGGGTGTTCTGACGTTACGTGCCCCTAAGTGTGAATGTGATGGTGGTGTGGGTGTTGACCCTGTGATAGATTAGTGAGCTGTTTAGGGTGTACCCCACCCTCATCCAGGGACGGCTGAGAGAGACTTCGGCCTCCCTACAACCCTTGTAGGATGAAGCAGTTTGGCGAATAAATGCATGAATCAGACAAAATATTCATTCATTCATTTTCCGAACAGCTTATTCCTGATTAGGGTCGCGGGGAGGCTGGCGCCCATCTCAGCTGACTCTGGGCGAGGGCAGGGTACACCCTGGACAGCTCGCCA
>JBCNYG010000008.1:26759049-26769389 GCA_039654305.1 Porochilus rendahli | reverse complement strand
TTGCATGTTCTTCCCATGGGTTTCATCCTGATACTTCAGTTTCCTCATGCAGTCCAAAGACATGCACATTAGGCTGACTGGCTGTTCCAAATTGCCCCTAGGTGTGAGTGTAAGAATGAGTGGCTCTGTGTGTGTGTGTGTGTGTGTGTGTGTGTGTGTGTGTTGGGTCTGCGATGGACTGGTGAGCTCTTCGGTGTGCACCACACCTTTGCCCATTGCTGGTTGAGACAGGCTCCAGTCTTTCCATGTCCTAAATAAAAGGATAAAGCGGTTTGTAGAATGAGTGAGTGAGTCAGAAGTAAACAAGCAGCACGGTGGTGTAGTGGGTAACACATCTGCCTCACATCAAAGAGGTCCTGGGTTCAAGTTATGGGCTCAGTAAGGGCATAGCTGTGTACAGATTGCATGTGCTTGTGTGGGTTTCAAAGGCATCCACACTAGGCTAACTGGCTAGTCCAAATTGCCCCTGGGTGTGAATGGGAGGGTGAATGTTGTGTGTGTGTTGGGTCTGCGATGGACTGGTGAGCTGTTCAGGGTGCACCCCATCTTCGCCCAGTACCCCACAGAGTCCCTACGACCATAATAAGATTAAGTGGTTCGTCGAGTCAAAAAAAGTGATTCGCCCCATATATTTCCATCATTAATGTTTCACAATCATAATTACATGTGAGAAAATGATTCGAATGCATCACTGTCAGAGGTTCAACCCTCAAGCTCAGGTTACAATCTGTTTGGAGAGTCACATGTCATCTCTGTGTGCGTTTCCTAACTTACATAACTCATAACTCACTCATAACTCACTTACTCATTTGCTTAATTCGATCAGGGTTGCAAGGAGGCTGGAGCCTATGTCAGCCAACACTGTGAGAAGGCAGGGTACACCCGAAACAGCTTGCCAGTCCATTGCAGGGCCAGCACACACACAACCACACACACTCACACACACACACACAAATGTACCGAGCCTGGGACTCGAACCCAAGACCTTCTTGCAATCAGGCAGACAAATTATAGAAACTTGAAATCTGATACCAAGCGTTAGCCAATCGGACATTTTTAACTGCCCGAGTGTGACTGGTTATTTGTGTTGGCCCTGCGATGGTCTAGCGAGCTGTTCAGAGTGTACCCTGGAGTTCTCCTGGAGTTGGCAGTGATGGGCTTCAGCCTTGCCGTGACCCTAATAACTGATGTCGAAAATGAATTGAAACGAAAGAAAGTTGTCCCGTACAGGACAGTCGGTTTAATTATCCCGGTAGCCCGGCGCTACAATGCACAGATGAGAGCGGAACAATGTGGAGCGTGGACACAGACAGGAATTTAGCATGAAAAGCTCTTTCATTTTCCTTCCTCCATCTCTTTCTGGAAGAAATGCTGACAGCATGAATAGCTGATGATGTAGGCTCCATCACCAGACACTACATCTCTGCTTCACAGCTACTATCAAACTGTTACTGTTCACAACATCAAAGAATCATTAAAAAAATATTTAAGTTCCTAGAACTATAGAAAAAAAATATTATATTTTATATTTACTTTATACAGTACTGTTAAAATTCTTAGGAAATTTGGTAGTAAATAATATATTTTTTAACGGGTGTTCATAATACAGAGTTCATGTTCCAGGCTCGGCGAGAGTGTTTCTGTGTGAAATTTGCAGGTTCTCCCCAAGCTTCCATGGGTTTCCTCTGGGTACTCCAGTTTCCTCTGACAGTCCAAAGACATGCACACTAGGCTAACTGGCAGTTTCAAATTGCCCCTAGGTGTGAGTGTAAATGGTTATGTGTGTGTGTGTTGGCTATGATTGTCTGGAGAGCTGCTCAGGGTGTACCCTGCCCTCGCCCAGAGTTGGCTGAGATGGGCTCCAGTCTCTCTAATAGGATTAAGCGGTTCGGCAAATGAGTGCGTGACTAACACTTTTTTTTAGATTGTTTTAAGCAAACAATGCAATTTTCCAAAAAGTTTTAATAAAAAGACTCTTCATGCAAAACTTTAATAATAATATTTTCAAGAAAATGTATTTTATTTTTATAGTTCATATTAAAACATAATTGGAGTAAATAGTCCATGTGAGGAAATGAATGGAAAGAAAAACACTGCTGGTGAATCGTCCTCCTGGTTTCAGGTAAATTATAATAAAGATCGCAGATGATTTAGAAAAGATTTTTCTTTCATGGTCTTTTTAAAACAGCCTTAAAATCTTCATTACTGAGGACACTGGGCATGAATATTCTAATTACTATTACAGTGAAAAAATTAAAGATATTTAATAAAAAATATATATGCATATGATCTACACACACACATGTATATATATGGTGTTTAAGGACAAATTATGTCATGTATGGGAATATATGGGGCAGCATGGTAGTGTAGTGGTTAGCACGTCCACCTTACCGCAAGAAGGTCCTGGGTTCGAGTCCCGGGCTCAGGCTTTTCTGTGTGGGGTTTGCATGTTCTCCCCGTGAAGAAGCTGTTCCAAATTGCCCCTAGGTGTGAATGTGAATGGTTGTGTGTGTTTTGCCCTTCAGCCAGTGTCTGAGACGTCTCAGGACCCTAATAGGATTAAACAGTTCGGCAATTGAGTGAGAGTATGTATATATACGTGTATATGTGTATGTGTGTATGTAAGTGTGTGTGTATGCATGGTAGTTCCTTCCTTTTAATGTATTATATGTAACCCATGCCCTTTTGCTCAATATGTCAGTATAAAATACAACATAAAATAAAATAAACACACAAAAAATGTAAAACACTGACTTTCATCAGAAAGACGCGTAAAGACAGCTGTCATTCTTTTTTCCCTTCTAACGTTGGATTTAAATCTACGAGACTTTTGTGGAATTTATATGTAGCCATGACACTCCAACAGTTTGTGTTTATCAGCTTTAAAATAAAATATATAAAAAACAAATACAAAAAATAAATGTAAACCAAAGACACTTCAAAACAGACTTCATAAAGCTATTCATAAATGACACACATTCATAGGAATCGCTACAGAGTGTTATTTACAGTTTTGTGTATGTTGAAACACTCACATAAGAATGCAAACAAAAAAAAGTGCTAAAAACCCTAAAGAACTAAAATAACTGTTCACAGAAATTGTGTACGGATATTCGCACATACGGCAGCCACGTGCACCGTAGCGCTCACTCGGAAACATAATCCGTGTTAATTAAGGTCACACCCGTGCATAAAACGAACTCTGAAATAAATAAGCGTTCACGCCCGGAGAGCTCCAGAGTACCGAGCGATGCTGCCAGAGACCCGCGATTCCAAGACGTGAGGTTCAGGAGCTGCTGCTCAGTCTGCGGCGGATGAGAGAGGCCGGCTTCGTCCCTGTATCCTCCTGGTCGCTCTCGCAACTTCTCTGGGGGAGGAAGAACAAACACAGGGTTATGGAGTAATATCCACCGCTACTGAAATAAATAAAAAAAAAAAAGTCAGTGATTCACTTCAATTTTTTTATATCTTTATGTATTTCTTCCTTTCTTTGTAAATAAACTGAGTTACATCATTTCTTTTCCCTTGCAGAAGTCACTGATGTTGCGTTGTCAGCTCTGCCAAGAGTTTATGTCTGCAGTTGTGTTGGATTGTTTGTTTGTGTGCAATATAACTCAGAAACATATGCACAGATTTGGAAGAATTTATTGTCTAAAGTAGGTTGTTGTACAAGTAACAAACCTTTACATTTGGGAGGAGATCTGTGCATGTGGTCATGTTAAAAAAACAACATTATAGTCAATATGTGCAAATAATGTGTGAATGAATGTTCATCAGAATCCCAATAGGGGGAGACATTTTGCTATAACTATGCCCAGTAATAATGAAACCTGCAGGCTTAAGAAAGAAATTTCAGGTTGACTGAAAAAATACTTCACTTGGCATCTGGTTTCTTGCATTTTCACAATCTTTTTTTTTTAACCTTTAAAAGCCACACCAAGAAAAAAAGCAAGTATTTATTTATTATTAATGCTATTATTTTTGCATTATTTATAAAAAAAAAAAAAAAATCTAAACTAAGCAAAACAAAAAAAGAAAGGCGGTAAGATTTCCTTTTATTGTAAAGCTCAGCATAAATAAATGAGTAAAAATCACATTTCAAAAGGGTCCCATTACAAAATGACTGTCATTGTTAAAATATGTGAAAATAAACTCTTTCTGGTTTGCTTTTAATGTTCTTGTGTGGTATATAATAAAATCATTGCCACCCCCATCACTACTGGGGCATAGCTGTTTATTGTTTTATTATAATTAGGTAATATATATATATATTTTTAACAGCACAATTTTTTTTTAGTAATAGATTAAAATTTTTTTGTGTTAACACATGTTTTTGTTTTTTTTTAAACTTAGGTACAGAGTAATTGCTTCCCTGTTATGTAAGGGATGTTTCTATTTTTTATTGTTCGGTAATTGGTAATTTTAGTTAAGGAATGAGATTACATAATAGACCATGCTTCTGAGTAATCAGGAATTTCCCTGAAGAGACAAAAGAAGTGTAGCAAGAAACTCAAGTTTCTTTCTTTTAAAGAAAGCTCCACAATAGTGTATTCAAAGCGCAAAAAAACATCTGTAATTTGTTTTCTTTATGTACTAGGTATATTTTGACTTCGATTCATTTGACAAAAATTTTAAAGCTAAAAGTCTAAAGGGATTAAAAATACTACAGAGTTTATTGTTAAGTATATTGTGAAACAATGCTTGTGTACTTACTATTCAAAATAACTTCATTATAAAAACACAACACAATATAAACATTTTTAAGCAATAAACTGTAAAATGAACTCTACTAGCAAAAGCATGAGAAAAGTCACAGTATGTTATTCACACACATTCAAAAACTACTCTCCGTACATGACTAACGATCAGTGTGATGATGCATTCTGACTTTTACCCTATAAAAGTTTTTCCACGTAATCCTTACCAGCTCCTCGTCCTCCCTGGCGTTCTTGCAAAGCAGCTGCAGACGACACAACCTGTTACACGCCCAGACCATGTTATAGGACATCTGAACACAAGAAGATCGGGGTCACTCGAAAGCTAGAGTCTCAGGGGGTGCTTAAAATTAACCCTTATTAGATGAAACCTTGGCTCGGGATTAATATTAAATCCCTCGGAGAAGTTGTTTCTCAAAAACATGAGTGCAATATTCAAGCTGACAGACAGGTGGCAGCTTGAGTCCGGTTTATGCACGAGGACACACCTTCCACTTTCTCCTGGCGTTGAATTTCTTGAAGTTCTTCATGTTGATGGACGACCGACTCCTGTTAGCCGCCTGCTTACGTGTCATTGGCTATAAGCGACAGAGAGAAAGAAAGAAAGAGCATGAAATGAATGAGGGAAAACACCACAGGCTACTTATCACTAAAAGCAGGAATTCTCAGGTTAGGGGTCATGAGCCTGATTTACAAACATGGTTGAGTGAAACACACAAAATCGGTCTGTTTATGAAAAAAATACTTTAATAAACAATAACAAAAATCCCTATATATATATATATATATATGTATGTATGTATGTATGTATGTATGTATGTATGTATGTATGTATGTATGTATGCATGTTTGCATGTATGCATGTATGTATATACATAAATACATACATACATATAAAAACAGCTCACCATGTTTCTTAAGTTATAACTTTTACCTGGCTGCTACAACATGTTACAACATGCTAACAATGGAGACTCCTTCAAAAAAACCAAAAAAAACCCCAAAAAAAACAAAAAACAAAAAGAAAAAAACACATACACAGCATCCTTGTATAAAAAACTTCATTTGGAAAAGATAATTATTTCCACAATGAGCGCATTAACCTGACCAATCAGATTCAAGAATGTGATTTACATTACTATCACTATCAGTGCCATTTATAACCAACATTGTGACTCATTTTAAAGCCCACAATGAAATCTAATAACGAAATGTTCACCGTCCCTCAAAAGGCTGCTGCTTACGCAATGGACCATCATTACGACAACTAAAAGTTTTATTGTTTTATCTGGTAACAGCCTCATGTGTCGTAAAACCAGAATATCCTGATGCCGGCTTCATCTGATGTTGAGTCCGGCCAAAGGAAATGTTCGGGCATTAGTGTACGTACATTAAAATAAAAGTCCTTAAAGTGCATCGTACCTTTATCCATGGGTGCTGTAAACATTCCTCAGCTGTCATTCTGTCACTGCGTAGAAAGAAAACAGAGGCTCTAACTCCAGTGTCCATATGAACACTGCTGTTATTTTCTTTATTAACATGAACGTACCTCTTATCTTTTACGAATAGCTTCTCTATGAAATCTTTGGCCATGTCGCTCGTTTGGCTGAAGTAATGCTCGTCAAAGTCATACTTCATGTCCACAATGTTCCTTAGTGTCTCCTCATCCGTTTCTCCTTGGAAAGGTGATATACCACTTAATCTGAATGCAAGACAACATTAAACGAGTAATTAATTAATTACCTTAAGTAATTTGGTACATTGCTTAATTAATGTAATTAATTAAATTATTTGGTAAATTACTTAATTAACTTAATTAATGAAGTAATTTGGTAAATAATAAATAGATACCCGAATGTTGTTAAGTAAATACAGAAATAAATAAGTAAATAACTACACTGGGTAAGAAAGTAGGAAAGCAAATAAGTACATTAAATAAGTAAGCAAGTAAATACATTTAGTACGTAAGTAACAATATTTATTAAGTTAGTAATGTAGTAAGTAACTATGTTTAGTAATATGTTAAGTAACTATATCTATTAAGTTAGTAATGTAGTAAGCACCTATATTTAGAACATAACATATTACATGAGTAACTATTTAGTAATGTATTAAGTAACTATATTTAGAACATTACATGGTAAGTAACTGTTTAAGTAGTTAGTAATGTGATAAGTAAATATATTTAGAATGTAAAGTAGTAACATAGTAAGCACCTATATTTAGAATGTAGCATAGTACATAACTATATGTAGTAAGTTAGTAATGTAGTAACTAAAGTTAGTAATGCAGTAAGTAACTATATTTAGAAAGTTAGTAATGTAGTAACTATACTTAGTAAGATAGTAATGTAGTAAGTAACTATATTTGGTTAGTAATGTAGTAAGTAACTATATGTAGTAAGTTAGTAACGTAGTAACTATACTTAGTAAGATAGTAATGTAGTAAGTAACTATATTTAGCTAGTAATGTAGTAAGTAACTATATGTAGTAAGTTAGTAACGTAGTAACTATACTTAGTTCTAGGTAAATTGGTAAATAAGTAAGTAGGGAAGCAGATAACTGCATTTAATAAGTATGTATGTAAATAACCACATTTAATAAGTAAGTAAATCAGAAGGAAAGTAAATAAATATATATGTTAAATAAGTCAGCAAACATGTAGTACGCAAGTTAGTAAGTCCGTAAATAACTACATTTCACAGGTAAATAGCTTAGTAAGTACTGGAAGTAAGTAAATAACACCATTTAGTAAATAATTTAGTAAGTAGGAAAGTAAGTAAGAAAATAACTACATATAATAACTGAATATACATAAATAACTATGTAAGTAAGTGTGTAACTATTCAATCAGTTTTTATTCATTTTCTGAATTGCTTCATCTTAATTAGGGGTCGCGGGAAGGCTCGCGCCCATCTCAGCCGACTCTGGGTGAGGGCAGCGTACACCCTGGACAGCTCGCCAGGCCATTGCAGTTAGTAATTACTGTAAGTAAATAAATAACTATGTAAATAAGTAAGCAAGTAAATAAAAGAAAAGTATAGTATAGTATGTACGAATATTAATGACTACATTCAGTAAGTGGGGAAATTAAGTAAATACCTATATTCAGTAAGTAAGCAAGTGAATAAAGAAATAATTCCATATAGTATAGAAGTACAGAAGATTTACAGGGCTGGTAGAATTCTAAAGAGAACCCAGCGAGATTGATTGAGTGAATAGAATATTCAAGCCTGTTTAAAATGATAAGAGAACTAAATAAAAAAATATCATATTCATAAATAATATGATAATATGATATAACAATCATAAATAGAACAGAGATATCCAGGTGTATTAACAGCAAAGGACTTACAGTATGTACGTAATAACACCAACACTCCTGTGAAAGAAAGAAAAACAAGCTGAAAAAAAAATCTATACAACAGGAAACACTGCGTGTCTTCATGTAAGCTGTGTGTTGCTTACCACATATCAGTGGCTACGCTCAGCGGTTCGTAGTTTATTACCTCAGGTGCTGCGAGATTTAAAACAAAAGAAAATGAAAGAAAAAAAAGAGAGACAGAGATTAGGGGGAGACGCACAGAAAACACAAAGGAACGCAAGCCAAAAGGGTGCCCATGCTGACACGAGGCAGCAAGACAAAAGCCTGGTTCAATGGTCTGATTTCACTCTCCATTACAATCGAGGGAACAGACAGAGCTGTCATCGCTGCACTGAGCTGCTGTCACAACTATTTCATCAAAACTGTCACATTATGTCACTTCTTAATGTCGGGACATGTTCAGAAGATCGCGCCAACGTGTCGAAGTAGTTTCATGGGAAACGTCGCCATATCAACAATTTGAGGTTTTCAGTTCGTTTATGTCAGTTTGAGTTACTATAGCAACAATAATGTATAAAAAGTAATGTATTGATGCACTAATATAAACCTGCTCAAGTGTAAGAGGAATAAAACAAAGTACACGAAACCGGCACCATCTGATTGCTTTGCTATCTTGTGATAATGGCCATTATCCACCTCCCGAAATCCTAATATAAGATGCTGTTTTGCCCTGAACAGCGTGCAAACCGACCCTAGAGCCTAACATGCATCAACCAGGATATTTAGTAGGACGCATATCTCATAATTTCAGGATATCGCCGCATACATACACTATTAGTAGCTACGTCACGACAGTAAAACAAATATAGGTGGTCGCCACTTATGCTAAGCTAACTGCTAACACTAGCTAGCCAGCTCATCGATTCATTCGAGAATTATTTCATGAAAAGCTACAACATTTGGAATAAAAGCATTTAATCAAAGGACCGTATTAAAAAATTTTTTTTTTGAGAATTCCAGGATTTTTCTCCACCGAACGCGACTTTATCAGTCTGTAGCGCGGCTCGGAGGTTATCGACGCATTTCTGCTTCAAGCTCATGTAATAGCTGTGAAAAACTCTCTTCAGTGTTTCATCTTGGGTAGATTTCATTTATATTCTCCTCTCTTTTGGTGAATAATTGTTATGTATTTTTAATTGAAACAGCAAGGAGCATTAAGAGAAACACGATGGAATAATTCTGTAAATTAAATACAGTATAGAGGATAATGGGGAATAGCCTGAGACTGTAAACATACAGTTTAGTGGGGAACCATCATGGGTCGTCCATTTCGTTTTCTGAACGTGAGGACCGAGGCACAGAACGTACGGTGGCTGTTCGTTCTCGACTTTGTGCTGGAGTGCAACTTTTCACACAAGATGATATGCAGCCATGAGTCAGCCGTGAATCTGAATATCTGTTCACCAAAGTCGAGCGTGTAACGGCCTGAGCAGAAAAGCGGTGCTGGAAACCGCACTTCGACTGGAACTGTGCAATGATAATCATTTCACTAGGGCGGGTGGTGTAGTGGTAAAGGTGCCTGGCTCATGATCGAGAGTTTCTGAGTTCAAACTACCTGTCAGACCCCAACATGAAGACCCCTGGGGAGGACTTAAGCACAAGTGTCCACCCAGCAGTACACACGGACACAATTAAGAATACTGGGAAGGTAACCAAGGATGGACGTGCATCCCATTCAGGAGCAGCCGAGATCTTAATGGAGCTCTTCTTTCTTTTTTCCCCCACAGTTAAATAAATTGCTGGGTATAAACAAAAATGTAAGAGCCAGATGTATTATAAAGAAGAAAAAGAAAGAAATAAAAATGTGTAAGAAAAATCTGACAAACTGAAAGCCATGCTGATTGGGTGTAAAGTTGTACATAAAGGTGTCGCAGAACAAACACAACTCTGAAGTGCTGTGAGATCTTTAACACCTCACTACAACTTTGACTGTGATCTGGTTGTTCTTCCTGTCCTAAACCACTACCTGCCTGCTAGTTTCATAGAGCTCAGAGCGCACGCATAGGCACGCACACACACACATGGACTCCAGGAAGCTACTTTATGTCCAATGTGAAACATACGACGAGACAGAGCCTGAAGTAGGAAGTAGTAAGAAGGAGTTTGACTGATTGTGAGTAATACAGCGCTCTGAAATGGCCTGGCGAGCTGTCCAGGGTGCACCCTGCCCTTGCCCAGACCCCGATTAGGATTAAGTGGTTCAGAAAATGAATGAATGAATGAATGCGTACTACAGC
>JBCNYG010000008.1:26717188-26731712 GCA_039654305.1 Porochilus rendahli | reverse complement strand
TGATTTGGAACAGCCAATTAGCCTACTGTGCATGTTTTTGGACTGTGGGAGGAAACCGGAGTACCCGGAGGAAACCCTTGAGCTCTTTTGCATTTTCAAAAGGCAAAATCTTGACAATAAATGCTTGTGGGAACCTAAAACTTGGTACTGACAATATTTGGAAACACTACTGAGAGAAAATCATTTTAAAAAATGACATCATTTGCATATTTTCATTTTAATACCATCAGAAAACATGGCAATCTGTTCATTTGTGAGTTTTTTTTTTTTAAAGTACTCACACCTACTGAGAAGACACATGGTGTCGCAGTCACTCCCTCTCTCACTCTCTCGTTTAACCACAAGCACACACACAAGCTGCTGCTTCCCTAAAAGGAGCCGCGCTACTCTTATAACACCTGGCTTGGGCTCTTTGAGACGTCCACCACTTTTAAGCAGAACGTGAAATCTTTACATTAAACCTTTCCGTTATCACACTTACGATGCTGCGCAGTTGTCGTCCTCCGCTGCTGAAAGTTACAGCCAGCATGGAGGCGCACTCTTCTGCATAGAATGGTATCTTCCCATTTTCATCGACTGCCCCTAAAACACACGCATACAGGAATATCATTTATGCTTAGAGCACACAGGAGGGTTAGAAACACTACCGTCAAAACAATAAGGAGGCGAAACAATTTAGATTTCAATAAAAGAGTGTTATTTATTTGATTATTTATTTAATTTCGCTATTATTACCAATAGTGACAGTGTAGATTGAGTTGGCATAGCCGTCATAGTTGCAGTTGTCGTTATACAAGCCTCCGTTGCCACTGGCGACAACGAAGATACTCCCGAAGCCTTTCCGGCCAGCCAGGACGCCGTGTTTCAGTGCTGCCTGTGAACATTAACATATGGCATGGATCGGCATCCAAATTAGGTAAACGGACAGTTAACCATTTTTACCCCCATCCAAAACCAGAGCAAGCAGTAAACGAGAACTTCTCCAGAATAAGCGAATAAGAACGCGGCGTCCAAATTTCCAGAACTTTGTGCGTTCTGCCTTTCATCGGAGGCAGGAAACATCTCTCCAGGGAGCCAATTCCTCTCCTGCACTTCACCACACCGCTAAAAAGCTAAATCTTTAACAGGTTTCTGCTTTTTCTATTAGTCGTCAGCCCCGAGCGCTCTGCAGAGTGGTTTTCTTTCTCGTTCTCTGAACGATATCCTCATCTGTTCTCCGGAGCCGGCTGCAAGTTTCATAGGAATAACGATTCCACATACAGCATCCAAATACAGGCGAAAACTCAGCCAGGGGTGTAACTCACGTTTCGTTTCAAAGTCCAACTTCCTTAAAAATCTTTACATTCGCAGAGTAGAAACCCCAAGGGCTCTGGGATAATGGCTTGCGGAGTACAGCAGCTACTGCGATCGGGTTTATAGGGCCGCTGAGACGCACTGAAATAACCGTTACTAAATTATTTCCATGATGCACGCCAGGCCGGTGAAGGGATACAATGGGAAATGTTGCCTAGTGATTACTTAAGACTTAATGAGGTGCTAACTATGAACATTTGATTTAACTTTAAATGTGGGCTACGTCAACATAATGGTCTTTTACTCCTTTTTGGCAAAAAACAAACATGGCTACGGCTTCTTAAGTGCCGTAGACATTACAGAAGATAGCATCGACCTCATGCCAAAACATGCTACAACTTTATAACCCCAGACTTCTAGGTTTAAAGTGGACAATCGTGCTGATTTGGCAACATGGAAGTGTTCTGAATACGAAGTGAACGGACCGGATTCCATGGACACACCTGATAGAAAGTGGAGGAATCGGACTCCAAATGAGAAATCGAATCATATCAGTGATTATCTTCTTTCTTTTGCTCTGTGTATAAAATCAGTGCCATCAGGTCCAACCACTGATCGTAAAAACATCTGGATCGCATACTGTTGCACTATGGACCCACTATGGAGTGGACGGCTGCAAAAATTCTTGACTGAAGGAACCCGATCCCTCTTAGAGAAGTGAAACCCCACCCACTTAGGTTTTCTTATAAACCAGCCACATTTTACATTAAATCCATTCACTCCGTTTACCAAGCCACGTTATCCCATCTCAGCCGAGTAAGACGCACAACCATTCGCACCTACGCTCGCGTCTACAGACAAGCTGGAACGGCCAGTTAGCCCGATGTGAATGTCTTTGGACTGACGGAGCAAACCGGAGTACCCTGAGGAAACCCACCCAAGCACAGAGAACATGCAAACTCCTCACAGAAATGCCCTCGCCGAGCCTGGGATTTGACCCCGCGACCTTCTTGCAGTGAGGTGGACGTGCTGACCACTACGCTACCGGGCTCCTTTCTGGAACGTTCTTTTGCAGAGAGGACATTTATTGACCGACAACAGGCCTTTTATTCCCAAAGACCACCTCCAAACATCTTATTTACATCATTTGTTAAAAAAAAAAAAAAAAAAAAACTAAATTAAGATGCTGTGACCTTGACCTCTGACCTCCAAAATCGAATCAGTGCATTCTTGAGTCAAGCCAGATATCGTGTTCGCAAAAATAGTCCGGACGGACAGGCATATATACACGCAACACAAAAACATAAAACCTCCGGCCCTTGCCATCACCGGCTCGGAGGTGTAGAAGAACACCTGTGGGAGGGTCTAATACCCTCCTGTGTCACGTACTCTACATAACACAAGGTTAAAAAAGACAAGGGGAGTTTAATGATGGCGCCCTCTGCTGGAGAAAGCAGTAAATACAAATATGTTAAAGTTTTACAAAAGCTCACAAAACGGGAGTTTACATTACGTCACGTTACGTCACGCTACATAAAGAGCAGGAGGTGCTCCACAGACCTGGCCCAGGGGATGTGGTCCATCAACAGTCCGTCCATCATCGTCTGGTCCCCAGCTACGACAGAGAAGACATGCGGGTGTAAGAAAGCTCGACGCGTGGTACATACAGACCCGTTTGTTTGTAGTATATGACACTAATTAAAATAACAGCCAGCCGCTCCAGATCATTGATGGACAGGGAGTTCTCAGACTGTGAGTCATTTCGGAAGCGTAACACACAAACACAGGCTCTCGGTGTCATTCAGTAGTACACCATGACATCATGAATGAGACATGATCAAAGCGACGTCATGTTTGGAAATTCGCCGCTTTGAAGCTGACCTGTCTCATTAATAACTCTGGACTAAATATACAAGTTGATATAAATTACCTGCAGCTGTAAACATCGTTGACCTGGTAGTGTTTATTAAACGCCACGGCCTCCATGCTGTCAGTGAGCGGGCCATCCAGGACCCTGATACCTGAAAAGAAAGCGCAGACATTGGGTGGCGGCTCCAGCAGTCCGTATGCATCAAACCACATGTTATCGTGGGGACACACACGCGTGCGCACACTCACAGCTAGGAGCAGCCAGTTTGCCTAATGTGCATGTTTTCTGGAGCAAACCCACACAAGCGCGGTGAAGACATACAAAATCCAGACAAGAATGTCCTCGCCGAGCCCAGGACCTGAACTTGGGACGCCTTCGTGCTGTTTGGCTAACCGTGTTAACACGCACTTATTAATTATTAATATTCACGTGGGTGATGTTCTTGAAAATTTTCAGTGTTGAACGGGGCACGGTTTTGACTTTTAAGCCGCGCAGTTTGGAATGTGTATGAAAGGGGCGGGGCTAACTAAAAATGGCTAACAAAGATGGTGGGGAAGCACAGAAGTAAGAACAATCAAAATATTAATAATAAAAAAAAAAAAAGAATTATTTAAAAAAGCAGAAAACTTAGTGTGTTTTTCATGACTGTCAGCGTGATGACGGCGTTTCTGTGCAAGCGTTCGACTTGTTGTACCTGATTTGAGGCTTTTCGTACGTGTTAAAATTCCTGCACTAGGTTTTTTTGCTGGATGTGTCGTGACTGACCTGCGACCTTGCTGCCGTAGGCAACTCCCACAGCGCAGAAGCTGTTATTAGGCACCGCGGCGATCTCGCCCGCACAGCGTGTGCCGTGGTGGTTGTCGCTGCGCGAGTCTGGGTGCGGCATTGGATCCGGATCGTTGGAATTCAGGTCATAGCTGCCTTCAGGAGACTGGAACAAAGGCGTGGTTGCATGAATGATCGAGGGTTTTGTACCTCGACAAGAGACAACAACAAAAGGAAATGCAGACGCGCTCACGTAGTTGGGTTGGATGTCCGCCAGTGTGTGCTGTAAGCCGTCGTCCACTACGACCACGGTGACGCCCACACCGGTGATGTGATGCTCCCACACCCCGGTCACGTTGATGTCCATGCCAGGCCTCACGTCATTGTGCTGAAGAAGAAAACACACACACACACACACACACACACACACACACACACACACAGTGAGGAGTGTAGTGGTAACGTAGAAGGGACGATTTAAGTCTCGTTACTTAATGATGTTTTGGCATTGAGCTCGGATTCACTTTCGCACAGCAGTCACTCTGTACTGCACTCGCATAACATTCGCTCTGTATTCATACTGCACTCACATAGCACTCGCACGGCAGGCGCTCTGTATACCCATTGCACTCGAACAATATTCATACAGCAGTCGCTCTTGTATGTACACCGCACTCGCACGGCAGCCGTTCTGTACTCATACTGCACTCGCACAACATTCTCACATTAGTTGATCTGTATTCACACAGCACTCACACGGCAGACGCTCTGTACTCCTGCTGCATTCACACGACACTCATACAATAGTCACTCTGCATCCATGCTACATTCACACAGCACTCGCACGGCAGACGCTCTGTACCCATGCTGCATTCACACAGCACTCGCACGGCAGACGCTCTGTACCCATGCTGCATTCACACGACATTTATACAGCTGCATTCACACAGCACTCGCACAGCAGACGCTCTATACTCATGCTGCATTCACACAGCACTTGCACGGCAGACGCTCTATACTCATGCTGCATTCACACAGCAGTCACTCTGAATGCACAGCGCACTTGCACGGCAGACTTTCTGTACTCATACAGCACTCGCATGGCAGACGCCCTGTATTCATGCTGCACACACACAACATTCACACAGTAGTCGCTCTGTATTCATGCTGCATTCACACAGCACTCGCACAGAAGACGCTCTCTACTCATACAGCACTCGCACGGCAGACGCCCTGTATTCATGCTGCACACACACACATACAACATTCACACAGTAGTCGCTCTGTATTCATGTTGCATTCACACAGCACTCGCATGGCAGATGCTCCGTACTCATGCTGCACTCACACGACGTTCATACAGCTGCATTCACAAAGCACTCGCACGGCAGATGCTCTGTACTCATGCTGCACTCACATGACGTTAATACAGCTGCATTCACAAAGCACTCGCACGGCAGACGCTCAGTACGCATGCTGCATTCACACGACATTAATACAACAGTGACTCTGTATTCATGCTGCATTCACACAGCACTCGCACAGAAGACGCTCTGTACTCATGCTCAATTCACACAGCGCTTGCACAGGGCTTGCGTGGCAGCCGCTCTCTATTCATGCAGCAATCACAAATCAATCAGACAGCATTGGTTCCCCTATCTACAAGACCGATTTAAAAATATCCATCAATTAACTGGAGATGGAACTCACCAAATGCCACTGGCTCAAGAACTTGGGATCATTGAAGACCAAGCTCCTCTTGGACCTGCGCAGGATATTCTCCTGCGAATGCCAGACCACATGAGGGTGAGCGTCCAATGTCTGGCGGGCTGCCGGTGCGTGGTCCTCCTCCTCCGTCAACTGACACAGCAGGTAGTGGCCGCGGAGTTGCCCGATTTGCCCGTGGCTCTCGAGACCGGCCTCCTTTGCCACGTGGTTTGCCAGCTCATCCAGGGCGTCTTCGTGCGGCTCCGGTCTGTGGCTCAGCTGCACCGCCCACGAGCGCCCAGGCTCGCAGATGGGCCGGGTCGTCGGAGATCCGAGTACGAGAAAAGATTGCGCGGGGAGCGATGTCAGAAGTAACAGGGCGGAAAAAAGGGGGGAGGGGGGTGATGCCATAGCAAACAAGTGCCACTGTCAATGCGGTTGCACCACATTAGCTCCAAGATCTGAAAGAATCAAAACAAGAAGTGTTTTCAAATTCCACTGCACCGAGTGTAGCCAATGGCGTCGGATTAGCCTCCTCATTCAGAGTTGAGTACATACTACACAGAACCTGAAATAAACTGCACCCATATAAAAGTGTTCCACAAGAAAAACAAACACTTCTTTTTCATTTTTAAAGCGTCACAATGACAACGTCGCCTGCTCCAACGGACCGTGACAAACTATGAATGTCAGTCTTTCAATTCAAGCATGCACTCGAGATAAAGTTTTATTGCTTTTTTTTTTTAGATCTGAATGACAAGCATGTGTCACCTGTAAAACTTGGTTGCACAACCGGTATAGGTGTAGACATTATTTACAAGGAAATCTTCTGATGAAACAATTACTAACTTACTGCACTCTAGTAAGCTAATTAACCTGATTCTGGGGATATTCTGTTTTTAAAAACATACAGTAGAGTGCAGTGAAGATTATACACCACCACTTTTGTCTAAAAGGTCTCCTAATAAAAAGAAGTAAAAAAAAAGTACTTCTCTATAATTTTTTGGTCAAAATGTATTAAACAATGCTACTGCAGGCAATGATAACTATTAATTGAGAATAAAAATAAAAAATTAAATAAAAAATAAATCATAGACAGGTAGTGTACAAAATTTTTATAAAAATTTTATACCTGGAGTACACGGAAGAAACCCAAACAAGCACAGAAGGAACATGAAAATTCCACACAGAAGCGCTCTCGCCGAGCCCAAAACTTGAACCCAGGACCTTCTTGCTGTGAAGCAAACGTGCTAACCACTATGCTACTGTGAATTGTAATTTTACTATAAATTAAAACCGTGTAGACTCAGGCACTTTGGAATAATTTTTTTAATTAACTAATTTTTCTTTATAGTGGATTTTTTTTTCATTCCCCACCAACTCAATGCCCTGACAATATTTTTTGGACATTGGAAATCATCACAAAGTACAAATACCTCAAACACCCTCAAAACTTTATTCATCTGTCAATTTAATGACTTAAATTTAATGAACAGGAGTCAGACTGCTGTATAAAGGTGCACAAAGAATCGCACCTTGTTTATGGAAGATGGCGCACCATGTCACAGGTTGGAAAAAGAAAACGCAAGAATGGGAGGAACAAAATGGCATCCTGAAGCTCTGGCTGCCAAATCAGTTACCTGGCATGAACCCGAACATCTTTGGGCAATACTGGACAACAAAAAAAAGAAACAGCGCAACAAAACCAACATCAAGAGAAGTGCTGAAATGTTTGTGGTCAGAACGGCAAAAACTGCACAGCTGATTGATTCCATGCCTTAGAGAATTAAAGCACTAAAAGGACCAAGGGACACTCAACAAAATACTCATTTCTACATTTTGTGCATTTTTGTGTTTTAATTAATCTTTTTTTGGGGGCGCGGGGTTGGGGGGGGGTTTCATTCTGAAATTTTGGGTGTCTACGTACTTATGAGCCTTTTCAGTCTTCTAGAGCGCTGGGGATACATAAAATGAGGGCTATTGTTCCAAAATCTGTACAAATTATGTGAAATTCCATTTATGAATAGTATGGAGTACTTTCAAATAAAAAATAATGGGCAAAAAGTATCAGCGTGTCTTAAAAACATACACGGAAGCTAAATTTTGGACAAATTTGAGTTCCCCACTTAAAAAATTCTCCAAAATCTAGGTTTGTGCCATCATTAAACATACACTAAAAAATATTTACTTTCCGAATAAAAGCTCAGAAAAAAATTTATTTGCTACAAATTTTATACAGTATACTTTTAGAATCTTACACGCTGGTTGAATCTTGCTACTATTTTTTACTTTTTAAAGAAATTTCACTGTTTTGGACATATTGGACATACATACTTTTAAACTTCCGAGAAAATAACGTTACAACCAACCTGAAAAAAAAGTTGTTATAACCTTTTAACCTAAAAAAACTAGCAAATTAAAAACCTTTATTTTTGACTCCTTTGCGACTGATTGCTCTAAGAGACTGTGACTCTTACAATACCCTTAGATCTGGTCTCTGGACTGCCATTTTCTTATGATAAATAATTGCTATAACGAAAATTATTTAACAGGTATATATTTCCGACACACCCAGGAGCCAGTGAAAGTGACAAGCCACGAAAATGAAGTCATTCAACAACATGGACTTGAAGTTCCACAACTTTAGTTTTTTTTAAAAACATGAAAAATGAACAACAACAACATTGCAGATTCCACAAAAACATCTCAAATAAAAGAGAACCTAAAACTCCAGGTTGTTAATTTTAATACTAGCCATCTGTTCTAATATTTACATTGGCATTTTGATGGTAAACACGTTCCCTTAGCATAACATGCTAGCCAGCTAGCATGATACTCCTAAAGCTGTTATTTACTGTCTCATTCCAGCTTTCACATCCTAATACAATATAACCCCGGGATTTTAAATAAAAAGAGATTATATTACAATTATTCGGATAACCTTACCTTTAAAATGACTTCATATAAATGTTATCGGACCACATTATTTTCAAAACAGAGAACAACATCTCTCTCAAACCGTGCATGCTGCTCCTGACAGCTCTCGGATGTTCTCGGATTTCCGCATACCTTCTAATTGCGTCATATCCGTTGTGACGACATCACCTTGCGACAAGATGGCGCTGTTTGGTCAATAATAGTGCCACAGCAGTAGTCGTGGTTATTTATAATCATTACTAATTGCGATTTGGCTCCAAATTGTGTTAAAGAAATAAACATAATTTAAAAATGAAGTTAAATATTTTAAATTTATATAATTTATGTAATTTTCTGAGCTTAATCCTACTATTAGGGTCATGGGGAGGCTGGAGCCTATCTCAGCCGAAACTGGGTGACAGCAGGGTACACCTTGAACGGCTCACTAGGCCATTGCAGGGCAACACACAAGCAGCCGCTCAAACTCACACTGTTAGAATTAATAAGAGATGTATTCTGTCATTCACAATCTGGACGTATTCCTGTGTCTGTAGAATCAGCACCATGTTTGTACATAGGCTTTCTTTCTTAGACATTCAGTAGCTAACACGGGGAAATTTGTTCATTCATTAATTAATTCATTCATCTTTTTCCGAGTCGGGTCATGGGGGCAACAGCCTAATCTGTGAGGTCCAGACGGCCCTCTCCCCAGCCACTTTCACCAGCTCTCACCAGCTGAGAGACGTAGTCTCTTTGGCGTGTTCTGGGTTGACCCGGGGTCTACAGTATACACACACACACACACACACACACACATATATATATATATGAGAGAGAGAGAGAGAGAGAGAGCTATTTAGTTCACAGCAAGAATGTCCTGGGTTCAAATTTACTTTACTTTGAATTTCCAATCATTTTCATCACTACATTCATGTCATAACCACCATACTTCCAAGACTCATAATGACATGTCTAGTGTGTGATTGGGTGAAAAATGTAGTCATCTAGTTACTGTTCAGGGTGTACTCTACTTTCGCCCATGGTTCAGCAAATGGCACATAGTATTATATTATTATTATTATTATATTACATTATATCAAATTGTTAGGTTAAGCACGTGTTTTATAGGCCAGTGCTTCAGAGCTTTGTAACTTAAAGCTTACTCCTCCCTCGTTAGCAGCTTTTCTGGAATGACCAAATTGATGCTGTTTGATTATTTGAGTAATGTAGCCGGAGGGTATCGAATAACCTTTTCCTTTAGGGACGCCTTTGCAAGAGCATCAAATCTTTTAAAAATTGATTTAAAACAAATCTTAAAATCGATTATAAAAGAAATTGAAGGGTCATGAAGGGATTTAAGAGCTGGTGTAATGCGTGTGTATGTGAGAGAGAGAGGGAGAGAGAGAGCGAGCAAGCTGTTGGATGAGTCACATAATAAAATATTACAATTATCCACTTTAGTTGTCACAAAAGCAGCAAGGATAAAATAATTATACTTCATAACACTCTCTCAGAATCAAAAAAGCCTTCAAAGAGCCCTTTAACTTTTAGGACTGTATTGATAGATGTGGCTTTACATTACTAATTGAGCTCTTAAAGGAAAGATATGATGCGTTTTCTACTCTTTTTAAGCCATAAATGTTGAATTGCCATGTTAGATGATGCCTAAGTGTCACATAATGAGGTTAGCACATGTTGAAGTTTCCCCCCGGGATGTCTGAGCTCTCTGTGAATACAAGGTTCCCACTGTTTTCTTGGTGAGGACGCACTAGTGCATCATTGCTCTTCTAATACCAAATGTAGTCTGTTTTGTTTCTGATTTGTATGACTGAAACTCTGAAATATGTTTTTCTACTCCTCTTTCATATGTATCGTTTACCTGGGGGGCACAATGGCGTAATGATTAGAACATCTGCATCACAGCAAGAAGGTCCTGTGTTCGACTCCTGGAATAGGCAAGATGTAATATGAAAAGTCCGTGCTGTAGGAACAATGCATAGGAAACCGGCCTGGAGAAGGTATTGGGTTCGAGTCCCAGGGTGTTTCTCTGTGGAGTTTGCATGTTGTTTGCACACACTGTGGCACGATGTCCGCAATCTCTGCGATTTAAAAAAGCACGGCCATGATTCAAGTGCACGCTTGGAGCAAGATTTGGGTATGAAAAGAAGGATCATCAAAATCCCCTTCAAAGGCACATCAAGGTCTATTACACTCTGTTAAGGTCAGTTAAGTTCTACTGCGCTCTAACACACACCCCACGCTTTATCATGATTGGTGTCAAATCGTAATACACCAGTGCGATCATTATAAATACATCAGTTCACTCAAGATGACTATATGGATGGATGGATGGATGGATGGATGGACAGATGAATAAGTGGATGGGTGGATGTATGGATGGACGGACGGATGAATGAATGGATAATTTAATGGATAATGGATGGATGGATGGATGTGTGAATGGATAGATGGATGGATGTATCTATGGATAGATGAATGGATGGATGGATAAATGGGCAGATGGATGGGTGGATGGATGAATGAATGAATGGATGGACAGATGAATGGATAGATGGATGGATGAATGAATGGATGAATGAAAGAATGGATAGATGGATAGATGAATGGATAGATGAATGGATGGATAAATGAATGGATAGATGAATGGATGAATGGATGGGTGGATGGATAAATAAATGAATGGATGAAAAGATGAATGGATAGATGGATGGATGAATGAATGAATGGATGGGTGGGTGGATGAATGAATGGATAAATGGATAGATGGATGGATGAATGGAGGAACGAATGGATGGATGAATGGTAGATTGATCTCTTTAATGTGAAATATCTATCAAATTGAACACAATTATGGATTAAATAGTAATTGAGTCGATGTATTGATTTGCAACGGTGTCGTTACGAAATGCTGCTTTATTTCTTTTGAAATTATTTAGAAAGGATGAAGCTTTTTAAACAGGGGAAAATAAATCCAGATATGAAGTGAAGGGAATAGAAAACCATCCAACACAGATAGAGCTAGAGCGTTAGCACAGCGCTAACTGAAAGCTAACTGTGACTGAAAGCTTGGGCAGGTTATAAGCTGTTTACGAGGAGTTCTACTTGAATGTAGCGAGTTGTTGTTTGGATGTGAGACCTACCAAAAGAAATAAACATGGGTGAAGAGAACATCCTCTAAACAGATCGTACATGAGGTGACAAAAAAATCAGAACCAAGCCGCGGAACAATTTGTTTGCAAATCCACTTTTATTTAAGTTCATTTATATATTTTCATTAGATTTTTTTCCCATAACAGCAAGAATGAAATCAAGCATTAAAAACCACTTTAAGGTCTTTGTAATGTAGCATTGGGATCCAATAATGACCTGCAGTGAAGGTTTTGACCATTTTATAAACTGGAGTGGCAGAAAAAAAACCTGCTCCTTTTGTTAATATTAGATAATTCTGAATCCTTCAATTCTTTATGGCTTAAGACTGTTGTGTCAATATTGTGATAGCAGGCCGTTATAAGTGCATGCTGAAATTTGGCTAAATTACAAAAACCCCTTTTTTTAAAAAAAAAAAGGAAAGAAAAAACAAAAATAAAAACCTGAAAGCACTAAATAATAAAATTAGCCGAAACAAACTGCAGCTTTAGACAGAATACGTTATTAATCACTACAAGCAGAAACAAACCCATAAGTTGAAGATTACAACATGTCATCAACTCAAATGTGCACCTGTAACCGATGAATAAAAGAACCCGCAGGCCCGCGGTAACCCGGGCTCGAGTCGCGAGCGAGCAGGAAACGCGTAAGCACAGTCAACTTTGGTAACACAGAATCCGTTTGGCAACTCAACATGGACGCAAAACATTTCCTAACTTAACACCACAGGTACCCTTCAGAGTGCCAAAGAATTTCGGTTGTCGATCCATCACCTACTTAAAATACGACGTACGAAAAGAAAGATCTTACTTATAGCTATGATGTACAGTTGTTATTTCTCCACAAGAGCAAAGACCTTGACGAGGAAATGCTCTCTTGGAATCTATTTTTTTTTTATTAACCACTTTTATTTTTTTGTTCTTTTATTTTTTTTAGCCCGTTACATTAATATTATTACAAAGTATACTGTAAATAAGTTGTATAACATGGTTGTTTATTCAGTATTACTTGGTGAAGTTTTTTCTTGTGGTATACGGTATGTTACGTCCTTTTAACATGCAATCCTCAGAAAAGAAACGAGAAAATCTGGATTGGATCTTTAATTATTTATTAGGAAATTAGGCCTGTGATTCCCAATCCTGCTCCCAATGTCCGTCACCGCCCTCTGTACTTTGCTTTTTTTCATCGCTCCAAGACAACCGATCCTACAAATACATACAGTAGTGACCCATCCGGAGTCAGCGTAAGTGTGTTAGGGTAAAAAAAAAGAAAGAAAAAAAAAACATTCAAAAGGGATCAGGATCAGGATCGGGATCGGGATCGGGATCGGGATCGGGATCGGGATCGGGATCGGGATCAGGATGGGGAACCACTAGGTTTAGGCCACATGGCTTTTCGTACAGGGCCTTACTCTGGAGGACGAGGGTCACCTCCGACCTGAACGCTTTCTGGCAAGCTACAAGCCGCTGACAAAAAAAAAGCAAAGCGACGTTTTTGTTTTTTATTTTTTTTATTTTTTGCCCTTTTCAGAATTCTGTGTCACTTTTTTTGCGAGCAGCCTGACTTTCTGTCTGTGTGTGTATATGTGTGTGTCTGTGTGTGTGTTTTTTTTTAATATCGTTAACAAAATTCCTCATATTTATAGACATTTTTTTTATTCAAAATAAGATCTCAATATTATACACGATTCTTTCTTTTTTGACTATTTACAGAAGTGCAAAAAAAGTCGACTTTTGTCCCCTTCATCCCCGACGTGACCTGGATCACCTGTGCATCACCTCAAAAGGGGGTTTCCTCCCCTCTTCGTTTTGGTTTAACACACACCCTCCCGACCTCAAGTCCATCCAATCCGCTCCACCGCATATGCAGCTTTTTTTTCCTTCCTAAGGCCTTACGTCTAGGGAGATTGGAAATACTCGAACGATAGTTATTATTTTTTTAAACGAATACAGTAGAAAACAACCTTTAACATCTAAGAACTATACGCTTCTCTCTCTCTCTCTCTTACTGTCTCTTTCTTTCTAATTAGAACGACTAATTACAAACCAGAAGATCTTTAAAATATTATTCCAATATCAGCCATGGGTGAACGCCACAGCAGCTATGTCTCTTGGCAACTATTTCTTCTTCATAAGATATATATTCATATAAAATATGTTTGTTCAAAGATTTCAAACAAAACACAACAAAATAAACAACAAAACAACCAACCTTTCACTCAAAATAAAAATCGTTCCTTTTTTTTTCACTACATGAATATGCATTCAATAATCGAATAATTGACACTACATAACTTTAAAACTGAGTATAGTGTGAAGAATGCAAAAACAAACAAACAACAAATAAACAAACTGAAAGGGAAAAAAATACACATCATTAATAATATCTCACACCCTACAAAAGTTAAATCTTACTCAACAAAGTGGAACACTGAAACAGTATCCAAGCTTAGTTAGCTATATGACAGAATTGTATGATTTTTTTTTTCTGGACAAATACTGTATATGAAAAAAAAATTTGGAAAATTAAAAAAAAACAAAACAAACAAACAAACAAAAAAACCCCAGAAAAATATACCCAATATATTAAAAAACAAAAAACAACAAAAAAAACCAATATGTGGGACTCTGAGGATCAGATGCCTGAATGGTGGACTAAGGTGTTTACTATTAAATCAAACAATCATTAAAATCTTGCCCTCGGATGCAGTGATGCTCCGGTGCTCATCACTTCACTACGCCCACGCTGTGTAGTGGGTTAAAGTCTTATATATATATATATGTGCGTGTGTGTGTGTGTGTGTGT
>JBCNYG010000008.1:26690673-26700681 GCA_039654305.1 Porochilus rendahli | reverse complement strand
CACACACACACACACACACACACACACATACACACACACACACACACACACACACACACACACACACACACACACAGCATCATCAGTGTCTGGTAAGATCCAGCCTTTGTGTGAAATGAGTATTAAAATGTTTTTTCATCTAGACTTTCATTCATCCACCCATACATCATCTATACCACTGATCTGTCAATCATGGGGGAACAGGAAGCCTGTCCTAGCTGACTTAGGAGCGAGAGGCGGGATCACACCTTGAAACGGTAGCCTGTCGATCACAGGGCAATTCACAGGCATGGGCGATTTCGAGTAGCCAGCTGACCAGCGTTTATGCCTTTGGAGTGTGGGAGGAAACTGGAGTACTAGGAGGAAACCCATGCAAACACATGGAGAACATGCAAATGCTACACAGGAACGAGATTCGATCCCAGAACCTCCTGGCTTTAGTGTGACAGTGCTAGCACTATATATATACATATAGACTTAGAGTATATAGTTATGTATATCTTCGCAGTCAGAAACCTTTAATGGAATTGTTGCTGTCGTTGTTCTAATAGCCTTTATTCAAAAACTTCGATGAGCTGTTTTTCCTCACTGTAGGTGTAAGTATATGAAATCTGGTTAAGCGCACAGATGGAATAGTATCCCACAATGCTTGAACGGTGATGCGGAATTGAGATTTTATTTTGTGCGCTGAACAAAAAAAATTGATAAGCACCTCTCCTTAGAGACGAGGTGATTACTTCAGCTCTATCAAAGGAACAGTACAAGCAATATTGACTCGCTGTTTGGAGAAGGGAGGATAATTAAAGCGGGGGGGACGGGGGACTGGGGACAAAATCATCGCTGCAATATTCGAGTAGCGTGTTAGCAGGTAGAGTACTGCTCCCTTTCCGACGGGGTGGATTTCCGCAGGTTTATGTCGTGGCAGACCCTTGGAGGCACCAGAATGTACCGTAGCGATATGTATATGGCAAACGATCAACGGGTCAACCTGGCGGTGGGAGACTCTACATGCTAACAGCTGAACAGTGCTACAGTATTCTCATTAGAACCTCAGGAAGGCTTAACAGGCTTCATTAGGGCTGTCTTGGTTCATCCTATTTTTTTCCCCTTCTTCCCATCAACCCTACTTACAGTGCTAATCCCTTGTAGATTTGTACGGCTTTTTAGCACTAATTAGCCGCTCTTATCCACGCCCACTTCCCAATGGTATCCTTTGCCATTTCGCTGACAGCGATCTCCTCGCGGTGCATGAATTATGCACGGGATTGACTTGCTGTCCAATTAATAATTATGGGCAAACAGCAGTGGGTGGACTTAGTGATGCATTTCTGATTTATCTACATGACGACTCTTCAAAAAAAAAAAAAAAACATAACGAGCTGTTTGTCTCCCGCAACCTCAAATGCGTCAGCCCTCGCGTTCGGATCCGACGCCGGAATCCATGTATCATCCTCCGTCTGTTTGCTCGAGTGTGTTTAATGAGGTTTATGAAATATGACCAGTCCATGCCATAGTGCACAATTAAAATTAACAAACAATACTTAGGAGACCTTTGATTTTTTATTTTTTATTTTTTGCTGATTATAAATAATGGGGTGGCATGGTGGCGTAGTGCTTAACACGTCTGTCTTACAGCAAGAAGGTCCTGGGTTCAAATCCTGGCTTGGTGAGACCTTTTCTGTGTTCGCATGTTCTCCCTGTGCTTGCCGGGGTTTCCTCCAGGTACTCTGGTTTCCTCCGACAGTCCACATTAGCACATTAGCACATTAGGCTAACTGGCTGTTCCAAATTGTCTATAGGTGTGAGTGTAAATGTGAATGGTTGTGTGTGTTTGGCCCTGCGGTGGTCTGGAGAGATGTCCAGGTGCCCCGGTGTCGGCCCGAGGCTTAAGTGGTTCGGCAAATGAGTGAGTCAATATTATAAATGAGTGCTAGGTGATTTAAGCAGGATGCTTGGAGGAGCACTTCAGATAACCAAGAGGCAGCATTGAAACAGCATGCCTGATGTGCTTAATCACATATCTTTATCTGCTAATAAACAAGCAGAATTTCCTTTATTATAGGGCTTTATTTCCCCTCTGCACAAAAAAACTACAGTGTGATTTCATTAAGAATTTAAAAAGCTGGGCTTTCCTTCGATGCATTTTGATCAGTCATACAGAATTAAAGAGTAATTCAATTACTATCCGCCTCTTTTAAGTGATCCAATTATATTGCATTATAATAACATTGTAATAACATTGTAATAACATTGTAATAACATTGAATAAAAAACAACAACAACACTTAAAATGATAATGTAATGTTTTTTAATAATCCTTATTCACTTTTTATTTAATCCTACTAGGGATGCAGGAAGGTAGAAGTCAACAGTATCTCAGCCAACTTTGGGTGAAGATAGTCCATCACAGGGCCAACACACACACACACACACACACACACACACACACACACACACACACACACCTAGGAGTAATTTGAAACGGCCAGGTAGCTGAACGTTCATATCTCTGTGCTGTGGGAGGAGACTGGTGTACCCTGTGGAAACCCACAAGCACAGGGATAAGAGGCAAACTCCACACAGAAATGTCCACACTGAGCCCGGGACTCGAACCCAGGACCCTCTTGATGTAAGGTAGACTGATGTCCCGCCAGTGTGTGACATCATTGCCTACTGTTTGACCTCCGCCCTCTGTGATAATGACTACTATGAGGTGGCGCCACCCTGGGCTGTCCCACCCACGAAGCATTACGCAGTGCTTCTACTTTTCTCTAGGGACATGTTTTTGTTGTTGCTGTTGGCTTGCGTAGGGTACATCGACATTAATTGTTGAATTTAAATGAATAAGTAAGCAATAAATGTTTAGAAATGGGAAAATGACAAGTATTAGGATCCTAACAGCCACGATTTCAGCCTTATCCCAGCCCAGAACGCTGCAATGAACACCCAGTAAAAAATTCAGGTTGTAAAGAAAGTGTACTCACCTCCAGCCGATCTGTCCTCATGAGCTTTTGGGCGGCGGCGGCGGCTGCGGCGGGCACTGGGACGTTAGGGGTGCTGGTCATAAGTACGGGTGCGCTGGGGAGGATCTCTGTGGGCACCAGGCCTGGAGACACAGGTCCCAGATATGGATTGACCAGTGCTGTGGCGTTGGTGGCCAGGCTGGGCGTGACAGAGAACATGGGCTGCAATAGGACAAAAGACAACCTGAAATTAGCATCTGTTTCCACATCTTCCTGATCTTATCTGAGTGATCCATTTATATATAAAATTCATCTGTAATTACAGATAGGTAGCCTAATGTGCCTGTCTTTGCACCGTCGGAGAAAACCGGACTACCCAGAGGAAACCCATGCAAGCACGGGGAGAACATTGAAACTCCACACGGAAAGCCCCAGAGCCAGGGAATCGAACCCGGAACCTTTTTGCAGTGAGGCGGACGGGCTAACCACTGCCGTGCCTTAACACAGGTGTGTAAGACGTGTAACACGTGTGCTTTAACTTTGCAGAGAAACAAAGGAATGTGGTGGGGGTAACCAGACAAACCAATCACAGTGTGTACAGCTGAACATGTTAGATACCATAGGGATGATGGGACCGGCACAGAGACAGGAGCAAAACCAGTATAAATCACATGGTGGAAAGTCAGAATGAAAGCAAAAGTTAGTTTAGTTAGTTAGTTTACATGGGAGAACAAAACCCACCTTATTAAAGTGAATAAAATAGGTGTAAAGTAGAAAAACTTACCAAAGCAATTAAAAAAAATATGAATATGGTGTGTTAATTATGGTGTACATATGCTACCATTTGATTGCTGGTAGGTGTTAAATTCTAAATAGAGCAGATGGTGTGTGAACAGAATGTTAATATTTTTAAGTGTATATTTATTCCTATACCTTAAAAAAAAAACAAAAAAAAACCACCTGTTTAGGTCTAGACAGTGGTTTCTTGAATAATCGGCATCAACAACACAAAGCATTTATATATATAGTTTTATGTACATAGATATATCATCATCATCATCATCATCATCATCAGACACTTCCTCCAGCTCTTCCGGGGGGACCCCAAGGCGTTCCCAGGCCAGCCGAGAGACATAGTCATATATCCAATAACCCTACTGTGCATGTCTTTAGAATGTCAGAGAAAACCGGGGTACCCTGAGGAAACCCGCACAAGCATGGGCGGTGTTGGGGGGGGTTGGGGTGTGGACGGACATGCAGACTCCACACAGAAACGTCCTTGCCGAGCCCTTTCTTGCCGTGCGATGGAAGCGCTAACCACTACGCCGCCCTCAGTCAGGTGTTATTTATGGTAAACAGGCCTCACAGCAGAGAAGACCTATAAACACTTAAGAATTGAGGTTTCCCTCGTTCTAATAACAAGCTCTGAATTTTGACATTGTTAATGGGTTGCCATGGTGCTTTCGCCCGCATGCCATATTTCCGTTTTTGTAACATCAACGCTGCACATTGTTCTGACAGCAGGAGCACACGAGGTAATGAAATATCATTGATGCGGCACTTGAATATATCTCTAATTAAGCGATGTAGGCGGCGGGTTAGCATTCGTATTCAGGTGACAGCACCGTTTCAGAGACGACGCTCGGCAATCCGGGACGTCTTTCACTTTGAGGACGTTTAGCGGGGCCTAATTAGGTCAACCGATCTCGGCGCATGGAAATAAATCAGAGATGCCCCCGGAGGACCGGAGTGTCACTGTTGAGCCTCTGAGGAAGACCCTTAACCTTCAGCTGTGTGTATTTATCCTTTGTACACCACTTTAAATAAAAGTGTCTGACCAAGCAGACAAAAAGGGAGAAAGTGGAGATGAGACACGTGATCTTTATCTCCCAAGCCTTTGTGTTTGGTTTCTCTCTTCACGCTCTGCTCCCATTCACTTCTCCACTGCCTTCTCTTCCCTCCTCAAGCCACCCGTCTCTGTCTCCGTCTGCGTCTATCTCCCTCACCCTTTCTCCTTTCACTCTCTGTGCGGCGGACAAGCGATCCTGAGCTCTGTTACTGCGAGATCTGTCGCTCTCTCTTTTCCCCCCGCTGCCTTGACTCTCTCTTTTATCGCGTCCTCTAATGTGATAAGAACCAATAAGGTCTGGGATTTCTTTCAAGACTATTTTGTCCGTGTATGGAGATCAGGCGATGCCTTAAACAAACAGCCACCCTGGACACACACTGTTTACTTTTACTTCATTATTCAATCTGTTTCTGTGGAAAAGCTTTACAGAGGGATGAAAAGAGATCGAGAGATTTGTTTATGCGTTCTTCTCGGGAACATTCCAGAAAAATGAAAACCTTTGGTATTTATGTGAGAGAGAGAAAGAAAAAAGATTGAGAGCGCTATAAGGAGATGATGGTGAGGGAATGACATGCGTCATGGCTTTAAGAGAGTAATAACAATAACTAGCATGTCTCTTGGACGTTACACAACATCTTAAACTATAACTGGTAAAAAGTGTAAACTGTCATTCATGTTCGAATGCTGTGGGCAAACCACTGCGTTTATGTCTAATAACATTCCAGACCGTGGAGAACCACAGTATATACTTTATAGCTATAGCATATACCGTATACCTGAGAAAAAAGGGGGGGTTTTGCTCTACGTTGCCCCCTAGTGGAACAACATGGACAAGCTCCGTTTTTCACTTTAACTCATTTCCCGAATCACTTAATCCTACTAGGGGAGGCTGTAGCCCATCTCGGCCAACAGGCATGAAGGCAGGGTACAACCCGAACACCTCGCCAGACCGTTGCAGGGCCAACAAACACAAATTTTCACTCACATTCTCACCTAGGGGCAATTTGGAACAGCAATTAGCCTAACGTGCATGTGTTTGGACTGTAGGAGGAAACCGGAGTACCTGGATTGAAAACCTGCTGCTCTAACCATTAGGCCATGGCTGCCCCCGTTTTCTGCTGGTGGATGATGATAGACATGTATATAAACATGATCTGTATTAAGCTTTAAACTATTAAGCATATTTTTTATATGCAATGTTTTTCGTGAACCACCTTCCTAGAGAAATATCCACCGACACCTTAAAACCTCATGAGAACTCATTAGAAAGAAACATACAGGACAGTGAAGGCACTCTTGGCTGTTCCTATAAATCAGTAGGTGTTCATAGTGATATAACTAGTGGTTGAATGGCCTAGCATGCAGCTAGCGACGCTAATGATGCTAACAGCGGAGCCTAAAAACTCATGAGAGCTCATTACAGAGAAAAACAAGGCAGCAAGAAAATCATATGTGATTATAGTGTTAGGTTTAGCTTTCGAACTGCTGAAGTGACGTGAGGTCGTGACAGACCTTGCCAATGCTAACACTAGCTAATGCTAACACTAGTCGAGTCAGTATAAGATCTGAATGCGGAGTTTCCTTTGTTGCAGAGCTCCTGAGCTCCCTTCCAATCCAAATATCGTAAAGCCATGAGCTCGATTTTGTTGTCACGTCCGAGCTCACGTACCGCCACAGGCATGCACGCCATCATCGCTGCACTTCACAGCTTATTCTCTTGCTTTACGGTTGAATATTACTGTAAAACCGAAACATGCTAACATTTTTGGAGCTTTGCTCTGGGCTCGGGCGTTTGCACGTTCTGCCCGTGCTTGTGTGGGTTTCCTCCATGTACTCCGGTTTCCTCCCACAGTTCAAAGGCATGCTTCAGGCTAATTGGCTGTTTTAAGTTCACCCCTAGGTGTGAGTGTGAGTATGAATGGTTGTATGTGTGTTGCCCTACGATGGTTTGGCGAGATAGTCAGGGTGCACCCCGCCTCCGATAGGCACCAGGCTCCCCGCGACCCTAATAGGATTAAGCGGTTCAACAGATGAGAGAGTACTGTGCCTGAGATTTAGCTTCAGTACTTGAGATCTGTCCAGTGAATTTATTCAGTGTTATCTTCCTTCCTTCATAGGTGAGTCAGATCTCCGGGACCAATTTGCAGACCGCTAACACGCTGAATAACAGTAGTATTAAAAAGCTGCCCACACTGTGCGCTGTGAAGTTTAACTTTCAGACACACACATATTCACACACACACACACACACACACACACACACACACACACACACACACACACACACACACACACACACACACACACACTGCCACAGGACTCTTTATATAACGCTAATGAAAATAATGCAGCTTACATAACCTTCATCGGGAAAAACTTGACTTTTACTTGTTAACGTTCCGAAGCGTTTACTGTCAATCAATTCGAGGTTGATCAGTCATTACGCTCCAGCAACGAATAGAGAGGAAAAGTGAAATGAGAAATATGACACGGGAAACAGGATTAATTTACCAGCAAAGGGAGAGAGAAGAGTCCAGAGGGAGGTTTGCTGTGCCTGAGCCGAAATGGGCCAAATCTGCAATTAAGGCCGTTTTTATGAAACTTTTTTCTTTCTTTCTGGTCTGTTTCCTGGAGCGTTTTAAGCCCTTATTGACTTAAAATAAGAAATATTGGCCCCGGGATCTGGAACCCAATGTTGCGATATTGTAAGACAGTTACTTTGAGTGGAACTAATTGGAAAAGGGTTGAGATAATTTTTAGAGTTTTAGACTTTCATGCTGCGAAAATTGTGGACCATTTTTCCAACTTTTGAAAAATCTTCTTTGAGCTTCGCTAAACCACCACCACCATCACCACCACCACAACAGCAACAATGATAACGACGCTTCTTTACTCCAAAGGCACGGTATAATTTTTTGAGGGTGGCAAAATGGAAAATCAAAAGAAGTTGATTGTCTCACACCTGCGTTCTCGGAGAATTTATTCAGCTACTTCATGGTTACGCTGGTGACGCGTCTCTAATGCGTTGTTGTGCATGCTGGGAAACGCAGCGTGGCTGCTAATCAGTGTGATGAGAAACAGGTGTCTCGGCTAGCCATTCTGTTTGAACAACATTGCACAAATGTTGCGCTAACGTTGTTTGTAGACTCTTAATAACATTGTTAAAATGTTAAAGTAACAGTAGGACTGTATGCATATGTACTTCTGTAAGGAAAAGAAATCCTGGTATAGAATTGCACCATTATTAACAATGCTAGATTGCGCTGTACTGGAGGCCAGGATTGTGTGCAACCAAACAATTATGACCTTTATGCAACGTTGCAATAATGTTATGAAATGCTGTGTGTTCGAATGCAACCCGACACCTACCAAAGAGGGTCCAAAGAAGGACAACCGTTGAACTGACAGGAGTGTCATGGATGCCCAAGGGTCATTGATGAGCATGGGAAGACTAGCGAAGCATAGTACAAGAGGTCCGATCCTTTACGATTTAATGTAGCACCAACTGGTCAAACTATGAGGTGGTTTTAATGTTATGGCTGTATTATGGAACCCCACACCACAAAAACAATCCCAAAATCAGCAGGATTCACCGGTAAAAAGAACCTAAATTAATTTCCCTGTTTCATGTTTGCCAAAACTCCTGTTCCAGTTCATACCAAGCCATTTCCTGGAATCGGTTTTATGACCTGCACCCAGTTATGCAGAGTAGAAGAGAGGAACAGAGTCCTTTTGTGAAAGGTTTAAAATTATAAGCACCACAAAGTGGTTTCAAAGCCCTTGAACGGCTTCAAAAGCAGCATCACCGACAATGATGGAAAACTGGCAGCTGTGGTTTTGTATTTGGCAATGGAAGCAGGGACTCAGGCTCTAGAGGAAGCCGCGGTGGCTCGAAAAGCCACAAAAGTTGGAGGCAGTGCCGATGCTGGAGGTGGATTCAGGGGATGAGGTGGTAATGAAGAGGGAAAGTCAAGAGGCAGGCCAGGACCTGGGGGGGGGGCGGTGGTGCTCGGTAGAATTATCCACGAACATTCGCGCCAACGGGGAAACAAGGCAACGGTAAATGTAAATGTAACTAGCTCCATACCCCAGACACACATTGTGGTGAGGTTTAAATGAAGTGGCCTGGACAGAGCTGAAACAGACTCTCGGTCGGGTTCTCCAATTTAGTGGCTTTTTCACCCCTCGCACAGAGGTTGCCTTGTTTGGAACTGGGTGTCACGCCATCAGCCGATGGAACTCAACCCTAGTGTTTTGCTTCAGATCTCTAAAAGCTGACATTTCCACACATGCCAGCTTTTTCAGAGCTCTTTCAGGCATCCTGATCTATTCGCAGTAACTCCCACACAAAGATTCTGTCCATGTGCCACACCATAACAGAACGTTCTCTGAGCTGGGTTGGCAAAAGTTCTGGGACAGAGGTTATTCCTTTCCAGTTCATTTGCAGCTTTCAAGAAGAGTCCCCAAAATCTAAATATATAAAGTAAAATATGAATAGCACTAATGCATTCATAGAGCATTACACATCATACATCCGGAAAACACCTTACATCCAATGGCCGTGTGTCTAGATTACGCTTTATGAATCGTTAATAATGTATTATTGATAAGATGATCAAGATTAAAAATTCTTTTTTAAAGACGTTTCTTAAAAAAGACGTTTCTTCCTGATAATCTCTCTGCAACAATTTATTCGTTATAGAGGAGAAAAGGTTTCATGAATTGGGTGGCATCTGTGGTATCACTGATATGCTAAAAATGCATCCATTACGCATTACACATGCATATATAGTATATAATTTATTATATAAATATAGCTATCTGTAGTATCCATATTGCCCAGCAGCAATTGGAAATCCCAGTGCTACTTTGTAGAATGTATTATACGTCTTTTTTAATGTAATGAATTAATTATACCAAAGAGATTTCCCGGAAGTGTGACAGCTTTTGTGTATTTTTTGGGGCTTGGAAATGCCTTCAGTTTAATTAGAACTTAATCTCATTCATTCATTCATTTTCTGAACCGCTTATTCCTAATTAGGGTCGCGGGAAAGCTGGAGCCCATCTCAGCCGACTCTGGGCGAAGGTGGGGTCCACCCTGGACAGGCCATCGCAGGGACATCAGTCACACAACCATTCGCTCTCACACTCACACCTAGGGGTGATTTGGAACAGCCAATTAGCCTACTGTGCATG
>JBCNYG010000008.1:26495250-26510277 GCA_039654305.1 Porochilus rendahli | reverse complement strand
GAAATTTGCGCTCTCTGAGTGCTCTTGTAATATATATATATATATATAAATACTTTTTACCATGATTTTACCATATGATTTTCTCTCGTCTGCCTCACAACAAGAAGTTCCTGGGCTCAGCTCTGGCTTGTCTGTGTGGATTTTGCATGTTCTACCTGTTTTTGCGTGGGTTTTTTCCAGGTACTGCGGTTTCCTCCCACAGTTCAAAAATATACACATTAGGATGACTGTTCCGAATGGACCCTACATGTGAGTGTGAGTGTGAATGGTGGTTTGCATGTTGGCCCTGCAATTGACTGGTCTGGCGAGCTGCTCAGGGTGTACCCTGCCTTCGCCCAGTGCCGGCTGAGATAGGCTCCAGCTTCCCTCCAACCCTAGTAGGATTAAGCAGCTTGGCAAAACTGAGAATAATGATATGAGAGTTCATTGTTTATTATCTGTTCCAAATGGTTTTAAGTCCTGTGGTAAGCCGGTATGCAAATTTCCGACCATTATAATCCGCAGGGATTTAATTCTACTGAGAAAGCACTTAGAAATAATGTGATCAGACATCCCATGCTGTGTGTCAGAGTAAACTCAATTGGGATTAAATATTGGCGTTTACATTAATCAAACCTGGTTAGTGACCACTGGGATTACACAGCTGGTACCGGATGAATAACTTCATAAATGTAATGATTCATTACTGAAAGGTGGTGGTAAATATCCCTTTAATTATACAGAAAGTTTACATGGGTTTGGGTTATTTAAGAATCCTACTCATGTGTTCTTAGTGGGGAGAACAAAGAACTATTTTTTGTGGCTTGAAAACTGATTCGAGTGGTAATTTGGTTACATTTTGATTAGCATTCTCCAAGGGGTTGGTTGTGTGTGAGTGCAGTTGACCATAATAACTCGATAACTAATAGGCAGATTTCCACAAAATTTTAGCCAAATGTGGGTCTTGGGCCAACTGCTTCAATTTCGGCCATAATCTGTTTTCAGACTTAGAACATTGTGCAATAGGACAAGGCGGAAATCACCCAGATTGCACTGGGAAAAAAAAACTCAAAATAATTAAAAAACAGGCCACAAGAGGGCACCGTAATTCTACATCATCACCCAATATAACCCATGTAAAGATGAGGTTGCACTACCTTGGTGGAGGTCTGCACTCTCTCAGTGCATTTGTTTTGTTTCCCATATTAAACCTGGGAATGATTCCCAGCCTCGTCATGTTTTTCCAGGCCTTTATTGTTCCTAAAAAGAAGTATCGATAAATCCATTGAGCATAAAGAGAAAGTCTTCAGGAAGTAAGTTATCCTCCTCAATGTTGTATGTATTGACAATTTTAATTGCTGCCAAAGACAAGGAAAGCATTTTCGCACAGGTCAGGGCTTTCATAACGAAACCTCTAGCCTTTAGGAGAGTAATATAGTTATTGATCTGCATGCTTGTCCCTACCATAATTAGGGGTTCAGCATATTCTGTGTCTTTTGTTTTCACTGCATAAGTATTACAGAAGCCTTTTTAAAAGGATTCTGATTGCACAATTTAGTCTTAAACAAAAAAGTGCTCATTAAATAGCAGTTCTCTTTAAAGGTTTTATGTAATGTGAAACAGATACTGAGGAGAAAAAAAAAACAATTCTTGCATACAGTCATTGTGTATACAGTATGTGTGTCATGAAGAAAGTTTATTTTTTAATTTATTAACACAATAATTTAGCATGAAAATTCTAGAACAAAATAGTTGAAGCATTTTAGTGCTTGATTATTGAAAATATGAATGAAAGACTGTAAAAATTATTAGATTTCTCCTTAAATTAATTTTACCATGTAAATCTGCATTGTGACAATCTCAGTCAAAGCACCATACAAATAAAATTAAACTGAATAAACGTTAATTGTTGGCATATGGTGCCATTTCTTCTGCACCTGAGAAGAATTTTTCATTGCAAGAACCTCAATTTTGGTTTCCTTGAATAGTCCAAATACATGCACAATAGGCTGTAAATTTGCTGTTCCAAATTGCCCCAGATGTGAATGTGAGTGTAGCGAGCTGTTCAGGATGTACCCTGTTTTCGCCCATGGTTGGTGCCGTGACCCTAGTAGGATTAAGCCGTTCTGCAAATGAGTGAACAAGAGGGTGTTTCTATGATCCCTTATAAGACAAAAATACTTTCCATCTCAGCCTTTATCTTGTGAATAAAGTTGCCTGGAAGGGTACCCAACCCCGGAGGCTCTTACAACAGGATTATTAATGTTTGAATTTTCCTGCATTCTCACACATTTCTTGCATTCTCCTACATTTCCTGCATCTGTACTGGGTATTTATATTTTTATGCTCTCTCCCTGTGTTAATTTGCCCTTTGGTACACTGGTGTCCCCTCCAGGATATGTTCCGTGTCAGTATCTTTGGAATAGGATATGGGTCTGAATTTAAGTCCCAGCGATCAGCACCTGTTTATCTGGCCACATGTAAAGTGTGATCAGCACCCTTCAAGACATCAACATTTTCGTTTTGAAGCAATGACTGTGGTTAACAGGTTGCCAACGTAAAGTTTTAGGTTAGACGTGAAATCCTTCCAGGACGGCTTGCATTTCTGCTGGTGTTTGAGGAAATTCGCGTAAAATGGCATTCTCTGGCGCAAAATTCCTGCCGTTATCCAAAGAGTTTTGTGACAACCGGTAGGCTGTGACACTCCACACATTTCTCCCATTTCCAACTGGAATGATGCCTTTGCATAAACATAAAGCGCAAGTGACAACTGCTAAACGGGGGAAATGTTCCTGCTTGAAGGGTGTTGTCATGATCTGCGCTAAGTTTGGGATGCCAGTGAAATGGATTTTTGGAAATTGTACTGCATATCATGTGATACATGTTCATTTAATAAAGTTTTTAAGCCTTATTGGGAAATATTGGCAAACGCCACTGATGTGATGGTCTTGGACATAATTTTTTCAACTCCCTGGACAATCACATTAGACACCCTTTAAACAAGCCCCAGTGGTTGCCCGCATTTAGTCACAGGTTACAAACATTAAATTCCTCTTGGATAATCACCCTTCATGAACTGATGCTTTATCAGTCACACCTGATAGTCATGGGATTAGCTTCGTCAGATGCACTTAAGAGAAAATACTCTTTGTGAGTTTGGCCCAAACTGCTTATAAAGTGAATTAAAAGCTCTCAAAATCATGCTGAGACAAAAGAGTTCACTGTGCAGGCTTCTAAGATGATAATTAGCAGCCATATCCAGTGTAATTTCAGACTACAGATCAGCTGGTTAAACTTGTGGAATCGCGGTTGGTTTCTACTTGGTTGAAAGAAAAACCTTCAATTAGGCCAATCCAAGGCCCCTGTACATCCAAGTCCCACTCCAAGACCCTTGTTGATCCAAGACCCAATCCAAGACCTTTTTTCCTCCATGACCAAACAGAGATCCTTCTTCATCCGTGACCCAATCCAAGACACAATCCAAGACCTTTGTTCTTCCAAGACCAAATTCAATTTCCCTGATCATCCAAGGCCCAAGCCAAGACCTTTGCTCCCCCCATGACCCAATCCAAGAAACTTGATCATCTAAGACCCAATCCAAGAATCCTGATCATTCAAGATCCAAGCCAAGACCTCTGCTCCTCCATGACCCAATCCAAGAAACTTGATTATCTAAAACCCAATCCATGACCACTGTTCCTCAATGGCCCAACCCAATAAACTTGATCATCCAAGACCCAGTCCAAGACTTTGTTCCTCCATGACCAAACAGAGATCCTTCTTCATCCATGACCAATCCAAGACCTTTGTTCTTCCAAGACCAAATCCAAGACCCAGTCCAAGACCTTTGTTCCTTCATGGCCCAATCAGACATCCTTGTTCATCCAAGACCCTTCATGATCCAAGATTAATCCAAGACCTTTGTTCATCCACAATTCAGTCCAAGTCTCTTGTTGATCCAACATCAAATCCAGACCCAGTTCAAGACTTTTGTTCATCCAAGATCCTTGTTTTTTTTTTTTGATATTCAGTAACCTGGAAGTCCACAGCTGATGTCCTTTCTATGTTTTTAAAAAATGTTTTTAAAAAAATTTAAAAAATTAAAAAATTAAAAAAGTAAAAAAGCAAAAATTTAAAAAAATTAAAAAGCTAATCGGCTTCTTGACATCAGTGGTCTCCCTACAGGTGGTCCCCCATTTTTTTTGTTTTTAACTTGACTTTTTATGAGACAAACTTCCTGCAGTGTTCTAAATAATGACGGGAAGGTTTTATTGACCGTACTGTCAAACACAACAGTGTTAACCAGCCGCCTTTTGGCACGTGTCAAATTGATTTGGTAGAGTAGTGAATTAATAGGAAAGGTAGTAATTCAGGGTGCCACATTTTCTAAAACACCTTTCCACCTTTAGTGTCAACCGGTTGGGTACTAACTGCAACTCTCACATGAGGCTGTTTTTCTTAGTTTTCTGTAATAAAATTCTCAGCAGTGAAATAAAACACAGTACAAGCCCAATTATATTTCTTCACCAGGTAACAATACCTGATTATTCTACATGGTAATACATGGTTCATTCCTCACATGTTGTCTGAAAAGACCAATTGTACCTAAGACTTCCCTTTTTATTGAACAGTAAGTCTCTTTTATCTGCAATGGAAGTTTTGTAGTCCTCTTTATTCATCTCTAATTGCTTTTACACCTATTTTCCTCTTCTGCTTCATATAGTCTAACTACTCTCCCCGGAACCTGACCCAGAGTAACTGCTTCCTCCTGGAGGCCATTGAATGTTACCTGTTGGAATCCTCGTCACCCGTAAGCCAGTCGTTAACACAGAAGTACACAAACAAACCCTTTCTAGTGCCTACACTGAAAACAAGGCCAGCTCCTTTCGCAAGAACCTTTGACTGGCAGGATCTGAAGAGCTCTCCGCAGGCTCCTCCCCTGTTTTTGACTGAAGCTGACTTTTCGAACTTGAGCAGTGATAATTCTGTGTGTCTCTTCTCATCATCTGATTAATTTTCAGTGCTGTTCTGCCTGTTAGCTTAACCTTTTCCACCCTCTTAATGACTTCCTGTTCTTTTTGACATTTAACCTCTTTCATTTTCATTGTTCTCTCCTGCCTCATCAACTCCTCCATCTTTAGACCTAGTTCCTGTCTCCTGAGGTCTTTGGGTGCAATTCTTTTCATGGCCTTTAATTTCCATTGTTGTAGCTTTGGGCAGTAAAGTGGTGCTGTGGTTAGCACTGCTGCCTTAAAGCAAGGCTCTGGGTTCAGGGCCTGTGACTGACGGGATCCTCTGGTTGCTTCCTACAGTCCAAATACATGCACGTGATGTCAATCCTACTCTATATATATACATATATATATATATATATATGTGTGTGTGTGTGTGTGTACCATGATGGCTTGTCGAGCTGTCCAGGGTGTACCCCGCCTTCGCCCAGAGTCGGCTGAGATGGGTGGCAACCTCCCTGCAACCCTAATTAGGATTAAGTGGTTCAGAAAATGAATGAATGATATTTACCCCAAAATAGCTAAATGGAGCCACCAGCTTTTTCAAGTAAATGCAGAGTGTTTTCTTAATATATCTTCATGCATATTGACCAAAAATGGAGATAGCAAGTTTCATCAGAAGTTCCAACAAATAAGGCTTTACCGAAAACATTAGTTACCCTAGGTCTACACTGGGCCACGATGTCCGCGATCTCTGCGATTAAAGAGCACGGTAAGTGTATAAAAAAGAGGCAGGGTGCATCCTAGAGACGAAACTTGAAGGAATCATGTTTCCGAGTTCATCAAGGTCTGTTAATGTCTACTGCGCTCTACCAGTTGGGGTAATAATCCCGGCAAAATTTCAGACAGTAAAAGAAAGTTGTCACAATCAGCACGATCATCTTGAATCCACCATGTTTCCTCACGATCATCAATCACGATTCTCTCGAATCGTGAAGATCGCCGACATTGTGCTGCAGTGTAAAAACAGGGTTAAAATTATTATATAAATCAAATAATGCCATTTTTTTTATTATGCAACATTCCCCAGTGTCATATTTATGGCATAATAAAATTGATGTAACTGCAATAATAGTGTTCCTTCCATTTTTCCTTTATATGGTTCATTTAATTATTGCATATCCCTCCATCTTTTTACAATACACTCTTTCATTTTCCTTCCTAGTTCGATAATTCTCTTCTGTTGTAGATGACATATCGTCTTCTTCTTCTATAATATTAGCGAGATTATTAGAGAAAATACTCAAATCTCCTGAAACTACAAGGACACGAGGAGTAAATTAATAATTGATCAGCTGCAAGGCTAAGACATTTACATTCCTACATCCTTGTTCATTATGAAGAATCTGAACAAGTACCACCAAGTATCACGGACTGAGAGTAGGCTTTGATGCTAGAAATGGCTTTTCGACAAGTTCTCCGACACCATGACTTAGTAAGACATTTAATCTACCACGTACCAAGGCAAGGACCTTTCAAAAATGTTATATAAACATTTATGTGAAACTACTTTCAGAGATGCTGTTATACGGAATTAATCATCACCTTCTCGCCAAGAAGAAAGAATTCAACAGTGCTGTGGTACATCTATACTTATTGATATATTATATATGTGTATATAAATCACTTTTGGCCTTTTGTGTCAGTAGAAATATAAAACATATAGCCATCAGGGATGGAGTTAAAAAATGAAATGGACTTGGAGAAGATTGATACATTCACAGTGAAGATAAATTCAGAAGAGCAAACGCAAATCAGACATGGTTTCAGGCGATCAGCAGACAGGAAGAAGCATGTCAGTCAGTCAGTCATCTTCCGCTCGATGCGAAGGTCGGGTCGCGAGGGCAGCAGCCTAAGCAGTGAGGTCCACACGCTCTTCTCCCCAGCCATTTCCTCCGGCTCTTCCGGGGGGACATCGGGGCGTTCCCGTGTTCTGAGTCGATCCGGAGTCGAAGCATGTACGCAAACAAAAGGCTAAGTAACGTCATCGTAAATGTTATTAGCGAGACCAGCCGGGGTGTTTATGTAGCGTTTGCTGACTGGGACAGGGGGGTTGTATTTAAAGGTTTATGTTTGGTTGAGGATTTGATAAAATTGTGAGGTTTTTTTCCTCTGCAGTGTGAAACTGATTCATTATCATAAACCAGATGCGTGTTTGAGCTGGAAGCGCAGCGCTGCATTAAAGCAATAAAGTCCAGGTATTTCGTTTAGAAAATGAATGAATGAATGATTTTCTGAAACGCTTTATCCTTAATGAGAGTCACGGACCTATCTAAGCCAACCTGAAAGCGTGGGACACAGCTCGCCTGACCATCGCAGGGCCAACACACACACACACACACACACACTTATTCTCACACTTACAGCTATGGACAACTGGGATGTCCAATTAGTCTTAAATTGGACATCTTTGGACTGTAGGAGGAAACTGGAGTATCCTGAGGAAACCCTCACACTCACAGGCAGAACCTGCAAACTCATCGTCCCGTCCACCATTTTAATCTTTGCATATTATATTTCTTTAACCATTTAGTTGAATTATTTTTTTTTTGTTTACATTATAATTCTGTTTAAGGCTTTTAACCTCTTTTTTAAACATTGACATCAAAATCAACATCTTATATTTTATCTCTGTCTGATATTATATTTATTATTATTAAGATATATTGGTATTAATATTGCAGCCTATCATGAGGGTCATGAAAGCTATACTTATTGTTCACTCCTTTCTTAATGAGTATTTTTACTGTACTGCTGCGCTTTATTTTGTGAACCAGCACAGGATCTAAATTAAAGCTATAAATAATAATAAACACCAAAGCACCAGGCTTAAGAAATAAAAATGACAATAAAATTGACAGAATGACATGATTTTCCATTATTTTCTCCTCCCCCCACCTACTGCATTTAAAAAAAAATAATCAAAAATATTCCAACCTTGCACGACAGCAAAAATAAAAAAATATTTGGCTTTATGGTGGTACGGTGATGTAATGGTTAGCACATCCGCTTGACGGTAAGAAGGTCCTGGGTTTGAGTCCTGGGTGTTTCTATGAGGAGTTGCATGTTCTCCCCGTGTTTGGGGACTGGGCGACACCCTGAATAGCTCCCCAGAGCATCACAGGGCCGACACACAGACGCAACCATTCGCGCTCACACCAAGGGTCAATTTGGGGCATTCGGTTAGACTGATGTGCATGTCTTTGGACTGTGGGAGAAAACTGGAGTACCTGGAAAAAACCAGCGCAGGCACAGGAAGACGATACCAACTACACACAGAAATGCTCAGAACTCGAACCCAGGACTGTCTTGTTTTGAGGTGGACGCGCTAACCACTACGCCACCATGCCGCCTCAAAAACATGGCCATTAGGCTAACTGGCTGTTCCAAATTGCCCCTAGGTGTGGCCCTGCAATCGGTTGGCGAGCTGTTCAGGATGTAGCCCACCTTTTACTCAGGGTCGGCTGAGATAAGCTCCAGTGTCCCGGCGATGGTAGTAGAATGAAGTGGTTCAGCAAATGAATGAATGAAATAATGTTTGGCTTTTGTTTCTCTCTACCAGTCTCACTATTAATGTTTTGTCCATCATTTGAATCCAGCTGCAACGGTTCGGCTTAACAGATTCTTAAAACCTTAAAAAAAAGAACGATTTATAAGAAGAGTTTTTACGTCTAGGAAGAAGAAAAACAGTTTGCTGGCTTTATAATTTTACCTGGATTAACTACATGCCACTGATCTGTGCACTTTGGGCAACTTTCCCTTCATTCGTCACTCTGAAGGAGTGAACGGTCGAGTTTCTACCGGATTCACACTTCAGGAATGTCAGCTTATCAGGAAGCCTGAAATTTGGGTTTGTCTGCACTATTTCCTTAAATATACCACTAAGTCTAACACCAGACTGGGTTTTATTTGTCGGCTGAGATTGTTTTTCTTGGATACGTGTATATGATGGTAATACTGAAATGGAGCGTTGAGATTAAGCATGATTGAATCTGGTGGTGTTATGGTGCCCCCTGGTGGCTATGCAGTAGTAATACATTCAATTGTAATAGCCTGTATGTTCAGAATTGTGTGTCGTCGATACAATTTTACCGCAATATTGAATACGAATTAGAAAAAGATATGAAGAGTAATCATAATATCTGTTTATTCTGTATAATAATCCACATACGCTTCATCTGTAATGACATCAGCTTCTAAAATGTTTCTTAGGCACCTGTATTTTCCTGAATTGTTGCTCTTATACTACAGTGTTTTGCCGAAGCTAACAATAAAAAGCAACTCAACGAGCTTTTAATCTGTTTATATAGATAATAATGAGAACATAAGTTGTATGCAAATAGTTGTAAATAAAACATTCACATAATAAGCCTGAATAAAATGCTCACATTGGGGGTCAAGTTGCCCTCAGCAAGAAAGTCAGCAAGAAATCGGCTAGAAATTAATTAAATAATTCTATATTTGCTTTATGTATTCATTTATTTGTATATTTCGTTATTTCATAATACTACATAAAATTTTACTTTAATCCAGATATTTTAATGACCAAATATTCATTCACTCATTCACACATTTTATTAGAATTTTTTTTTAATCTTTGTCTATTAACATTCATACATTTTCTGAGCCTCTTAATCCCAATTAGGGTCACAGGGAGGCTGGAGCCCATCTCAACCGACTCCAGGTGAGGGCGGGGTGCACCCTGTTCACCAGGCCATCCCAGGGCAAAACCCATACAAACATTTACACTCACATTCACACCTAGGGGCAGTTTGGAAGCACCAATCAGCCTATTGTGTATGTTTTTGGACTGTGGGAGGAAACCGGAGTACCCAGATAAATCTCATGCAAGCACAAGAAGATGCAAACTCCACATGGAAAATCCCCGAGCCTGGGAATCAAACCCGGGACCTTCTTGCTGTGAGGTGCTTCTTGCGTGCTAAGTACTGTGTCACCATGCCACCCTTATTACCCAAGTTTCCTTTCATAAATGCAAAATAGACAAGTCATGAAGAAAAATATAATTTTGTCAATTACGCTAAATTGTAACAATTGTTTATGTGCAGTGTCCATGATACAAGTCCTTGTTTAACTTTCAATAGACAGCATACCACACCATATCAGTACACTACCAGTAGTGGTGGAATGTAGCCAAGTACATTTAATCGAGTACTTTACTTACCCACAAACCCAAGGTGCCTTTACCCCCAAACCTTATACAACTTCATCACATCTCCGAGACTTTTTACTCCAGACATCTGTGGTTACCGGCTATTTGTTTCAGTCTCCAGTCCTGTTCACCATCATCTTTACATGCATGCGGTCTCCTGCAACCCAAAGTCTGAGATTACAATTTTCCATCCACCACCTGTGCAGTAAAGAAGTGCATATCTACACATGGATAAAAAATTGAAGGTTTAAGTGAAAGTTCTCCTACTTATTAAGATAAATAAACTATTTAATAACCCTGTTGGATTTGTGAATGAAAGCTAATTTGAATTTTTAAAAGATTTAAAGTTTGCAAAGGATTGCATTCATAAAGTAGTTAAAATTGTTAGAACCCACCAGGGGTGGTTAATCTTGGTTGTGTCATGTTTTCTTCTGGTTCCTTCTCTGTTCAAATCTCCTGATTCCCTCCGGCCCGGGTGTAATTACCGGCTCCACCCTGATCGTCCCCACTTGTTCCCCATCATTGGCTCATGGGTGAAGGCTCGGCGTCTCCCCCTGCTTCCTTCCAGATTGTCTTGTGTCATCATAGAGAATAGCGCATCTCATAGCCACACCACGATCCAGCCGTATTTCCGCACCCTCGCGTTCCTAAGTACCTTGAGTGCTAATAAAGGATCAGTTGCACCTATCTTGTCGTGTTCTGTCTTGCATTTGGGTCAGCCTGTTTTCTGGTACCAGGTGTAACATTCTGTAGGTCTTGCCGCATTAACTATTCTGATCTACTTTTAGGAATTTAAAACCTATTAATGTTTTAGGTCATATTTATTATGACAAAATATCATGACAATCATCATGACAAAACCAGATAGAGCATTTCCACTGATTAATTAAGACTTGAGGAAGTAAGAAATAAGTAGATCAAAGTGAAGGTATTATAAGGGAGAAGGTTATTATACATTTCATTAGAAAAATTCTTCATATAGTAAAAAAACAAAAACAGTAAACGATCAGAAATCTATCACTTCACTTCCCCCCCATAAGTTGGTGTTTGTATTTTTCCAGGTGGAAATGTGTCGTGAGGTATTCCCCTGAAATTACATCTGTCCTGTGAAGAACTACCACAAGGACAATGATACAAATGATGCTCTGATTCTCAAGGCACTTGATCAGATTGTGAACAACACATATCATGCATTAAATTTGGTCAGGTTAAAAAGTAGGAGTAATGATATCTTTTAATTGTATTTCAAATCTATGAGTTGTTAATTTATCTTAACACTTATTTGTACTTCTTTTAGTCAAATAAGTGTTAACAAATCCTAGGTTGGGGCTTTTTTTCATTTTTGAAAATATACTAACATTTTCTGCAAATGGGGTTGGTTACAGTAAAATATTATTGGGTGGATGCTATGAAATGTATAAAGCAAAAACAAATTCCGCACAGTGTTTGTTTAATGTCTTAAATAAAGTTCTGTTCGGCAAATTGCTCATTACTCACTTATTTGCTGAACCGCTTAATCCTGTTGAGGTCACTAAGAGGCTGGAGCCTATCTCAGCCGGCACTGGGTGAAGGTGGGATACACCTTGAACACCTCGCCAATCCATTTCAGAACCGACACACACATCCATTCACACTCACCTAGGGGCAATTTGGAACAGCCAGTTAGACTGATGTGTATGTCTTGGGACTATGGCAGGAAACCGGAGTTCCCAGAGGAAACCCATGCAAACATGGGGAGAACATGCAAACTCCACACAGAGATTTCCTCGCCGTGCTGGGACTCGTAGCCAGAAACTTCTTGATTTGAGATGGAGATGCTAATCATTATACCACCCTGCAACTTGTACCAGTAAATAAAAATAATTTATTTTTCTCACAGCACCTTTTTATGTTTATAGGGCATAATCCTAAACTTGTTTATGGATCAGTTAGATGTTCCAATGAAACGCATATTTCCTGTGAAAAACAAAAATATTACCTTTGACTTGCTGATAAACTTTTTGAGAAACGTGTTCAAACAAGTGTTGTGTTAAACAAATATCATGTAGCACTGATTAATAAAGTAAACCTATTATTTTCTGCTTTAAATATAACTGGCTTGAATTTCTGACCACCAGCATCATTTGTAAGTCATGTGGACTGGTTAGCACATCGGCCTCACTGGAAAAAGTCCTGGGTTTGATTTCTGGGCATCGACGTTTGGATGATATGGAGTTCTTGTGTGAGTTTTCTCCACGTATGCCGGTTTCGGTTCACTTTTGGTTTCCATTTACAGGAAATGCTGTTTATTATGGTAACCTGTCATTGGGTGGTACTACAGTTGTTTGTTGTGTGGAGGAGGGGAAGCCTGCAAGAGCAGATTACATAAACCTAAAAAACTGGAATAGCTGATAATAGAAGAGCTGCACCCCATAAACTGTGAGCACACATGATTAACTAATAAGTTAAATTTTTTATTGTTATTATATTTTCTTCTTATATTGCTCCTTCATGGCAAACCACAAAATGTATTCTTGAAAATATAAGGCTAATTTATCTAAATATAGACTTTTTTTTTATATATATATATCTACAGCTGAAAGAGCTAAGTGTGTGTGTGTGTGTGTGTGTGTGTGTATGGTTAATATTACTTTTGTATAACTTTAATCAAGAAATTATTTAATTGAGAAATATTTTTGTGTTTTGTGTATATTTTAGATTGTTTTGTTTTTTTCTTTGGGAACAAACAAATACATTTGAAGTGAGCATTTACATTTAGAGTCCAATTGACATGTCTGTGCGTGTCTGTGTGTTTCAGCAATGTTAAAAACTGGAACCGGAACAGAAAAGTCCTAAAAGTCGACCACAGTTCTAATCTGTGAGTTTATTTTTTACAAATATGAGAATACTAGTAAAATAAAACAGTGAAGCATAAAACATAGATACATATACATTTATTTTGCTGAAATCGAACTTTAAACATATTTATGTATATAAATATTTTCTTTTTCTCCTCAGGATTGATCATCTGGATTTATTTAATAAATATAATGGGAGGGTGGAGTTCCAAACCTCCATCTCCACCTCCACCTCCACCTCCAGGTGATTTTAGTGAACAAGAAAACAATCAACTCTTAGTCTTGTGTGTGTGTGTGTGTGTGTGTGTGTGTTATAGTACACAGAGTTATACGGAGGTAGTACCGACTCCTTCTACACAGTTTCACATAATGTTTAAGTCTGCATGTGAAATATAAGAAGGCCTATGTTTTAGAGGTTTTAATCCTAGATTTATACAATGGACATCATGTCAGTAAAATACATTTACCTGTGCTAAAAGTGGTCAGAACACGCTTGATTTTTGCAGTGCTTTTTGCTTGGTCTTGAAGCCTTCCCTGTTTATTTTCACCAGTCAAAGATTTCTCCTATGTAACAATAAGCGTTTAGTGTCCACTCCCTGGTGTTTTATCACTTTTGGAATATCTTTCTCCAGGATTGGTGTGGTTTGTATAGCCCCATACCATGCATATATGTATTATAGCTGCAGTTTGTTTACGGTTGAATGCGAGGTGTGGGATGTCATTGACAAGCTATCTATAGCAGCCTTGTTCCAAAATTCTTTAGAAAATAGAACTAATTCAAACAGAACTAAACCAATTTCTAAATCACAATGACAGCATTAAAAATGGAATCGCCTTCTGGGTGTTTTTTACGTTGTCTGAGGTGTTTGGGGAAAAATTTTTAAATAGATGCGGTGAAAATTTTCAGGTGCACCCTAGCCCTTATATTATCACATATCTAAAACAGAAAGGCAACCATCTCTGACCCAAAGCAGCTACACGTACAAACTGGCTACAAAGAGAGATTAAAATGTATTTAATGTTTGCAAGATGATGTGTTTTGACTCTAAAACAGGTCTATAGTCTGAACAATTCTATAATAAAACTTGCTTCTTTCACACAGTTAATTTATTAGATGAAAAAAAAATATTTAAGTGTGTATAATTACTCACTCAAAAAAAATAAAAATCTAGTTGTTACTCAATCTAAATATTATCATGTAGAAATTATAACAGTTAATTTCATAAATTTTACTATACCCAAAAGTTACTTTTTTTCAGTGTGGTTGACTTGTCTGAACTGCTTTCAGAATTTAATAAAGAATGGAGGGCCATGAAATGGGGGTAAGTGTTTACATATTTATTTTAAAAAGTAACCGTTTAAAACATGCTGTTAATTCTACATTTAGAACAGAATGTCATTCAACAGAAATACTCTTTTTTATGCAAAAACTTTTTAACCACATATTTTCTGTTAATGTTTCCTATGAAGGTTTTATTTATCTTAAAATGGATGGAAAAAACCAACTTACACAAATATTTGTACTTTAATCAGCAAGCCAGTTAATGAACAGAGTGCCATAATCGTCTTCAATTTCTTAGGGTTTTATTTGCCACTTCTAACCTAACTACTATATAGGCACTTCAATAGGTTATCGGAGGCTTAAGGCTCCAGTCTTACAGAAAATATTTACATTTACATCATTTAGCAGTATTTAGAACATGTACAGTGACATGGTGACTAAATAAATAAAACTGTTCAGTTTCAACATTCACCACGGCTGTGTGTTCTGTGATATTTGAGTTAAGTTTTGTGTTTACCGTTACTCTAAGCCACAGCTGCCAAACAGGCTAAACTAGGTCACGTCAGGTCACGTGGTACATGAAACGTCATACACTGGGCTCAGCAAAAGTGCGGAAGTGAAAACATGCATAGTATGAAAGAAAACGGTCCTCACGCATGCAAAAAATGGAAAATTAGAGCCATATGCTCAATGGATTTTGTAGCAAGTCTACCGAGGATGGATTAAGCTGCATAAAGTACCGTTCCC
>JBCNYG010000008.1:26462154-26469654 GCA_039654305.1 Porochilus rendahli | reverse complement strand
AAAATATTTTTCCAGGTGTCAGGTATTTATCCTGTCTGCTCAAAAAAATCTGTTTATAACTTACACTTGTTTTTAAAAGTTTCATATTACAGTTTCCACACATGGCCTAACAATAATTATGACTCCCCAAATGCTGTTTTAGAATTTCCTCCCAGCGTAAATTTAATGATGACAGCGGCAAAACTGTCAAGGCTTATAGCTCTTTAAAAATGTCCCAACATAATTATTCATCTCTCCGTCTTCATATTTAATCAGTAACTGCAGAAAAACTAGTAGGAAACATGTTTAACAGCAAGCAATGAAACTCGGAACACGTGGAGATGAGATGGAAGTAAAGCACCAGTAATTATGCATAGAACAAGCACCAGTGGCAAGATGGGGAGTGCTGGGAGTTTTAAGTTTCCTCCAGCTCTTCCGGGGGGCCCCTGAGGCGTTCCCAGGCCAGCCGAGAAACATAGTCTCTCCAGCGTGTCCTAGGACTTTCCCGGGGTCTCCTCCCGGTGAGACACGTCTGGAACACCTCCCTAGGGAGGCGTCCAGGGGGCATCCGATAGAGATGCCCAAGCCACCTCAGCTCTCGATGCGCTTGTATCCGCGATCTTGTCCTTTCGGTCATTACCCAAAGTTCATGACCATACGCACATAGGAGCGTAGATCGAACGGTAAATTGAGAGCTTCGCCTTTCGACTCAGCTCCCTCTTTACCATGATGGTCCGGTACATCGACCGCATAACTGCGGACGCTGCACCGATTCGCCTGTCAATCTCACGCTCCATCTTTCCCTCACTCGTGAACAAGACCCCGAGATACTTGAACACCTCCACTTAAGGCCACTAGTCCTTCCTCCTGCAGTCCAAAGACATGCACATTAGGGTAACTGGCTGTTTTAAATTGCTCCTATGTGTGAGTGTGAGTGGGAATAATAGTGTGTGTTGGCCCTGCGAAAGACAAGCTGTTCAGGGTGTACGCTGTCCTCAGCCAGAGTCGGTTGAAATCGTCTCCAGCTTTCCCGTGACCCGATAGTAGGATTAAAGTAAGGTTAGTCTGTTGGGCTCTTTACACCCGAGCCTGCTGGCTCATCAGGCTGAAGCTTATCCCAGTTTCCGTAGCGTGAAGCGATTAGGAGTTCGACTCCTCCTGGATGGGACGCTCGTCCATCGCAGGTTATCTCGATCATGAGCCAGGCTCCCTTACCACTACACCACTGTAGGATCACACAGTTCAGCAAATGAGTGAATAAGTGAATACTTGTAGTGGTTTGCAGGTCTACCTCACAGCAAGAAGGTCCTGGGTGCGAGTCCCGGGCTCTGCAAGGGTGCTTCTGTGTGCAGTTTGCAGGGTTTCTCCATGTTTGCAGGGCTTTCGGACAGGGACTCTGATTTTCTCCTACAGTCTGAATATGTGCACGTTAAGGGAAATTGGCTGAGAAATTGCCCCTAGCGTGAATGGTTGTGTGTGTGCTGCCCTGGTGAGCTGTTGTGAGAGCTGGCTGAGATAAGCTCCAGCCTCCCTAGTAGGCCCGAGTAGGATTAAGCAGTTTGGTAAAGGAATGACTGCATGAATGAATACTTTGTAAGTTTGTTTTACTTGCATTGAACTGTTGGGAGATTTGTTTTTTTAAAGATTTAAAAGACCCGAGAATAGTGTATGGTGTTATTGGTATTTTATAAGTTGATATAATAAGAACATCTGGTGTTTGGTATTGTTTTCGAGCTATTAACACTACACAGATGAATATTGAGTAATGCGATATGGAGCCCGAACAGACATTCACGACTGAGGCACTGAGTGTGCTGGCAGTATATCAGGGTCTTGATCTGTAAGCATGTGGCTCTGTTTTCACTGAATGTGCTAGCACCACGATTCCCGGACTCCAACCATGAAAACATCACGAGCTGCTTCTGAATCCTGGAAAAAGCTGAATGTTGACACAACATAGGTTAGGAATGTCCCTATAGTATTAACTGAAAGAGTATAGTTCGTTCTTTCTTTTTTTTCCAACAAGAAGAGCTGGAAATATACTGTATTTACTTTAATGCCTTGGACAACGTCAAAGTCGAGGCAGCCAACAAGGGTTGTCTAGTTAATAGGTGTTCTTGGATGGAGGAGAAAAATAGATCAGGCTTAAGGGTAAAGTTTGGAACCAAGAATAATTTTTATAAGAAATGACAGATGATTAAAAGAAATTAAAAATGTGGCTGATTGGATAACAGGGATAACTGGATAATGTAGCAAATAGACCCTTTATGGGAACTGCTTTTAATTACCGATGTGCTTGTCTTACAATTAGCGTTCTAATGCACATAAACATGATCAAAAACACTCTCTCATCTGAAGATTGATGAGACGGCTGGAGTTTGACCTTTAAAGGTCACTCAACAATTAAATCAAAGGGAATGTCTCATTTGAAAGTCCGTCCATCCATCTATCCATCTATCCATTTTCTTCTATTTATCCAAAGTCAGGTCACAGAGGCAACAGGTCTAAGAGAAAAACCCCCGGGCATCCCCCCTCCACACCCCCGTTGCCACTCTCCAGCTCCTGCTGAGGGATCCCAAGGCATTCCGAAGCCAGATGGGATATAGAATCCCTCCATTGAGTTCTGGGTCTACCCTGCAGCCTCGTCCCAGTTGAACATGCCCAGAACACCAGGGAGGATGGGATATAGAATCCCTCCGTTGAGTTCTGGGTCTACCCTGCAGCCTCGTCCCAGTTGAACGTGCCCAGAACACCAGGGAGGTGACCAGAAGGATTTCTAATCAGATGCCTGAACCACCTCAACTGACTTCTTTCAATATGGAAGAGCAGCAACTCTACCCCGAGTTCACGCCGGACACCTGGGCTCCACACCCTATCTGTAAGTCTGAGTCCCGATAAAAGTCCATACACGGTTCCCTGTTCGCGTTTCATAGTAAAGATATGTCTGTTGACATTCGTTTTGAAATGATATGCACTCTCAAAAACGTCATGACCTTGTTCTGACCTTGACCATTGACCTAGACATACCAAAATCAAATCACTTGCACGGCTCAGGTAGCGTAGTGTTCCCACCAAGGTTTGTGAAAATCCTTGATAGAAAAACTGACAAACGCGAACCACCCGAGACCGACCGAGACCTGGCCGGGCATGAGTCACTACACATGCACGAGACAGTCGTATCCGCGTGATGCATTTGAGGGACCGTTTCCGTCCAGCAACACTGACGGCGACTGAGCCTCTTGGTACTCACCACAAGCACAACAGTGCTCGTACAGTGCACAGAAGGCTCAGGGAAGAAGGTATCCGGTCGTTCAGAGCACATGTTGGTATGGTCCTGACAGACCGCTGGCGCTGAAGAACACTGAAATGTGCTTTTACGTGCCACTGTCCGTGTCTGAAATGCCTTTTCTTGATTTGAACATTATTTAACTGATTTGGTTAAACATAATAATAAAATTAGTCAGTGGAATGCCGGAGTCCCCGCTTGCCCCCAGCACTAATAAACTCTTCTTTCACCATTACACTGTTATAAGAACACCTAACCATCTGTTTGCTGCAATTATTCAGGACTTACAGCTGTGGTAGAACCAACCGGACTACATGTTGGACTGTAATGAAGTTTCTCTTATATGGATTGTATTTTATGGTTTCACCCAAATGAGGATGGGTTTCCCTCCTGAGCCTGGTTCCTCTCAAGGTTTCTTCCTCGTGTAAACTGAGGGAGTTTTTCCTTGCCACTGTCGCCGCGGACTTGCTCATTAGGGGGTTGTAGAGAAAAGTTTTAGATTCCTCCCTAATTTAATTTTACTATGTAAAGCTGCTTTTTGACAATGTCAACTGTAAAAAAAACTATACAAATAAAACTGAATTGAATTGAATAGAATATCCTTCAGATGTGCTTTAGCATACTGTGCTCATCTGTATTAAAGAGCTAATAGATCAGCTGAAGACCATTTCAATTTCAAGTTCTTCTATTACAGAATCCACAGTATTACAGCATATATGTGCACGATAACGGGTGTCCCAAAAGTTACTATACACTTTTAATAATTCCCTAAAAATTACACAAGAAACTCAGTGTATTCATATTTTTTATATCAACCAAGGAGTCATTAAAGTTTAAATCAATAGACTTTCTATCAAGTTCCAATGACTTGAAGACTAGCTTTCCTCAAGCTGTGACAGGTCATGTGGCTATAGCCTCACAGTAAAGTCAAAAGGTGTGAGGTCAGGGGAGTGTGGAGAACCGATCCATCATACAGGAAACTTCTCTCATGAACCTGGAAAATTGGTTAGGGGCTCCATCTTGTTAAAAAGACATTAGCAAGGTCACTTAACCTTGAGCCTTAAGTTTTAGCACAGCAAACTCAGATCTTCAGGTAATTCTCCCCTGCATCCAAAGGTGGCCGAAGGTTGTCGAAAATGGAGGCATTTAAAGGTGCACAGCTATTCTTCAAGGCGTTGGAACATGATGGCAGGTCTAGCAAGTAAAACTGCAATTACTCCTTTGTTGATGTTACAAATATGAATACAGTCAGTTTCTAGTGTAATTTTTATATTTAAAACTGTATAGTGACTTTTGTGACACCCTGTACAATAAATACAATACAAAGCATTTCAGAAGAAAGATATAACCACTATTTTATATATTTCAGGTCTGCAGTTTGTCTATGTTGTAAATCATATTTACTGCACCTGCACTTTTTTTCTGCAAAGCACTGTTCTTGTCATTCAACTACATTTGGCAGTGGAAATCTGTTCCAAGATTCAAAGCATCACAAATATATATACCCAATAAAGTGTGTACACCGCATTTCATTGTTTTGTGTGTAAATGATTAAGCTTATATAGGCTGTTTTCACCTGTACACATGTGTGAACCAGAGAACGAATAAAGACTCAGAGAGTCTGTCACTGTACGGTGGCACTGTGATATCCTAGCGTCATGCCTGTCTCATGTTCTTCTCAGCTCTCTCCCTGGTTAGGTTAGCTGATTCCGAACGGTGATTGCCAGCCCCGCCCTGATCATCCCCACCTGATCCCCATCACAGCCTTGGATAAAAGCCCCACACTTCTCCGGCTTCAGTGCCAGATCGTCTTGTGCCGTCACAGTTTTCACGTCTCCCGTCGCACGCTACAATCCAGCCCACAGTACCTACACGGTCATAGCACTTCTTTCTCTCTGTCCTTAATAAAGGAACCTTGTTTTCGCTTATACCTGTGTCTGTCCTGCTTTTGGGTCCATCTGCCTTATGCCATTTTTACAGGCATACTCTTTGGAGGCATCTTGCACTTGATTAAAGAGTGTATAAATCAGACTCTGCCTGTAAAAAGTACTCCACAGCTGCATAGGGTTTGTGCCAGCAAAAGCATAAACTTAATTAACTTGTGTGTTAGAAGATGCGTGTGGGTCTTTCTCATATAATGCTTTACTGTATAATCACAGAAAGGCCAGCTGTGAGAAATACAGTAGTAAGATTACAAATAACACGTCATTAAGATATTTAACAGTAACACTGCATGATGGTTTTATTAGACTAACCACAGACTGCACAAGTCAAAATGATATAAAATGCTCGAGGTTAGTGTGAATGTTACTCAATAAATAAACAAATCAATCAAAACAGCAGCAATGGTATTTTCCAATAGTTTCATGATAACTACATTATGACTTTTATAACTACATTATGACTATATTATTTAATCTTGGCCAAATCTCATCCTATTTTCTAGGTTTGTTCTTTGTAAAAAATTGCTGCCAGTCCTTGCAAAGGAGTCTTTGGCTTGTGACATTGAGAGGAATCCACTGACATTCTATTCCACCTGCTAATAATAAAATAAAAGTGTAAGAACATTTACAAAAATTCTGCACCTTAAATCTCTCTGTGTCTTATAACATGCTTATTTCATTTTCCTAATGGGCTGGTGCCCATTCCAGCTGAACCTAGATGAAGGTGGAGTACACCCAGAACAGCTCGCCAGACCACTGCATAGCCAAGGACATACACAACATTTCATACTCATATTCACACCGAGGGGCAAGGTCTTTGGACTGTGGGAGGAAAACAGGAGACCCAGAGGAAACCCATACAAAAGTCACACAGAAAATGAGCACACGGCTCAAACCCATGAGCTTCTTGCTGTGAGGCAAATGTGTTATAGTACAGTTATATTTAGCTGAAAAAAAAACCAGGGAAAAAATAAGTCACTAGGCAAAAGCAGAATGTTCCCATAACATTCCCTGAGGGTTATTTAAGGGTTAGTTCATAACGTTGGTAAGGAACATTCCTTTAACTTTCTTAGAACTCTATAATTTTTCTTCTAAATCCCTCCCAAACTCATAAAACATCTGAATTGTATTTATTAGTATATTTTGCCAACATTTATGTGTGTATAACCAGTATCCCGGTGTTGTACTGTCACATATCACAGTGAACACATCCATGTATACGTTTATATTTTAGCATACATTTGTCATAATTAAAATGTAAATCACTAAAGTGTAATGTAGTGAAAAACACTTTACAAGACGGAAAATGGATGTAAAATTTAGGGAACCTTTTCAATCTGAAAAAAGCTGTTATGTAATTCACTTGTTATGTCAGTGTGATATGTCAATAAAGAAAAAATCTTTGTCTCATTCATATATGGTATGGACAGGATAGTAATTTTATATGAAAAAGATTATTTTCCCAAAACACTGAGAAAATACTCCAAACAAATGTTCTGTGATGCAAAACTTATGTCCAGAGAACATTTTGGGAGAGCAAAATTATTAGCTGGTCAGCTAATTTTAGTTTTCTCTATGAAACCTTTTTTTTTTTCAATAATGGCACAATCATGAAGGGCCAAGTTAGAATAGAAAGATAGAATTGCTGTCACTATTATTACACGAGACAAGCAAATGACACTGTACCTTTGGAATTAAAAGCCTGTGAGAGAAATTTGAAGCATGTGAAGCAAAAAAGCAATATATATATATATATATATATATACAGGCTTTCTGTTAAAGCGGGTGCAATCGCGCCCGTGCTCCATCGCGATATTTATTAATCGGTTATTAATCGATTTTGGTAAAAACAGTGGCCCATAGTGTAAAAATTGGCGCTCCATATTGACACTGGTTTCGTTTATTCGCGATCTGCCGTTTTTCTTGATGTTTATTTGTAGCCATATATAATGCGTTCTGATTGGTTCCTTTGGGGAGATCAGCCGATCAGAGATCGCCTTTCACCGCTGCTTTCGTTCAGAGGCCAAGATGGATGACGAAGAAGAAACATGGGACACATGATTTTCAACCAAGAAATCTGTAAAATTGGAAACCTTTCTGCAATGGCCTTTGGGCGGTGTTTTTGGATATACACAGTTTTCCACGAAAGGCACTCATTATGTTAAGAAAGTGTGGTGGAGTGTGAGAAACTAGTCTAAAAAAGGAAGTAAAGATTAAGACAGTGACACAACACACTAATGATGAAAGGAACCACCACCAAGCAAACAGGACAGCGGACATGCGATGGGTGAC
>JBCNYG010000008.1:26336414-26351873 GCA_039654305.1 Porochilus rendahli | reverse complement strand
GTAACAGGGAGCTCTTCTCTCTCAGATAATGGGACTACGAGAAAAAGAAATCTTAATACATCCAATAAAAAAAAAAAAAAATCTCTGAACGTACTGTAGTGTAAGAGCAGAAAAAGTGCAGGTACGTTATTTTAATATCACTTCCTGTTCATGCAAAATAGATATTAATATTCATTATCCTCATTATAATTTCCTTTAATGTAGGTAACCGTAAATAAACAAATGATAGTGATGCTGTATAATAAACACGTCTCATCAAACACGTCTCGTCAAACACGTCTCATCGAACACGTCTCGTCAAACACGTCTCCTCAAGCACGTCCCTTTAAACACGTCTCCTGAAACACGTCTCATCAAACACGTCCCCTCAAAACACGTCCCCTCAAACACGTTCCCTCAAACACGTCTCCTCAAACACGTCCTGCCAAACACGTCTCATCAAACACGTCCCGTCAAACACGTCTCATCAAGCACGTCCCTTTAAACAAGTCTTCTCAAACACGTCTCATCTAACACGTCCCCTCAAAACACGCCCCCTCAAACACGTCCCGTCAAACACGTCTCGTCAAACATGTCCCGTCAAACACGTCTCATCAAGCACGTCCCATTAAACACGTCTCCTCAAACACGTCTCCTCAAACACATCTCACAGGTTAAATAATAACAATTTGATTTATTCAGCAGGGGTGGATGTTGAATGTTGAACAGGTGAATATTTAACTGTTTTTTTCCTAAATATATTAATTCTGAACAGATGCTAGATGATATTTCCATAATCGGGGAAATGAAAGGACATGGTTGGGTGCCTGCAGTTCAGTTCCGTCTGGTGCAAAAACTCTGGGATAGCCGTACCATCCTTCACAGCACACACTCATCTGTAGACACAAGTTAAAAGACTCAAATACATTTCTACTTGCTTGTAGGGTGGTTTTTTGGTTTGTTTTTTAATACTGTATTGATTCCGCAAGGGTAACTTCTGCATTCAACCCATACAACGTAAACACTCGCGCACACACTCAGAGCAGTCGGCTACCGCACATTGCGGCACCCAGAGAGCAGTTGGGGGTTCAGTGCCTTGCTCTTGACACTTCAGCCATGAATGTGAAGGAAGGGAAGATGCAGCCACCAAACACACACACAAGCACCCCCGACGGGTGGAACCGCGGCGATCTCCTGCTCAAGAGCAACCTTAAGGGCTTCGAGAGTTCTGGGTCCATGGGAACGGCCTGCCACGCTAACACCGCCACGCGCTGAGATCACCCAATCCGGAAACGTTTTCTCCGGCACTTCCATTGACCGTCGAGCTGCGCGCGTACGGAAGCTCCGTCGTACTGAAAGCGCACAATGAGTTATGGAAGATCGAGGTGTTCAGGTTGGGGTTGAGCCACCAACACCTCAGCACCGCCTCTCCTGCTTTTCCTTTTCGCAATTCTTGTGAGCGGTCTCGATGGAAACGTCCGTACAAGTCCATGTAAGAACACCCACTGGAAGACTGGGAGCCGGTCAGGATTTTTATGGACTGTTGTGGAAGTATATAAACTTCAAAGTATCCAAAAGTGTACTTTGTGTAAATCCTCCTTACGGGGAATCCGCTCTGTTTAACTATATTAGGAGATTAAATCTTTTATCTGACTGCGACTGACGTTTGTTTAACTGAATACGTCTCTCTCCTGGAATTGTTCCCCCCTTTCAAAGTTCTTGCTTTATGATAACAGAAAAGAGGCCACAGAAAGGAAATACAGCTGGGGTCATAAGTATCTGGACACCGAGCCTATTTCTTCCTTTATTTTTTAAATTTGTAAATGGGTTTAAAATGAAGCCCTGAAGATCGGATTGAAGTGAAGACACTCTGCTTTAATTCAAGGAGTGGAAGAAAAATATCGCATATTGAATTCAGGGACGTGAGTGATGAGCAGTTTTATAGTCGGTTATGTCCCATTTTATCACAAATTTATCCTCTGTGGTTCATTGAGCTCCTGAGTGGCGCGTCCACGAGGTGTCATTCAGGCTGGTGCACGCAGCCGTCCGTGGCCGGGAGTCCATAGGAGCTAATTGGTTGAGTTCTCACGGGAGGGAGGGAAGGCTAGCATGTGTTCACCTCCCTGTCGCTGAAAGCTGTCGCCGGCAAGCTTTTGAGCTCATGAATACAAGGAGGGCAGATAGCACCCTCCCTCCTTCCCCTGAATGTGCATGCACGGCCGTTCATCAAGACGAAGGTGGCAGCATCGCCCTCGCCCCTTCCCGGTCGGTAGTAATCACGTAATTGACTGGGGAGTTGGGGGGTTGGCACCGTTGCCTGATAGCATAAATATTTATAATGAAATGTCTCCCTCTCGTGTCTCTTTTCTGATGTTGAAGAATAGCTTTTTTTTCTTTCTTTCTTTCTTTCTTTTTTTAGGATTTCAGGAATTTATTTTCAACGTGAACCAAAATATATCGGTGTGTTAGTTGTACCACATCCTAGTCTAAAAAATAAATAAATAAATCCAAATCCATCGAACTCCCTGAGATGTTGCACACAGTGGAGAAGTTTCTCTGTATGTGCACTCCTGCAGAAACTGTTCTGCCTGTTTAAACAAATTTTTTTTTTTTTTGGCAATGAGGTCACGAACATAGGCAAAAAAACGAATGACTAAATTTTTTTTTGTAGTTGTTGGGGGGGGAAAGAGTCCAACCATCCAAACCATGTGGAAATAAAGGCATCACTGCGGCTGTGGCGCCCTCTAGTGCACGAATTTTAGCACAATGAGACCAACCATTTAAAACCCGCTGCATTAATTAGCGTTACGCTTTGTTTTTACACTCTGAAATGCTTGCCATCCAAAAGCAAGGCAACACACACAGATATTCACACTCTTGGAGCAGCCAATTAGCCTAATGTGCATGTATTAGGACTGTGGGAGGAAACCAGAGTACCCAAAGGAAACCCACGCAAGCACTGTGACGACGTGCAAACTTCACCTGGAATCTTGCTGTGAGGTTTTATTTGTGAACGCTTATAAGACAGGTTCAGAAAAGTTTTAAAAAATCTGAATGAAAGTCTCTGCCTTTTTCTCCTACCCGTCTTTTCTTCTCTTGTTGTCCAGCTGATGCTGTGGAACCTGCAGAAAGCTCGGCCACTGTGGACCTGCAGCCTCCAGGAGGCGCTGGAGGAGGACGAGAAATCCCAGCAACGTCCTGGTCAGCTCTTTAACCCACCTCTGGCTCACTGCGTCAGCGTGGCGTCGTGTGGAAACATCCTGGCGTGTGCCGCAGAGGACGGGCGCGTGCACTTCGCCCGCGTGGGGGCTGGCTCCAGACTTGAGCAGCAGGGGGCAATAAAGGCTCACGGTCAGGGCGCCTCGCAAGCCCACTTCCTCAACTTCATGCCTCATCCTTACTGGCTGGCCACCGGAGGCAACGATGGAGTGGTGGCATTGTGGGACGTAAGCAAGGAGCCCGTAGTGGTGGGCGAGGTCAAGGCCAAGGTGAAGGCCCAGCACAGGAAGCCCAAAAACAGGAAGTCAAAGCCCAACAGTCATGAGGATGAAGAGGGAACGAGAGGCGAAGGAGAGCTTTCAGAGGAGGCCATGAGTTCTGACCCGAGTTCGATAAAGACGGCACGAAAACTGAAGTTCAGTCACCGAGAGAAGGTGAACTGGGTGTGTCCGGCTCTTCTAAAAGGACAACCTAGTTTACTTGTAGCGGATCAGAACACTAGTTTATCAGTGTATCCTCTGTCCGGGCTTTAGCCGCATTTCTCCAGCAGAGGGAGAGTGAAAGTGCCCGGAAACGTGTTTCGCTTTATTTATTTGCCTTGTGGTTAAAAGAGTGCTTGTAAACTACAGAACAAGTCTGAACTGATGAAATCAGCCTCAAGCGACGCTTTCCTGTCTGTTTATTCCTGTTTAGTGTGTGTGTGTGAAACTGCTGGGCCTGTTCATGTCACTTATCACAGCCAGTATGAGACTCATCGATTATTAATCATTAACACTAATTAATCTATATTATTCTGTGTGCTTATAACCCCTGGGGGGCCGTCCCAAAAAAGATGTGATCCGTGATTGGATGATTCCACCCGTAGACAAGACTAACCTGTTTGTCGAACCAGATCCACCACTATGCAAAAATATCGGTAAACATCATCGCGACGGCCGCTTCACGTCACGGTTTGTACACCAGAGGTCCCAATCTGTTCAATCCCAGTTACAATATATAAAGAACATACCGGTCATGTGACCCGCCCGTGTTACGTTTAACTTTTGTGTCTTGCTCAGATCAGCGAGCGTTACGTCTTGTATAGGAAGCTGTACGCGAGTTTCTACTTACGGCCTTAGGCGTGGTGACATCATGTGGTACGTGGCTCCCGTTTTCAGCACCTCTTTCGCCACTATATTGGTGCACATGTGCTTTTGATTCTCGGGTAAAATCACGATGCGCTCGCATGTTTGTTGCTGTAGTCCCTTGGCAGCGTGCATGGGGTGGAAGCCGAGCCTGATCGTTTTTGAGGAACGGTAATAAGATAAGACAACATAAAATACATGAAAGCGTTAGGCCTAGAGGAGGAGGATGCGTGAGATCGAATATACTGGAATGGAAGATACAGAACCCCGACCTGGCGTCATAGCCGGACAAGGGAGAAGACAATACATCTTTCATATTGGAAAAGCATTAAACTCTTTTAAATTAATTCTTTTTTTTTTTCTTATACGACTGCAAAAACAGGTAAAAATGACCCATCAGTAGCTCCAAGCAACTCTAAGGTCCTTGGAAAACAGCCGTTATGGCCGCCCTTGGAGCTCTTCCTCTGCTCGAATCACCCTCCAGACGGCAGTGTAATGAAACGAGTCTCAACGCGACCGGTGTGTTACAGCCGTACGCGCAGCATTGTTACCTCACTCGTACTCAGCCACGCTAATGTTTTCTTAATATGTTGCTTACAGCGAAGCATAAACGAGGCCTGCGTTTGAACTTAAAGGCTTCGGCCGACAAATGCGATCGTCAAGAAACCCAGAGCAGCTAAATCGGTACGCTAATCCGCCTACGAAGACCCGAGCCGTGATCCTCCGTACATCTTGATTGGGGTTGAGAGCGCTGGATTTCAGCGTGATGAATGGATGGATTAAAGTGTCCGAGTGAGCTCTGAATTATAGTCCGTTTGTTCTGAAGTGTCTCTAGAGTTGTTTTCATTCTGTTAAAGGACTTCTTACAGTAACATCATGAAGCTTAGACAGTAAGACGGTGTTTGTCTGGAGAGTGAAGGAGGGGATGATTTAAACTGAAGAAGAAGCAATGAATCCTTAACTGGAACACTAACAGGGACAATCCCTGATCTGCACTTCAAACATGCGCACGTTTAAGAAAAGTGTTGTTTAAATCTAAAATAACAGGGAAAGACCAGGAAATAATGAAGCGTCGGGAAATGATGAGACAACAAAGTGAAAGCTAAGTATGCAACAAAAAAAAAGCACACAAGCTGTTTATTTACAGGTTTCAGCAGGTAACGAGGCTGAAGAGTCACCATAATTACACTGTTAGCAGTCCAGACGAACGGCACCAAGCAGGCGTGGAGGAAACACCGGTATTTAACACTAAACTGAAGTTACCTCGAAAAATAAACAGTTTATGGTGTCGAATCGTTCAGATAAATACACACAATACCATGTCCTCGTTAAATATACACACAATACCATGTCCTCGTTAAACTCAAGGTGTTGGTCAGCTCGTGTGTGTGTTTGTTCAGCACTGACTACAAGCTTGCTATAACAGTTTATAACTTGGCCAGACACTTCTCCAAAGCCTGGATCTCGGCGGCGTCGTCCTCGCCACCGCCACGTGCGCTGCATTCCACGAACTCCACCTGCATGTTCAGCTGGGAGAACTCGAAGTCCTTGCCCTTCTTCCCGAGGTGCAGCATGGACGTTACCGAGCCGTCCTGAGACGAGAGAGCCGCCGACCGGGTCACCCTCAGAGTGGTTCTGCGAAAAACAGACACGGAGGGATTGGATTGGATCGAAAAAAAAAGATTAACTTGATCATCATATCCTGCATAAATTACAATCAACCAACCGGTTACGTGCGTGCTGCACGAGCGAGCAGTGACACTAAAGTGTTCACCACGTGATCGAACCGCGAACATCGAATTGCATAGGAAACCAGTAGTGGAGACCGGGAAAAAGGAAAAGGCTTCCAGGTGTGGTTGGTGTCAGACGGGCTGGTCTGAGGTTAAACGTTAGGTCTATATTTTTCGAATGTACAGCTTGCCACCAAAAAAAAAAAAAAAAAACCTTTTGACTGAAAAGCAAAGTGAACACTTACAGTTCCTTCTCCAGCTGCTGTTGAATCAGTTTCGCCGATTTCGCCATGGTGATGTCTATAAAAGAAAAAGAAAAAATAGGAGGCGTTTTCAAATATTTATCAACGCTAGTATAAGTGTCTCCATCACAGTACGGGACTTCTACCGAACTTACAGAAGGTTCTGGGGGGGAAAATTGGGATTTCCAGAGTACTCTAACAGTTATACAAGAGTGCTGCTAAATACTCAAATCTGATTGGCCATCACTATAGTGACTTCCTGCTGAACACCCCGCTACCCTGATTAGGATTAATGGTTCGGAAAAATAAATGAATGAATTATACACTTGAGATAACAAGCAATTATTGAATGAGACAAATTATGATATGGAGAATCACTCAGTCGAGGTGGGTGTTATCTGCTGAGGCCCCTCAGAAGCCAAATAAGCCTCCATGTGATAGGAAAGCTGAATCCTATAATTGGTTTATTACTCATTCAGAGTAGACAGTCAAGTTACTATGTTGCGTTTGCCAATCGTGCAATAATAACTTATCTGGTGGCAACAGTGCAATAATTGGGCTTGTAGAAACAGTCAAATGGACACAGTGGACAGTGTGTGTACCTTGTTTGTTGCAGGCTATCAGCAGGGTCGGAGCGTTCTTCATCACTACGCTGTCCGTCAGGAGGACGTAGAGGTACTCAGCCACGTCCTTTACCTCCTTCTGGAAAACGGCGCTATCCACCACGAATATGATCGCTCTGCAATCAGATGGATGACGGTCAACCTCGTATACATCGTAATTACTTCCGTTACATGTTAATAAAATGGTACTGCAGGTTTCATCTGGTACTCCAGTTTCCTCCCACAGTCCAAAGACGTGAAAATTAGGCTGACTGCCTATTGCCTATTAACTCCAAATTGACCCAGGTGTGAGCGTGAGTGTGAGTGTGTGTGTTGACCTTTGACGGTCTGGCCTTGACCCAGTGTTGGCTAAGATAGGCTGCAGCTTCCACATGGCCCTAATAGTGATATTAAGGAGTTTGGCAGATGAGTGAGTGAGTGAGAGTGTAACCGGTCCTGGTATTACAAATCACTGGATGAGGGGAAAACCCACAAACATGACCCAATCCTGTGGTTAAGGAACAACACCACCCTTTAGAAGATCTACAACCTGTAAAGAGTTAATCTGGGTGAGTTCTACCTGGCGGAGTCCTTGAACTTCTCCACAAACTGGGTTCTCAGACTGTCGTGACCAGGAATGTCCACTAGAGTCCAGCTGGTAGGCTGAGGATAAGAAACGGTATGAAAACACAGTCCTGGAGATTCGATCAATGCCCTGTCTCTTCCTCTCATACCTTCTCTTTCTTGGTTCTGTAGGTCGCTCTGCTCTCGGTGATGGAGGTCACAGTTTCGACAAACTTCCCCGTCAGCAGCTGGAGACACAAAACCAGCCTGCTGAAGCCGTTTCCAACAAAACTACAAGCAGATTTATCAATTTAAGAAAAGTAAACAAAAGATATGACTTCCTCACCTGGCTGAAGAGAAGAGATTTCCCAGCGTCGCATAAACCAACGAGCAAAACTGTATTTCTTGTCTTCTTGGTGCCCAAGAAAAATTGCAAAAACACTACAGTGTGAACACATAACAGCTTATTTAGTGCCAAAAGCTTAAAATATTCAGTTTCTTATTCAAACAAACCCAATTCCGTGTCAAAACTATGAGCTAGCTGCGGACTTTTTTCTCCTACCCGTATTCCGTTAACCCCGCTCTGATTGGCTAAACCTTTACATTCAGTACCAATCGGAATATCGCAAAATCTTTTCTAACTAGACAGCGCATGCTAACGCTGCTACCAACCAATCAGCACCCAGAAGGCGGGATTTACCCGAAAACGACTGTGACCACCGATAACTTCCTTCATATGTTGCTATGAGGGCCAAACATCTTTTTTTGCTAAGCTAGCTTGCTTACCTATTGTAACAATAATAACACCTATAGCGACAAAGATCCCGATTAGCAGTGAAGGGTCTTGCTCTATATCCTTGATGAATGCCTCGAAAAACGGCTCCGACGAAAAATCTTCCAAATCCAAATTAATTTTGTCCTCCATGGTGATGGGGCTGCTGCTAGAGAAGCTGGAGAAGCAACACGTGGACTTAAAGGCGCAGAAAGGCGCATGCGCACTTGATACCTCAGCAGACTGGGGCTGTTTTTATTTGTATGCATTCTTTACACAGTATAAAAGTAAAAAAAAAAAAAAGATTATATATATATTTTTCCTAACATAAAACATTTGGGTTATTTATCATATTTGATCTTATTTTATTATATTTTTAAAAATATTTTTACGTTTAATTTTTACATTTTTACTTTGTTTACATTTAACGCCTGTTTCACACCATTCATTCTAAATATAAATGTATAATCATTAAAATACTAATGTCATCTCATAATGTGTCTCAAAAATGTGATCTCATAATGTGTCATATATCATACAAATCAGCTTGTCTTACCTGTTGTATCATCTGTTTTCAACTTTATAAATATCTTAACTAAGTGCAAAAAGTGCAATTGATTGAATGGATTTTTTTTAACAAGACTTAGTCAGATCTCGCTCATCTTGGACGAGGAAGAAGAAGAATAGCTGGAATAAAGAAATGTAACTACAACACACTTCATGGTTGAACGAGATTTCCGACTGGATTCTTTACACATCGATTCGTCCTAAATAATAAACATAGAGTTTACTAATTTCAATGAATCAAAAGTTTATAAAGTGCAAAAAAAAGAAACTTAAGGGCATAACCTCTAATCCAGACATCCTCAGCTATATGCCCTGTAACCCTGTTATACACTCACTCACATACTTGCCGAACAACGTAATCCTATTAGGGTCGCGGGGAGGCTCGAGCTTATCTCACTATCTCAGTCAACAATGCGTGAAGGCAGGGTACACCCTAAACAGCTCGCCAGATCATCGCAGAGCCAATACACACACACACACCAGGGCAATTTGGAACAGCCAATTAGCCTAATGTGCATGTCTACTTCACATCCTGGGTATCACATGGCAGGAGAAGATCCCCAACACAGAAGTACTGGAACGAGCCCACACCTCCAGCAGGTTCACCAAGCTGAGCGTCACCTGAGGAGGCTTGGCCACGTCCACAGGATGGACCCCACCCGTCTCCACAGGGCCATCCTGTATTGTGAGCTTTCTACTCTGCCACCCCTGCATGCGCTACATAGATGTCTGCAAACGCGACATGAAGCAGGCGGGCATCAACATAACCAACTGGGAAGAAGCTGCCCAGGATCAAGGAACCTGGAGACAGACTGTCGCAGCAGGAGTTCGCCACGCAGAGGAAAGGTGCACCTCCCTACAGCAGGAGAAGAGGCGGAAGAGGAAGCCGCTAGCAGCGGCTCCCACCCCTGTGCCAGACCCCTCTCCAATCGCTGTCGCTCCAGAATAGGGCTGTTTAGCCACAGCAGCTGTTGCTGTAAAGTACCAATCCTAGGCACAGTCCATCGTCAACACTGACGAACAGATGCCTGATGATGATGCATGTCTTTGGACTGTGGGAGGAAATCAGATTACCAGAGAAAACCCAAGCAAACCCAGGGAGAACATGGAAACTTCACACAGAAACACCCAGCCAAACCCCAGGACTCGTACCCAGGACCTTTATTGCTGTGAGGCGGACCGGCTAACCACTACACCACCGTGGTGCACCTGTTATCAATATTTATTAATTTGATTATCTCAAGTAAAAAACATGATTAGCAACTAGCAATATCTGATCATTTGTATCGGCAGTCTTGAAGGAATATATCCTAACAATTGACAGTTGGTGCGTAAACAAGAAGAACAAGAGCAGTCAGAGAGTGCAAACCTCCACCAAGTTGAGAAAATGACAGAATATACACAGCACCCCCTGCTAGGCCTGCAGTAATACCACACTTCCGAAAATTATTCATATCTCTCAATGTTAAAGAATCCAGAATTTGATCCAGAATTTGATGATTGTTCGAAATCCAAAGTGGTGGAAATGTCATGAAAGTCTGCCCATACAAAACTGAAGTTAAAGCATAACCTCCTTCTAGAGGTAATGATATGTAAATATATTTGCATAAGGCAATATTAATATCCATAATAATGCGTTTGGTTTTGAACTCTGGTGCATAGATCTCCATCTCTCCTCCTGCTCCTCCTCGAAAGCTTCCCACAGACTTAAGCTCCGGCTCTAATCGAAAACATCCGACCCACTTCCTGATTAGTGTCTCCAGAAGAGCTTGATTAGCGGAATCGAGTGTGTTAGATGTGGTTTGGAGCCGAAGCCTGCAGAAGGAGGGCTGGAGACCCTCACACTAGTTTTCAGATTCAGACCAACTGCGCCGCTCAGAGCACTAACAGTTACAGAGAAGTCCTTTGTTCTGTAAAACAGCTGATCAAAATCATCAGCTCATCAGCGAGCACGATTCGCTTTCCAGCAAGGGACAAAAGATTTTCTTTGAGAATGGGTCAGGAAGCACACCTTTCCATTCATAAAGCAAGGGCTGCGCTGGAAGTGGAAAGGGATTTTTCAGCTACAGAGTCTCGAATTCGTGCATAAACCATATTTATAAACACTAGAAAAAATTAGTAAACATTTAACTCGTGAAAATTGTGTATCTGATAAAAAACATTTGTTGAGCCTTTTAATCCTACTGAGGTCACAGGGACAAAGGGATCTCTCTGGAAAAAAGCACGATATACTTGAACAGCTTGCCAGTCTATTGCAGGGCCAACTCTTACACCTAGGGGCAATTTGGAACATACAGTTAGCCTAATGTGCATGTCTTTGGAATCTAGGAGGAAACCAACACAAGGACCCAGGACCTTCTAAGCACTAATATATTCATTCATTCATTCATTTTCTAAGCCACTTAATCCTAATTAGGGTCACTAGCAGGCTGGCACCTGAACAGCTCGTCAGGCCATCACAAGGCAAAACACACAACCATTCACATTCACCCTCACAAATAGGACCAATTTGGAACAGCCAGTTAGCCTACTGTGCATGTTTTTGGACTGTGGGGAAAAAAACAGACTACCCAGAGGAAACCCACGCAAGCAGAAGGAGAAGTTGCAAATTTCGCACAGAAACGCCCCAGGCATGGGAATCGAACCCAGGACCTTCTTGCTGTGAGGTGGATGTGCAACCCTTAACGGTTCCACTTGAATAGGGTATACTAAAAATTGTCTTTAAAAATATCATCACTGCAGTTCTTGAATGCTTTATTATATAGTTATGGATTCTTAACCTCTATCGCAGTTTCAACTTGGAACACTCTGATAGGCTGAATGTAAAAATCTTAGGAAACCTTCTTCATCCGGTCCATTTTTAGATTCTAAGTAACCATGTAGTGTCTTTATCCTCCATTTTCGGTGCTCTTGGTTTTCCAAGTGCTCTTTGGATAATCATGATTATATTAGTATGAACGGTGCAGTCTGATTGGTTCGTGTCTCATATACATTATCCCAAGTGGATATTGCTTGAATCAAAACAACAGACACTCACGGTTTCACATGGTCCCTTGGTTTAAAATGGAAAAACAAAACAGAAAAGCCTCGTTTTAGTTTTTTGTTCTTGTTTTTGTGTAGTATCTGCTAAAACTCTAGATAGGTTTAGGGGCTTACTTGTTCCCATGCCCCTTTTATAGCAAAATAAACTATAGAAATATTAGCTTTTTATGTGTCCATGTAGTGGCTTGGTGGATGTTGCTGAATTGAATAGTTAACTTGTCTCGGACACTTCGTCTACTCATACTGGGTTCATGTTGCTGGGCACTGGGTAATGTTTTAAAAAGAGTTGGAAAATTCCTGGCATTTGTGCCCAGGTGGGTACTTTTTTATTTATTTCTTTTTTATTTCTATTATTATTATTTTTTTAATAAAGAATGTCTTTGAGAGCTTATGGGGTCTTTTGTAAGAGTTTTTCTGCTATCCAGAAGCTCTTTGCAGTAGGGTTCTGCTTAGATCCCTTCTGAAGTACCCTATGAAGAGCATCCATGGTTCTATATTTCACCTCATCCTTTTTTTTGGTGGGTTTTTTTTTCTGAGTGGACTGCCTGTGTGAAGTCGGTGCGTCATTACGCACGCTCCAACCATTTACAGAGACACTTCACTCCACCGAGGAGGTCGAGCTGAGAAAGTGGGGGTGGTGTGAGAAAATCACCAAGTCATTTTTTTGGAAGACATCTGCATGATTTAGATCGAGTTCGTGTGTACAGTGAGAGCCTCGTATACTGCTCTCTCTAGCCTCTGTGGTTGTCGGACTCTCCGGTGGCTGCGCGTCGCCGCCGCACTGAACTTGGATTCGACCCGCGGTGTCTCTCGGACCGGAGCGATGGCGCGCGGCGCGTTCTGGAGCGCACTGGGTCTCTTCTTCATGTCCTGCGCTGGACTTTCTTTCGGTACCGGTTTCATCTACCCGTTCCCAGGTCTCACACTGCAGCGTATGAGCTCAGAACAAAGCGCTGCCGGACCCCCGGCTGCAGGAATCAGCTCTCAGCGCAGGTAGGATAGGAGACGCAGTACTGTACCTTAATGAATAATTTAAGCACTAAAACATCAGTATACATTATCCATATACACTGGTATATATATGATTGTCCTTGGTTGGATGGGTTGCCAGATTCCACCAAATGTAATCCACTTATAAAACCCTGAACTGAAGTTCCTGGATTGCTCCCAGCCATGTAACCTTCATATATAAAACTTAGTACTGAGTCTTCCTGGGAAGTCTGGTGTCACCTGCACTTCTTATGTCCACTAGTATTTAAAAAATCTTAATGTTAAAAAAGGTTTAATACAAAATAAAATAGGAGGCACACAACAGGATTTTGTTCTGGAGAGTCTGTTAAAGTTTTGTGAAGTCTGTTCACAGTTGTTGTGGATTAATGATGGCAACCCCCATGTTGAGCAGTGACAAAAGTCCATGTTTTGCTATGGGTAAGCCCAAAAATCAACTTGATAGAAAAAATAAGAGGTGCACAACAGTGTGATGTAAATAAGATTCTGTGAAACCCTGGTTGAATATTTGACTCTTTATGGTGAAGCTGACGATTACAAGTAACCCCGATGACGTACGAGTACAACGGTGACAAAAGACAACACGTGCTGCTAGGCGATCCAATAAATTACACTTTCACTTGCTATCAAGGGTCCATTTTTTTTATACAGTATAGAGCGTCTTTAAAAGTGTTTGGGTGGAACAGTAGCGTAGTTATTAGCACATTCTTCTTACAACAAAAAGGTCAAGGTCTCGATTCCTGGACTTGGCGAGGGCGTTTCTATGTGGAGTTTGCATCATGCCTGTATGGGTTTCCTCAAGGTACTCTGGTTTCCTCCCACAGTCCAAAGAAAACATGCACATTAAGCTATTTGGCTGTACTATATTTCCAAGGTGTGAGTGTGTGTATTGGCCATGGGATGAATTCGCAACTGTTCAGAGTGTGCCCTGCCTTCGCCCAGAATTGGCTGAGATAGGCTCCAGCCTCCCCAGCAGGATTAAGCAGTTTGGCAAATGAATGAATGAATTTAGACTTTTAAAATGTTGATAAAAGGCACAACCTAGGCAGGCATCATCCGAGGTAAAGTGTGTACCCCATTGGTACCATAGCAGTGTTCGTATCCAGCAGAGTAAATACGTGATCTAAAGATTCTTTCACGTAGATAAGTCTGCAACATACAGGCAAACTGAGTTCGAGTCCAAGTCAGTGCCAGAGTCTCAGAAACTCAAGCTGTGATTAATGAAATCCATTCCATGTTACAAGTCATCAAAGTCTGACTGCCATCCAAGTTTTGGTCTTGACAAGGACTACATTAAAGCTGCTCGAGAACATAGCACGAAGTTTTCTGGGGAAAAGATGTCTCAAGAATGAGATGTCTTCATTTAAAGCTCTCAACTATGTGTGTCTTTAAACTGCACCTACAACAAAGAAAATGCACTCCATCACAACGCAATGAGAAAAGGGATCTGCTACAACTGGTCGTCCACAGTCACGGGTATTCAAACTCTCTTTACTCTTTACTTTATTCGTTATGAAATAATCAAACTATTCACAATACGTGAAGTCTCCGAGTGCCAACCGAAACATTTTCTACAAGTACTCCTGCTTTAAAAACATTAGCGCCCAAAAAAAAAAAGATCATGATTACGTAGCTAAACTCTGAATCTCATAAACATTAAAAAGATTGACGGTATGGTGGCGTAGTGGTTAGCACAACTGTCTCACTGCAAGAAAGTCCTGTTCGTTCGAGTCCCGGTCTTGGTGAGGGTTTTTTAGTATGTTCTCTTCGTGCTTGTGTGGGTTTTCTCTAGGTACTCTGGTTTCCTCCTACAGTCCAGAGACATAAGATCAGGATTTTTAAACATGATCCCATCCATGAATCACCTCCAAATTTTATTAGGTTCTTTCCAGGCCCAAGCCCCACCCCTCCACCAAGTTTGATGAAAATCAGATCCGTAGTTTTTTGCGTATTCAAACTAATAGAAAAATATCCCTAAATAAATGCTTGTTAAAAAGCATTTAATGAATTCCTAGATCCAGATCATGAAGTGGATCTGCTCCCAAATGTTACGGGTTTTTGCCAGGCCCATACCCCATCCCTCCACCAAGTTTGGTGAAAATCGGTTCAGTAGTTTTTGCGTTATCCTGCTAACAGGCAAACAAGCAAACAGACATGGTGTACAGAACTTTATCCAGAAGTGTAACCCCCCCCCCCCTTTTTTTTTCTTCACAAGGTCCAAATACAATGGAATGCAACACGTTTCTCCCGTCCATGCCTATAAATCCCAGCAGCAAACAGTAACCAGAGTGATTACTTTTATTTATCTGGCTGTGCTACTCAAGGATAATCTTTGAAGCGTCAGTCAATTTTGTGGTCAATGTTTGCGTGTGTCGAGCATTCGTTCAGACTTATATGATGAAGTAATGGAATTTATGAAGGTAATATTTAAAAAAAAAAAAGAACAAAACAGGGATGTCCAGCCCAAACGTTATTCAGCGGCCAAGTCTGTTGTGGGGGGGGGGGGGGAGGGCAAAACAGCAGCAACAAAAGACAAAAAAAAAAAGAAAAAAAAAAGAAAAAAAAAAAAAAAAAAAAAAACAACAAAACACAGTCACCCCGTGCCGCACC
>JBCNYG010000008.1:26279076-26291893 GCA_039654305.1 Porochilus rendahli | reverse complement strand
GCCGATTAGCCTACTGTGCATGTTTTTGGACTGTCGGAGGAAACCGGAGTACCCCGAGGAAACCCACGCAAGCACAGAGAGAACATGCAAACTCCACACAGAAATGCCCGAGCTGGGAATCGAACCCAGGACCTGCGAGGCAGACGTGCGAACCACTACGCCACCGTGCCGCCCTGTATTCACTTTATAAACTTTAAATGATGCGCATAAACATTAACCTTCAGTAATTTGTAAATATTTTTTTCTCCAGGGACTTCCAGGATTAATCGGAGAGCAAGGCCTGGATGTAAGTGTGTATCCTGTAGACAAACATACCTTACGTACACTGCTCGGGCAATAAAAAGTGGTGCTCTGTAATATTTTGTCGGACGGCCGGAAGCCTTGATTATAGCGTGTAACTGCCTTTGCATTGTTGGTCAAGTCGAGGCTCAGCAACATTATATTGCAAGAAATGGCCTCAGTTGAAGACCTGAATAAGCAGGATGGGCCGGACATAAAATCGGGGCTCAAATAGTGAAAGAGCATGAGGAATCGTTTTCACTCATATATCGGCACCCCAGAGTCCTGACCTTGACCCTATTGAAAGTCATCGGGATGCGATGGAGAAGACTTTACGGAGTGGTTCCGTTTTTCTGTCATCAATTCAAGATGTCAATGAAAAATTAACCCAACTCTGGACGAAAATAAATATTGTAATGTTGCTTGTGAAGCTCTTCCAAAACAGTGCCATGACGATTATGGTACGTAATCAAGGCGAATGGCGGTCCAACAAAATATTAGAGTGCAGGACGGATTTTTGGCCAGGCAGTGCATTTTTTTGACTTCTGAGACACTTGAGTCATCGGGTTTACTTGATTGTTCCTTTACAGGGTCCAATGGGTGCCAAGGGGCAGAAAGGTGATCCGGGAGAGAGCCTGCCTGACGTGAGCTGCTTTAACACTCAAATCTGACATCACGCTTGTCCGAACCTAAAAAGGAAGACACTAGAAATAAATGATTGGCAGTTAGCGCTGTGTATCTGCTTCCTGCAAGCTTTTCTCCAACTCGGTTCCCTCGAGGTTCCGTTCAGTTCGAAGGATTAAAGCCAGTGTATGCCATAATTGATGGAATTTGAATTTGATGTGATTGCAGGGTGAAGGAGTTCAGCAGCTGCGAGAAGCGCTGAAGATCCTGGCGGAGCGGGTGCTCATACTGGAGCACATGATTGGCATCCACGGTAATGGGGACGTTTTACTCATTCATGCTTCTGTAGCCATTTATCAGGTGTCCATCAGTTTGGACTCTTAATGGGGTTGAGATTCTTTATAGAATTTTTTTTCACTGCTGCATTGTGCAAGAATGATTAGTGAGTTCTAACTTCTGTTCCATTATACACTCTCTTTGACGTCCTTTACAGGAAGTGCGTGGCAGCACATGGACCCCGGAGCTCATGCAGCTGAAAGGCTGTACATTCATTGTTGCAGCTTATAAGCGAACTTTTTAAATCTGGGTAACGTTAAAGAGGAAAAGTAATTGATCCGTCATTCATTCATTTGAGGCAGCACAGTAGCACAGCAAGAATGTCCTGGGTTCAGATCCCGGCATCTGTGAGGGCATTTCTATATGTGGTTTCCTCTGGGTACTCTGGTTTCCTCCCACAGTCCTAAGAAGTACACATTAGGATAATTGGCTATTCCAAATTGCCCCTAGGTGTAAGTGTATGTGAATGGTTGTGTGTTGCCCTGCAAGGAACTGGTGAGCTGTTCAGGGAGTACCCCGCCTTCACCCAGTGTCGGCTGAGATAGGCTCCACCCTTCCTACAACCCTAATAGTAGGATTAAGCAGTTCGGCAAATGAGAGATGAATGAATTGATTCATTTGGCGGACCACTTAATCCTACAAGGGCTGCAAGGAGCATGGAGCCTATCTCGACTCTCCCAATTCAGGGCGAAGGCGGGGTACACCCTGCACAGCTTGCAAGTCCATCACAGAGCAACACACAACACAGCTATTCGCAATGACACCTAGAGGCAATATGGAACAGCGCATTAGCTTAATATGCATGTCTGGGGGAGGAAACCAGAGTACTTGAAGGAAACCTATACAAGCCCCATGACTCGAACCCAGAACCTCCTCGCTTTTAGGCCGCCGGGCCTCCCAAGAAGAGGAATGCCAGTCTGTTTTCTGAACTCCGATTTCGGTCTTGGATACCACTCTTTTAACGTGTGTGTGCATATGTGTACTTCTGCCTTTCAGAGAACCCAGCAGAGTCCGGGTCCGGGCTAGACGGCTTGTCGGACATTCTCAGTCTACCAGGAGTGAAGATCAAGCGGGCCGGATCAGCACGCCTCCGCTCGCCTGTTCTTCAACCAAAGCGGAGGAGCGTTTGACATTGACACTCACGATTCTGTGTAGCTGTCGTTCATCGCTGTTCGAAATTATCTCATGAAATCCCGAGCAAACAGCACTATTAGGAACTCATTTATAAGGAACTTGTTTTTGCTGTACAGTCCTCTCAAGGAAGAGTATGAATCCGTTGTTTTTTTGTGTTTTTTTAGGTGTTTTAACGCGTGTACATGTGTGTATTCTTTGTCCGTTCTGATTTTACGGACTATGCGCAAGCTGTCATCTTGCTGCCTCTGCCCTCGGCTCGTTCGTACTCGCATGCAGTAAACACACATTTGTAGACAGGTCCATACTACACCTGGTGATGGCTCGTCAGGGTCCTTCAGGCTCGTTCTCAGTTCTCGAGCTCGTTAAGGCTGTAGTGAGTCGGGAAGGAACAAATGAGGCTCCCGCCTGCTAGGCAGCTCCAAGTAAAACATTGTCAAATGAGAAACATCTGGATGACTCTCAAAAAAAAAGAAAAAAGGAAAACACACACACACACACACACACACACCGCAGCTACCTATTGTTTTGGTTCTGCAGTTCTGAAAACAGCTTGTTCGGATCTGGTAGGATGTTTTCTGTCAGCTAAATTGCGAGCGAGCCTTTGATTCCCCGTGGCCTCGGCTTCCTCTGTACTTCATTCCCGTATTGTTTTGTCTCGCACTACCGTGCGCGTAAGTGTAACAAACACATCAGATCGGTTGGACTGGAGCGCCATTGCAGACCATCTTTTTCTCCTGAATATGTTTACTGAGAGTACAGCTGGCTCTGTAGAGGGGAAATGAATAGGGTACTTATTCAAAGATAACAAAAACATGTCTCTGCTGTAATAGGATTGCCCTATTTATAAGCCGATTGTTTTCGAAAGCCGCTTTCCCAGACAGCATTTGTCTCACTCATTTACGCTCCATTAGCATCCAGACAAGATTGTAGTGTATATTGACTTCCGGGCATTAGGAGCCCTATTTCCAATCGATTATTTAACGACTTACTGTCATTTTAGCTTAGATGTTATGTATTTGAGTTATTGGTTTACTTTGACTGTAGCCTGTAGGATTTCATTATAGGTCGGCCTCTTTATACATCAGCAGTTGAATAGCGGTAGTACACTGCTGGTTCAGTAAAAACAAAAAACTATTATTATTATTATTATTATTATTATTATTATTATTATTATTATTATTATTTAACCAGGTACGGTAGTTAAAGGGGCGGTGTCATGGTTGATTTTGAAGAAAAAAAAGTGCTGAAATAACATTTAAGGATGTTATCAAAGAAAACGTAGCCATTTTTATAAATGGGTCGTGGTGAGGTTGGTGCCCATCTCAGCCGACTCTGGGTGAGGGCGGGGTGCACCCTGAACAGCATACTAGGCCATCGCAGGGCCAACACACACAACCATTCAAACTCACTCTCACTCCTAGGGGTGATTTGGAACAGCCAGTTAGCCTACTGTGCATGTGTTTTGGACTGCCGGAGGAAACCGGAGTACCCGGAGGGAACCCATGCAAGCACGGGGAGAAGATGCAAACTCCGCACAGACACGCCCCGAGCTGGGAATCCAGGGTGAAGTTTGGGAAACGGTATGAACATAGTACTTGTAAAAGTAAAGTTTTGCATGCCTGACTTGTTTGAGGCATGAGGAAAGGTGCCTCGTTAGCACGTGGAAAGCGCATGTCTGATGGTCAGTGCCTCTGGAGTGCAATCTGTGCACCAAGAGTACAAGTCACACTTGTGTTGCATATGGTTGGCATGACAGTAACTCCTGCCTCACTTCTATCTTCTGCCTTTAGAGATACAACACCTTCAGTCATGGCGGCGGTATGGTGACAACGCTACACGCTACATGCTACACGATCTCCCCGAAATATATATAGCCGACTCCCTTGCTCACCACGTGCCCTTGCATGCACACCAGACATAGGTATAGAAAGTGAGATCTACTTCTGTCTTACAATCGGCACTAATGGCAGGTGTGGAGCAGATCTGAGGCACTTCAGCAGTACAGTGACCATGTGTCTTCTTAATGGGACCATTTACTGTCATTGAAAAGCCCCAACCAGCCGTGCGCTGGACTGGGTGCTGGCGTACAGAAGGAGTACAGGTTCTGTACGTACTGTATGCGTTCTTGGTTTTTCACAAGACCCATAGAATTTGCATGTGCAGGACCATGGCCAGTCTGCGATATCCTACGGCACTGTAAGTCTCAAGCATGGTTTAGCCACATTTTCCCCCCATAGACTGTCTGTAGTAGCACATACAGCGGGTTGTGAGGCAGGTTGTAGGTTCTTAAACGATAAATTCCTTCGACAGTCCAAAGACATTCACTGCATATTTACACGACTTTTTGGCAACTGAATTTGGGTAACATGGGTATCATGACACGGCTCCTTTAACAGAAATGTTAATGATATTTAACAATAATGTCATAAAACGGGATTTGGTTTGACTTTGTACTGTACTGGAGACTGTATGGTGTCATGGTTGTTCGTATAATCAGCCTTGTATTCAGCCAATATTTACTATTTTTGCACTCTGATGTCAGGTTGATATTTGGCATGGAAATAACAATAAATAAATTCATCTGAAGGTCGTTTGTGGTCTACATGAAAAGTGTAATTTCATTTAATAAAAGACTATGGATGCAAGACTTTATTGGTTCATCGCTTGATCAATCTACAGGCTGGAGTTCCATCACACACAACCAGTCACATTCAATCTCACACCTTGGGGCAGTCTGGAACAACCAATTAGCATAATAAACATGTCTTTGGACCGTGGGAGGAAACCAGAGTACCCAAAGGAAACCCATGCAACCACCGAGAGAACTTACAAACTCATTATCATCATCTTCTTCCGCTCATCTGGGGATGGGTCGCGGAGGCAGCAGTCTAAGCAGGGATGCCCAGAGTTCCTTCGCCCCAGACACTTCCTCCAGCGTTCCCAGGCCAGCTGAGAGACATAGTCTTACAAACAACTTACAAACTCCAAACGGAAAAGCCCTTGCCAATCCCAGCACCTTCTTGCTATGAGATAGAGTAGACATGCTAACTGCTAGATGTGCTAACCGCTAGAAGCACGACTCTTGATTAAACGGTTAGCGTTTTAACACCTAACTTGGTCTGTTTTCCTCAACCATGCCCCCCCGTTTGCTCGAGAACAGTGATTGGATGGGGTTATGCCTCCAGCTTACACACAGTTTTAGCATCTACTTTTCAAGAATAGAAAGAACCAATAAAGAGTTTGGGGAAATGTTAAGATCCTCTCATTCATTCATTCATTCATTCATTCAGCTGTTTCGTTGTCAAGCTAATTTATTTTACTAGGGTCATTGGGAAACTGGATCAGCCCATTCTGGGTGATGGTGGAATACACTCTGAACAGCTTACCAGTCCATCACAGGGCCAGCACACACAACCATTCTCACTCACACTCACACAGTCTCATGTGAATCAGTCTGATATGCATGCCTTTAAAGTGTCGGAGAAAATCGGTGTACTGAGAAGAAACCGACGCAAACAAGGGGAGAACATGGCAACTCCACACAGAAATGCTCTCGCTGGAACCCAGGGCCTTCTTGCCGTGAGGCGGATGTGCACACTGTGCAAATGTGAAGCTGTATATTGCATTTCGGCGAGGTCTGCATGACCCTATAATGAAATTGTGTATAGTGCAATTTGTCCCTATTGTTTTCTGGTTAGTGGTTAAACAATGAAATGATCTGGATGATTTTCCTGAGTTCACGTTCTGTTCATGTCGCACGATGACTGATACGCATCCCACTCCCACAAGGCACTGTTTCGACAGTACATGCAGTGGTGCTTGTTTTTCGCTTCATCCCACAAAAGTCATGCTCGCGTTTCACGGCAAAATGAGATTCCGTCCATACTCAGTTTTCCAAGAATATTATTTTAGGAACATCAAACTAATAGCACGAATCGAGCGTACTGTACATTATCCCTGAGCCTTGGCAATAATCTACATTTCTGACCAACATAATTTGATCAAATACGCCTTCACAATATGTCATCATATCCCCAACCCAAGCTGGGGACAACTCTCCTCATTGTCCATCCATCGACATTGACTGGCATGAATACTGCAGTGAATGGATTTCTCAATATTCTGGATTTCTCTTGTAGGGATGCTTGATTCATGTGAATTGCAGTCCTACCATGAACATCAGTGTTTATCATAATCCCGATGCCAGAGGTGAAGATGCCAAGAAAACTTTCTGAGATCATACATGCCCCAAAAACGGTTATAGCCCTACATTCCGACATCCCATTGGTCCAATAGCCCTATCCCAAACCCAGCTGTACTGAGTAGGGTGCCCACCTGATTTAAGCAAGGTGCCCATCTTATATGAGTAGGTCTGTCAGACCACTGGGCTGTCGGAAAATCCATCTCCCCCAACCATCTGAGTTAAGACAACTTGTAAGCATAAAGTCATGAACTGCATCAGCAACGATGGTCCATATCACCTTCACTGGTTATCAGAAACCTTCACGCATTCACTGGAAAACATCCCCCACACCACCGAAGCGACGACTCAGTGATCTCAAGCTGTCTATGTCACCAGGAACCAACCGCGTTCCCCAGTCCTCAACAATCCTGCATCCTTTCCGACAATGTTGGCATATGGTACGCCCTCCAGCTGTTGCAGACGCTTGGAAACAAAGGCAAATACGTGCTGCATTCTGAGATTCATCAGTCACTACTTAAGGCTTTGCATTACTGACTGGATGCTCGTGTGCTCAGATCCCAGCACTACCATGCTGCCACTATCAGGCCCTTGAGCTGGACCCTTAACCTTCAACATGTCCGGTGGATCTTACATTTGGAAGTTGCTTTGGATAAAAGCATCAGCAAAGCAAACTAAGTGGAATTTGCCTGCTAGCGGCACATTAATTTCCTTCCACAGCACTCAGTACTGTCTTGTTAATTTTTCCCAACAAGTATTTTTAAGGAATATACAGTATTTGTAAGCAGTCGGTGTGTGTAATTTTTTCCCCCTTGTTGTAATATGCACACAGTACACTGTAGAAACCCATGAGACACACAGTGAGATCATATGAACCCCCACATAGACAGTAACCCCAGCTCAGGAGGACTGAACCGGATACCATGGTACCGAGAAGAAGCACCGCTACCACCTGCACCCGCTTGTAATGTTACGCTATTAATATTCACGTGTCAAAATGAAATAATTCCACAAAATGGAGGCTCTGCACATTCCAAAAAGTCTTTATCCATCTTTAGAGTTACTCGACAACATAGACATTGATCTGGATTTCAAAGCTCAAGTCTCATATTAAGTCACAAAGGTACTGACGATGCGTAATGGCAACACTAATGAAGGCGAATAGAAATGAATGTCTTGTCCGCTGTCTCCTCATTCCTGCTCCTTGTCCTCTCCATGTGTGATCACGTAGCAGAGATTCTTGTAGTCAAGATTACCAGAAACGTCCAAAGGGAACATCTGCAACATCTGAGTCATCTGCAGGAGGAGCGAACAAAGCAAATCATGATATTGGATCGGTTTAAAATGCACGCTAAAGGAAGTGGTGGACTCATTCTTTGGCTACAATCCTTAATATGCTAGGCTAATCACTCATCCCACATTAGGGTCATGGGAGACTGCAGCCTATCTCAGCTGGCACTGGGTGAAGACGTGCTACACCCTGAACAGCTCGCCAGACCATAGGTAACACACAGGGTAACACACACAACCAAAAGGAAGTGTGCCACAGCATCTATCAGGAATTGCCGGCGGCTGCGTGAGAACAGTGATGCACATGCTAGGAGAAATGTTTCCTGTGCTACAAGATCCCAGATGCATTTCTATTTAATAAAATGACAAAATGGCTGCTGTGTGGCTACTTATTTTTCTTTCAGGCTCCAACTTAAAGCCCCTTAGTGTGGTGGATGTAGATGATTTTATATCTTCCTGGTTGAGTTTCTTGCTTGCTAATGTCGCTATCATTCATATTAGCAGCTAGTTGTGGGATGTCTCATGTAATCAGCAGAACACTTAGCGGTCGGCGCTCCACTGTCAGCCAGACTCCGTCACGATGTCCCGCTAGTGTGTCACATGACCCACGCGCTGTGTGACATCACTGAGCTGCATGCAAATACCCAAGTGATCTGTCCATTACATGAGACATTCCACAACTCGGCGTTAATAGAGAGATATTAGCATCTAGTTTTTGGATGTCTCATGCAATCGGTAGACCACTTAGCCGGCAGCCAGACTCTGTGTCCGTCTGTCACAATGCCTGCCAGTGTATCACATGACCTATCAACACCCACAAATACTGGCTTTGAAGATGGAAAAATGAACAATGCTTTGATATCAAGGGCAGATTTTGTATGTACTTTGACATGAAATCATAAATGCAATAAAACTTTATCTACTTTCTGAAGAAACACTGTATTGTTTGTTCTCCGGTAATGCAAAATGCAATTCTTTGTCTCTGATCCCTGTCTCACCCAGTCACCCTGATGGTTTCCCTCTCTACTCACTACTCTCTGTCCTTCACTGCCTCCCCTCATTGCGCTTGTGTGTGTTTTTCTTGCTCAGCTGAAACCGATGTCAGTATAAACCCAGCGGGATCTGTGCATGGGGAACGAGTAGCACCGTGTTTGATCATGAGCCTGAGCACATGTCTCCTGTGCATACCCACATGGTTGATCAAGAGTGCTGCCCACAAGCCCCCTATGGACAACCCCCCCACCCCCAACGCCCTTTTCTTTCCCGAGTGTGCATTACCCTGCCAACGCAGCATGGCCACTCATCTGCTGGACACATGGGAGCCAAAGTGTGCCTATGCAATTTTTCTTCCTACATTTCTTCCCCTCCCCCACATTATCCTATGTGGGGGTTTTGGGGTGTGGGGGGGTATTTGACAGGAAGATGGATTATTGTAATCACAGGAGCCATCAGTGAGTCAGAACAGGGTGCCATGGGAAGCCAGCCATCAGATTACTGCACACTGCTGCCATGGGAACAGAGGGCTTGTTTGTTTTTTATGTGTGTGTGAATGAGTGTGTGTTACATAGGCATTTCTTTTCAAGCCTCTGATATATGGTGCATGAAAGCTGCTACACAAAATGACTGACTCTTGTGTTCATGAGTGCGAAAGAGAGCGCAAGGAACTGCACAGATAACACCAGTGGGTGTTTCAAGTCTGTTGTCTGAAATATTAAGCTGCAATATGATTATTATTTGTTCCTTGTTAGAAAAATAAAAATATGTAAACAGATATTTAATTTCCATGCATTAACAAAGTGTTATTGCTAATAATGCATCAAATCTACATAGGAAGCTATGCAGGCTAGTCAGCTGATGCGTGCTTAGACTATCAGGAGTGTTGTTAGAGCATCCTCTTAGCAACACATTTCCCCCTTAAAAAACACTCTGTTGCTCACCTCAGCTTCTGTAAACTTGTCTGCCTGAGACATCAGGTAATATTTGATCCTGTTGGACATGAAAGGCATGAATCAGTCACTTGTTGCATAAGTATTCACCCTCTTGAAATCTTCCATGTTTTGTAATGTTATAACCGTGAAGCGAAACAGACATAATAGGCGAATGTCAAACATCCCAAGCTTTGAAGAAGCCCAAATTCATAATTAATTTAGTCGAAAGAGAAAGCAAGAGGCTGAAGGGAACATACAACACTCATGATGCTACCATCAACATGCTTCACTATCTGTATGGTGAAGCATGGTGGTGGCAGGCTCAGAAGGAGGGAGACCATGCAGAGTCCCCTGGACTGAAGAGAACTTTATTTATTATGAGATATGAGGTTTTTGATGAAAGCGAAACTGTTGAATATGTGCTAATTAAGTGTAAACAATATAAAATGGACATCGAAAAAGTAAAAAGACATGAATATGTCTGTAAACCAAAGCAGAGAACTTCAAAACAAAGAGTGGCGATAATGTGATAATATAGTTCGCAATCACTGTTAAAAAACAATAAACAACAATAACTTCTTCATCATTACTCATCATTTCCTCATTTTTTTAAATCCCCAGATAGTGGACCAATCAGATAACATTTACAGCATTTGCACAGATCACACTGTCCATGTGCGTAAATATACTAGTGACATTTATTTTAATGCAAATTTTTAGCCAAACTCGTTATGAAGCCATCAGTCAAAAATATTTGCATGACAAAGATGTTATACACGAAAATACAGCCTTAAGATCTAATCACTCACTCATCTCCCTTCAGTACACCAGCTCCTTCTGGATCGAAAATCTTGAAGGCATTCAGTATAGTCTCCTCCGGGTCAGTCCCTGAAAAGCCCTCGTTCATTAGACCAGATGATATGAGTTTAGGTTTATCAGTGTGCCATTGATATACAGTAGCCGAAGCCTGAGTGTACCTTTGAGCTTCTCGCCAAACATGCTGAGGAACACTGTGAAGTTGATGGGGCCTGGGGCTTCCTTTAGCATGTCTTCAAGCTCATCGCTACCTACGTTTAGACGACCTGGGAACACACATGGACAAACGTGTACAGAGAAACATCCATGTCAACTACAGTGTCCACTAATTAGCATGAATTTTCTTCTAGTTTTTTAAGTGCCATTCATGTATATTCTGTTTTTTGTGATGCAGAAATCAATCTCAAATTCTTATGAGTCAACTTGAATATTGTTCCATTCAACTTCTCTACTGTAATACTGTAGGTACTGTAATCAGCGGCGTTTTTGAATCGGTTTATCAAAATCCTGATCATATTCGTGTATGGATGTTCACCAAACTTGGTAGGGAAACAAACCTATCTAGGTAAAAAAAAAAAAAAGGTCACATGATTTTCAGCTCTTGTAACTTCAAAACGAGTGCAGATCGACTTGCCTTTACTGTGGAACACTAATATGAAACCATGTCTGGACGTTTAAAAAAGACCATTACCTCTGACCTTGAGTGACCTCGAGACCTTTAATCAAAAATGTTCTTTCACTAATTTGGTCACAGATTATCCATACTGCCGGGCGCACTTTGCTCTTAAAAGTGTAACAGGGTTGAGTTTTGAGCATAGAATTACCAAATATGCAAAATGTACTTAACTAGGATCAATGCCAATAGCAGCAGAACTTTCTAATGATCGACTTAAAAGGAAATTAAACCCAAACTTAATAAAAGCTTGCATGAATACTTTACGTCTGTTTCTATAAATCACCGCTGTTTCAGGAAACGTTTTCTGTGTCGAGATGAAAAAAAAATAACAGCAACAACTCTGCACACAGGGTAATACAAAAGGTCACGTGATCATCTCACTTTTCAGACGCAAACACGGAACAAATTTGCATCCGAATTCATTTGTTCATTTTCCGAACCGCTTATTCCTAAATAGGGTCGCGGGGAGGCTGGCGCCCATCTCAGCCGACTCTGGGCGAGGGCGGGGTACACCCTGGACATTTCGCCAGGCCATCATATGAATGAAATAATACATTTAAAAAATGAGGGAATGATTGGTTTTTGGGAAATATTTTCCACTGACTTCACATAATTGCTTAGTGAATTCAAACTGTAAAAAAATGGACAGTGTGACAGTGGTATGGATCGTTTAATGGATATGTTTAATGGACAATTCTTTTATGGCCAGGTAGTGTATATTCTGCACATTTGTGGAACTATTTAGAATTTTGGTTTATTTTCTGATCCAGGGATGCCTCCCCACGACCTTAAATAGGATTATGCAGTTCAGAAAATTAATAAATGTCCACTGATGATGTCACTACCATGACGAATACAGAAAACTATAAACGTTTCTAATCTTATTAAATGAAAACTTCCAACATTTCTAAAATTATTAATATACGTCTTATGTTTTTACCACACAATCTAGAGAAATGAGGATAGGTTGGTCTAATTATACTGTTATTATATTAGAAACATGTGTTAATCGAAGGTGTGGATAAGGTACATGCAAGAATGGTCCCTTCATCTTTCTTAGGACCTTAAATCAAATGCTGAGCGTTATCCCTTTTTTTTTTTATATTGCAAAAATTTTCACGTCATTTTCTCAAAAACTTTCTATTGGTTACACCTCTCAGACGTTCATGTACTGTGCACAAAGGAATATTTAAAGTCATATAATCTATTGTTGATAAAAATAAGCACAGTATTTTTGATGATGCAGTGCAAAACTTATGAAACAGCTTTTTTTATTATACAATGGAAATAATACATGGCTGCTGAGACTGTTTATTATTATTGTTATTATTTTATTAAACACGTAAATAGTGTTTTGAATTTGGGTGTCTTAAGGATTTTATTGGCATGACTGCCACCTTGTGGATATCATAAAATAAGTAAAGTATATCTCCCCACAGCGGCACAGTGGCGTAGTGGTTAGCACGTCCGCCTCACAGCAAGAAGGTCCTGGGTTCGATTCCCAGCTCGGACGTTTCTGTGTGGAGTTTGCAT
>JBCNYG010000008.1:26241338-26253810 GCA_039654305.1 Porochilus rendahli | reverse complement strand
TGTGTGTGGGTGTGTGTGTTTGTGTGTGTGTTTGTGTGTGTGTGTGTGTGTGTGTGTGTGTGTGGGTGGGTGTGTGTGTGTGTGTGTGTGTGGAGAAATGATGACTGAGACATTACTAGCTTTTTTGTTGTCAGTGGAAAAGTAGACTATGAATGAGGGTAATAATTATACTCACAACAATGTTATTTACAATAAGTGACACTCCTTTACCAGCGACGCCTCGGTCTTTAAGGTGTTTTTTAATTCTATTCTGCCTGTAAATGATTTCAGCAAATAAAAACCAGTGATTTCGGTTCTAAAGGAAATCAGTCACGAAATGCAAAACGTTTTGTTGATCTGACCGGTGCATTTAATAAAAAGGAAACCCGGAGTGTTTTCCTGAGACTCGGGTCCCTTAACGCAATCGTCGCACCCCAGGGTTCGCTACTGTACATGGTGCATATATTGTTACTGAACACTGCGCACCATGTTGGTACATTACTTCTGCTGGACCTCTGGAAGTCCCCGTAGGTACTTCACTCTAGTATGCGTGTGGTACTGGTGTTTCTGTGTGGAGTTTACATGTTCTCCTTGTGCTTGCGTGGGTTTCCTCTGGGTACTCCGGTTTTCTCCGACAGTCCGAAACCATGCTCAGTGGGCTGCGTGGCAGTTCCTAATCGCCCCAGGTGTGAGTGTGAGTGTGAGTGTGAGTGTGAACGGTGCGATGGCCTGGCGAGCTGTTCAGGATGTACCCCGCCTTCGCTCAGTGTCAGCTGAGATAGGCTCTGGCCTCCCTGTGACCCTGATAGGATTAAGCGCTTCTGCAAATGAGTGACAGATGAGAATGAACACCAAGACATGGCACGGTGGTGTAGCGGTTAGTACTGCCTAGTAGTTGGTCCGAGTCCTGGGCTGCATGTTCTCCTCTCACTTGCATGGGTTTCCTCTGGGTACTTCAGTTTCCTCCGGCGGTCCGCAGACATGCACATTAGGCTAAATGGTCGTGCCAAACTGCACCAAGGTGTGAGTCGTCCTTGGGATGGACCGGTGAGCTGTTTAGGGTGTATCTCGCCTTCACCCACAGTCGGCGGAGGTAGGCTCCAGCCTCCACGTCGTCCCTAGTAGGATAGAGCGGTTTGTGAGCGCACAAATGAATGAATGGATTCCAACAATGAACTCATCTCAAAGGGAAAAAGCTCTTTTTTTTTCAAAGCCAAACCTCTAGTCCGTTGTTGTTTAAAAAGAGCAGCATGACACGTGTCTGAGGACGACGTTCTGCAGAAGATCTGCCTCATTAGCTAAGAATGGAAGGACAGGCAAAAAATAGGACATTAAAAAATTACAGGGGGAAAAAAAGTCTGGGATTAAAAATATCTTGGTGGGGGTGGGGGGCCCTGATGTGGTTTATTTTTACATCGCAGTGCACTGTTGGTGACATACAAGGATAAGTGCTCACCATAAGCACATAAAAAGATCTGAAAAAGAGTGAAATCTAATTTAGAGTCATGAAAGGCTGAGACTTGTTAGGCAGAATTAAACGCAGTCACAGGGGTTTCCACTGAATCATCTGGAAAATATAATAAGCACCAGTTGACAATATGTCTAAAAATACAGACAGGGAACCGTTGGGAGCTACGAAACTACTGTACGTTTTATATTTACGTGAAATCATGAAGCAAATGGTTTCATCCGAGTTGAGGATGAAGTATAAAGACAGAGATATAAGTGATGCTTATCTCAAAGCATCTACCATCACTCACTCACTCACTCACTGGAGCCTATCTCAGCCGACTCCGGGAGAACGGAAGGGCGGGGTGCACCCTGGACAGCCCGCCAGACCATCGCAGGGCGACACACACCACCTTTCACACTCACACCCACTCCTAGGGGCATTTTGGAACAGACAGTTTGCCCGATGTGCACGTCTTCAGACTACAGAAGGAAACCGGAGTGCTCGGAGGAAACCCACGCAAGGACCTTCTTGCTATAAGGCTGACGTACTAACCACTCCACCACCCTAATATTATTATTATTATTTAAAAAACACATAAATTTTAATAAACATAAATAGATTTGAATATACTTGAATTATGTATTTTAAATTAAACTGTTAAAAAAATTTAAATTCAAATTTTTTATTATATTTTCAAGGCTTTTTAAAGTCAGATTTTAAAAATTTACTTATTTATTTATGCTATACTATAAAATACTGTCCGTTTATTCGGAATCTATTATTTGTTTATTTTTATGAAATGGAGTTGGATTTGCAGTGCACCTTAAATGAAGTGAAACCTGGTCATCCTTTGTTTTTCTTGTTCAGTACTAAACTCACTAATGTGTGCTTTATTAACTGCTAAAGAAAATCTAGTTATATATGGAGTTAAATGAAAATATAAGTACATATCGAAAAATTTAATTAATGTGATCAATTTATATAGGCACACACACACACACACACACACACACACACTGAATTCCTAGGCTGCATCACTAAGTTGCTGAGGATTGCACATTATATTAAATCCAGTTCAATAATGTTTTATAACACCTTTAATACAACCGTTATAAATCCGTAGAAGAGCCCGGGCCCAATCCTGATCTCAGGTTACTATTTGGGTTATTTTTCTCCTTGTGTGAGTTTTCTCTGAGTCCCTTTGAAATGTCAGTAGTAGGTGGATTAACTGTGCTGAACAAGAGTCTGATGGTTCATCAGGAATGTATTCCCCCTTTCACACACAGTGTTTTTTGGGATAGATCCTGGAACCACTGAATTCCTAATCAGTATAAAGCCCTTACTGAAATGATAATTAAGATAAAACGTATTTTATAAAGGGTTTATTAAAAACAAAACACAACAAAACAAAAAAACAACAACCTGCAGTTCTCGTGTCTGCCTGTAGGGGCGCCATCAGCACGCCTCCGTACTAAAATACCCAGCAGATCAAAGCGGTTGATCAAAACATGATTACCTTAAAACTATAAACACCAAATAACATAACATAACATTGATCGAATATTTATAATTACGATAATCATCATTTTTATTTAAACCTACAGCTTTTTATACATTTACAATCGTTATAGGATTAAAAAATAAAAATCAATTGTGAACTGTATAGTTAGCATAATAATAATAATAATAATAACAATAATCATAATAATAATAATGGTCAAACATAATAGTTAAATAATTAAAAAGTTTATATAATAGGATTTTTAACCAGCAATGTATATCGTACAATATTATAAATATTTTAGTCAATAATCAATAATATTAGAAATTATGATGTTATATCAGTAATCCGATTCATCTTTAACTTATGAGATATTACACACAAGTAGGTCATACATATATACCCACAAAAGATTTTAAAAAATCTGGATTTATTAATAATTAATGAATAATATATAAATATCAGAGTGAAATGGCCATTAAATGTTTATAAACCGGATGTCTGGAATGACTTGATGAATAAAGATATAAATAAATACCAAATAAAGTGTCGGTTGTGTTTAAAATAAGTAAATAAATAAAGAAAGAAAGAAAGAAAGAAAGAAAGAAAGAAAGAAAGATAGAAAGAAAGATAGAAAGAAAGAAAGAAAGAATCGAATAAAGAACTTGTAATCGAGTCGAAAGCGATCCGATCGATGCTTCTGCGATCGATAGAGCGGATGGTATACCCAGCACACGCGCGCGCGCACGGAGCCACGTGACCCCTGTGCTGACAGGGGAAGAGAGAGAGAGAGAGCGAGAGAGAGAGAATCCAGTCCGGGTTTTTCGCGTTACAGATATCGCCGGTCGATCACTGAGCTCCGTGGCACCGTTCAATACAGAGTCAGGCTCGCTGTTCGATCAACTCCGGTCCGCGGCGCTGTTCGATAAGCGAAGGCCGCGTTCGATAGGTCCGCTCCGGGTTTTACGCGCTTCCCGCTCTTTCTCGCTTCCCCCCTCGCGCGAACTCCGGCCCCTCGCGCTCTCTCTATCAGCCTCTCACTCCGTCTCAATATGTCTCAAGATGGCGGCCAATGCGGGATCGATGTTTCAATATTGGAAGCGCTTTGATTTACAGCAGCTGCAGGTTAGGCTTTCTCTCCCCACTTTGCCTCGCTTTCTGAACGGGTTCTCCGGACCCGGAGCTCTCGCTCGGTGCTTTTCGTGGCTCTTCAGCGCCGCTGAGCTGAGGTGTTTTTCCCTCGCTCTTCTCTCTCTCTCTCTCTCTCCCCCTCTCTCACTCTCTCTCTCTCTCTCTGGGACCCTCGTCCACGCCATTGATTAAAGCGGCTCTTTCTCCCTGATCGGAAATTGATCCTCTTTGTTCGATTCGCATCGATCCTCGGTCACGGCGAGCCGCCGGTCCGGACTCCCACACACATCTCGACCGAATTTCTTTTTTAGCTTCTTCGGCTGGTAATAATTCACCTGACGCGGTGGCAACTTTATCCCGCTCCTGGTGCATGTTTATGGTTTTGTGTGTGTGTTATGGTTGAATTATTTTTTTTCTAAATGAAGTGCGCTTGTTGCCCCGGCTACGCTGGTGGCGCTGTCGTGACACTTATTAGCAGCACATCACGGGCCGCATCCCAAACGGAGCCCGTCTCCCTCGTATCTGTGCACTACAGCGCGCGCGGTGGAACAGCTCGCACAGCCTACCTAGTGCACTCTTGTATGTAACGTACGGGTATTTAGAACCAGACGCGACCAGCTAGCTTGGCTAGTCGTTCTGAGTGAAGTGCATTTTAGTGAAAGTTTTTGTTTACGTTTTTTTTGTTTTTTAATTTTTAACCAAAAGTGTTAGGATTTGCATGGACTCTTTGTGTAGTTAGAGTGTTATTTTGTTTTAAGAAGGTTTTTAGTTAAGGTTTCGGCTCTGTTTGGGAAGCTAGCTCGCTAACTAGCCTATTCGAAGCTAAATGACTTAAAATCACCGTAATTTTATTCAGGTGTTTTTCTCTTTCTTGGTTTGTTTATGTTTGGGGAGTTGCACTGAGAAGGATGGAGGTGGAATGTGGAAGTAAAACGAGTGAATTGTTGATGTTTTGGGTTGTTAGGGCGATAAACGAGGTCTGTTTTGATCAATGAGGAAGAAAAAACGTGTTTGTTTGTTTATGAATGTGTTTGTTCATGAAACTGTTTATTTGTTGTGCCAATTATTCACGTGGAGGCTTTATTCGGGTTTTAGACCGTTTGTGTTCAACTTTTCAAGGCAGTATAAGCCCTCCGACTTGCCGAAGTTCTGGTGTTTATGATAATAATTTGGACTCCCGAGTAGATTTAAAAGATTCCGTCAAAACTGATCCACTGGAAAAAGGTTCGACCAGCTTCATAAACCGGATTGATCCGGTTCATGAGGGGTTTAATGCAGGTTCGGGATTAAATGAGTAAGTTTGTAGAGTTCCAGGACGCTCACTGAAACATGGCAATCTACAGAAATACAAGAATTATTTGTCGGAAAAGTGCCGCTTGCTTATTTATTTATTTATTTTATATGTATATCTTCAGATTATTCAGTGTGGATGGAATCCAGAAGATTAAAATCCCCGCTGTATTTTATTTTAATATGTTAAATATCTACTATATTTGCCCTGGATTTATTTATAAAGAAAGAAAAACAGAAATCCTGAAAGTCTTCCACTATTTAAATGATAAATAATGTTCTTCTACTTTCCCCATAAACTCAAGTGATGAATCTGATCTAAACAGATCTTTAACTATTAAACATTTTTAGTGTTAATGTGGAATATTTCTAACATTTCTGAAGGATTTATAGTGTAGTATAAACGATACTAAATTTGGACTGGGACCTTTTTTAAAATGGTGATTAAAGTGCTTGTATGTAAAAATATAGCACTGTTAAAAAATATATATAAAAGTCTAAGTTTGAGGCACGAAAGTGAAAAAGTAAAAAAAAAGAAAGTATTTAAATAATATGTTTAATCACAAGTAATGGATTTATAAATGGCTAAAATGGGAACTGTGTGTTGACTATGGAAGCTGTATATTATTATTATTATTATATTTACTGTACATGAAGTTGATTGAATGTAGAATTGCTATATTCACAAATAGAAAATCTGTTTCTTTTTCTGTTTCTTTAATTTTTTTCTGTGTATAGGAATCTATTTGTCTGCCTGTCTGTCTCTCCTATTCTCTCTCTCTCTGTCTTTGTACAGGAATGTCTTTCTCTCTTTCCTTTGCTTTTCTCTGTCTCTCCTTCTCTAGCTTTCTGTCTTTCTAGCTGTCTTTCTGTGTGCAGGAATCGCTCTCTTTCTTCCTCACTCTATCCGTCTGTCGGCCTCTCTAAGCGTGGATCTCTCTCTTCTTTTATATGTCTCCCCTTCTCTATCTGTGTCTCTGTGTGTAATTATTTCTCACTCTGTCTCTCTTGGAATCCGTTTGTCTCTCTCCCTCTCTGTCTCTGTTTTTCTGCATCTCTTGGTCCCTGTGGGGATTTATTTCTCTCCCTCTCTCTCTTTCCCTGTCTCTCTTTCTATTCGTCTGTCAGTCTCCTTCTGTGTGTTTGTGTGTGTGTCTCTCTCTGTCTCTCCTCATTTTTCTCTGTGAATATGTATTTCTTTTCTCTCTCTATCTCTACTTCTCTATCTGTCTGTGTGTAGGAATCAGTCTCTTTCAGTCCATCTGTTGGTTGCTGTGGGGATGGATCTCTTGCTTTCTCCTGCTCTTTCTCTTTCTTCCTTTTTCTGCCTGCTTTTTTTGTGTATAGGTATCTCCTCTCTCGCTCTCTCTCGTTCTCACACACATTCTATCTGCCTGTCTTTCCATTTTTCTGTCTGTCTCTTTATTTGTAGGAAGAAAAACTTACTAAAGTAACTCTCCCTTTTTACAGATTTTCACACTTCTGCACTGTGCAGTGATTTGAAAAATCTGTTCTGAAGGTTATTTTTTCATGCCAGTTTTCAGTCGTTTCTTTATTCGCAGTAAATAAAGGCCGTCTAACCGTATTCGTCCTTCTTAAATGCTCAACCTCGCACCAAATGCACAGGTTGTGATTCCTTCGTTTGTTTCTCAGTGTGTACAGTGTGGTAATCAGTCGAACAGGTACGACATGTCTCTGGTTGTTGTAATGTGACCTGTGTGTGTGTGTGTGTGTGTGTGTCTGTCTCAGATCAGCAAGAAATGTGTATTTTAATCTGTACAGTGGAAAGCTGCCGACTGATCCGATTTTGGATAGGATTTTGACATGTCCGATATCCGACACCATCATGGACTGTATCCCGGTGTAACCATAAAAATTCAAAGAATAAAAAAAATATATTTATAAACATCAGACTTTTTTTTTCATGCAGTCGGGCTTTTTTCGTTTGAAGTACACATGATATAAAGGAACTATCACTGATCCCCTTCTCATTTCAGCTGAATGAACCTTTTTTGGTTAAAAATTCACTTCAGTTGTGTGTGTTTGTGTGTGTGTGCTCGCTTGCTCTTTCTTTATTGAGGCACGAGCTAAACCTCTCAGGTTGCTGCAGATCACCTGAGACGGCAATTATTGTACAGTAATCATAGCATAGGGCACATGATGACATCACAACGAGCGTCAAGCTGGATCGATGTAACAGTGACACGAATTTGGGTTTAGACTGTAGCGCTTTAGATTATTCATCACTTGGATGAGGAGGTGGACAGATTGCGTAACCGCCGTTGGGTTTGGAGCAATCTGACCTCCTGCGGTGTGAACGGAGCTTTATATCTATAGGTACCGTACAGCGTCTTAGTGTAGCGATCTTCAGACAGGTGTTCACGCTAAATCAGTATCGGACCCATGCAGCGGTTTCATGATATTCAGTTTTGAACTGTTATATAGTTGAATACTGGATTCTGATTGGTCTTTAAGAGTAGCTGGGCTAGTTGTGTCTCCGTACACTCTCTAATTACGTGCCAGGGTTTTGGGAGGAGACTGTAGTGCCGGAGATGAAACCACGCCTGGGTTGATTTGTGTTGCGTCACATTGAATGTGGCTTGAAATGGATATGAAGTCCAACCTGTTGCTGTTTAATGATTGAAAGATCGGCGGAGTAAGTTGTGGGTGTACTACTAAAAATTCTGACACTTCTAAACTGATAATTTTCCCGTCCATACGCAACCTGACGAGTTGTGTTCCTCATTCGGTAAATTCCACACCCCTGCATTGTCGTGATGTCGTGAGAAAGCTCATGTTTACCTTGATTGAGTGCCGGAGAGTGATTGACACGTCCTTTGAGGCGTCCCGTCTGATAACGAGTGCTTTGGAGAATCCTGTAATCACTCTCCGACGTTATACTTTTCATTCTTTTCACTTAAGCGGGGCAAATTTGTTTCCAATCATGCTTTCGGAGACGGCCCCGCAGACACACAGCCGCGGCATGAAATATGCATGGCGTGCGTTTGGCCCTCGGTAATTATTGCGAAGGCCTATCAAAAGCTATTAGCCGAGACAGTGAATCTCAGGCCGGCGGGTACGTCTGGAGGATAGGAACCAGCCGGAGCTGAACACTCGCTGTCTATTATTGATGACAACTTATTTACTTTGCCTCCCACAGAATGGCTCTTGGAGGGCTGCCATTTGAGCCGAATCCTGAACCACAGTGTAGAGTACTCTGTCTTGTCATGTCATTTTATAATCCTGGTCTGTCTCTCTCTCTCTCCCTCCCTCTCTTTCTGGCTGCCTTCAGATCGATTTTATAAACAGAGATGTCCTCACGTTCAGTCTGACTCTCTGGATTACAAATTATTACGTATCGTGACCGTTTCGGTAATAATTCACCTCTGGAAGCCGTTTTAACGGCTCGTTTGCAAACATTAATTTTTCTGGAACCCTTCGCTGAACGTGCCATGTGTCCGCGTCACAGTTTTGGGAAATTTAACTACTCAGTGAGTCAGAGTTCAACTTCCTGCTTCTGCAAGACATGGGATGGATTAATTTACAGATGGAAACTGTATAAAAAGCTTTAAAATGAAATAAAACTCTGAAATAAGCTTTGAAATGATGCACATTTTTTTGTTTATTGATTGATTGATTGATTGCTAGGAAGATATTTGACAGATATGGATGAAGTAATTTTAAACTACAAGGATTAAGGGGAAAAAAACACAAAAACATAAAAATAGGAAAACAGGTTTCCAAAATATCCTCCCTGGAAACACACATTTCTGTAAAAGCTGTTAACGTGAAATTTGGAACAAATGTTTAACCCTTTAAAATCTTCATTCACACACAATTTCATGAATGAATTTATTTCACTTGGAAAATTCCCAGAATGCTGGGTGTTTTTTCATACAAGCAGCTCTGACTTGATCTAAACCAGGCTCTTGATAATCAGCCTCCGAGCACACACTTTCTTCATCGTCTTTCAGTGTCCACCAAGTCAATCAGATAAATTTGATGAATCTCTCAAAGTACCTCCATGGAAAAGAGGAGCGTTGCTCCGAGCACACATCCTGAGAGAGAGAGAGAGAGAGAGGGAGGGGGGGAGAGAGGGAGAGGAAAAGTTTGTTGACACTGAAGGGCTTTGAAAAATGACTTTTTGTTGGTTTGCTGTGAAAATGATGTACTGTGACATCAAATGATCCGACCACGGGAATTCTAACTGAGCATTGATGTCTGACGTGCCGGGGGAATCCCCGAACATCACACAATGTAGACAGATGAATTTGTGGCTTTTTGGATATTTTTAAGAAGATTTGTCATGCATTACTTCATTTAATGCAGGTTTTGATCCGTGTATAAGGAAGGAATTTATTAAAATAACAATAATAATAAATATATAATTAAGCAGATATTGATGCTACAAAATGAATGTTTTCTAAATGTATTAAGAAATATGTATAATAAAATATTTTAAATAAAAAAATTATACTTTGTTATATGAAATAAGCAAATGATGTATACAAATGAGTCATAAATAAATAATAAATTATGATTTTGTTGCAGTAATCTGCTATATCTCAAAACCTGAAATGATAAACCTTCCAGCTGGTTTTGTGAACGTATATATAATGGGATCCCCAGTAAAAGTAAATGTTTTCCCCCAAATTGGTGTATAAATATATGTAATCATGTGAACTACATTCAGTCTGAGTCAACAAGCTGTACATCAGCCTGCGTCATGGTGTGCACGACGTCGCTCTCGTCTGCAGGGTCTACGCTGAGATCACTTATCCCGTCAGAACCCGTCAAAATTACCGCACGCCTCCTGTGGCACCGTTACTTAACAGCCGCGTGTCTGAAAATCTTATCCTGTCAGATCGGTGCTTTGGAAGGTCTTAAAAGCGCTAGTGCTCGTGCTAGCAAGGAGGTTTGCTCAAGTACGATTCCTGTCTGGAAAAAGAAAGGGCTGAGTATAAAGGAAGGTTTTAGAACAGTTAGGGTTTGAATCCGTGGGGTTTGCGGAAAGGAACTTTGTCGAGATTTTAAACAGCATGTTGCTTCTCGTAAAGGTGGCAGGATTTAAGGTTTAGCAGTTTAAGTCTGAGCAGAAAGCGTTTGCTTTGCTAAAGAAGCGCGCTGGCAAAATGCAAATACAGTTCCTCCAGCAGAAAAAACACTGAAAGGGAAATGACTCAAGATGTTTTTGAACTGTCACATACAAGAACCAATAGAAAACGAGAGGGCGGGGCCAACAGCCGTTATTTTTTTGGTTGTCAGGATGAAGGTGCTCTGTTTGTTTTTCAAATGTCTTGCTAATTATTTGAGCTAATAACACATAAAAAAACGATTTAGCGAGAATGTTGCAATCCAGCATGCTGTCACGTCTACGTTATCTTCGCTACACAAACTTACGAAATGTTAGCATTGGATGTTTGATCCGTCCACACACTGATGATTGAAGTGTTACTGCAGCGTGATTCGGAACATTTTCCGGTCACGTCCAGGCCCACCAGGCTGCTCCTGTGGCCGTTGCGATGCACGTCACTCGAGGTCACCGAGGCCGCGCAGAGTTTCTCAGATGTGGCGACTTCATTTCTGCTCCCTTCATCCGAGAGCCGTCGGGGCCTGGCGTCTCTCTGCACTCCACCGCACTTTGATGGAGCAGCAAATAAAGCAGCTGTCTTTAAAAAGGGGAGAGAGAGAGAGAGTGAGAGCTTCCAGGGAGGCTTTTCTCCTCTCCGCTCATTCAATCCCACAACACAAAGCGTCTGTGTACAGCCTCCAACCGAAGCGCTCTCTTTGTTAATGCGAGGTCCGCTTCGTCCGCCGCGTCTATCTGTTCGGTTTACGACTGCTGACCTGCTCTCTCACGCGGCGTCCCGTCGGAGGATTTTTTCCAGCTAGACAAACGCTCAGACGCTTCTATCAGAACTCGTCTGCTCTAAGGCTGAGCTTTTATGAGGCATTTTTAAACGCTTTATAATCCGACGGGCCATTGATTGCGCACAGATGGGCTTGATTTGCAGGATTTATGGGATATTCTGTTTCCCCGTTTAACTTTTTTTGGGGGGGTATTTGTAGTGAACACAGAGTTTCCATGTGAAAATGTCAGCAGATTTATCAGCTCTGCTCCGGGTCTGTGGAAAAAAGACGTTTGGCAGATGGTTCTTTTTCAAGCGATGTCACTTGTTTACGTCTCTGGAGTCGTGCTCGCAGTCAGAGTGGATTGAAACTAAAAACAAACTGCATTAATACTAGACGTAGTACTGTGTGAGCGTTGCATTTGTCCACGTGATTATCCACGCTGGATCTGCCCCTCCCCCGGGGGCGTGTTTTGCCCTACTAAATAGTGGCAAATATAGGCCTTCAACACGTATTCCCTCTACCTATAAATCACGTTAGTGATCATTTTGCATCTTGAAGGGTGGCATAGGGGTTAGCGTTTCTTCCTCACAGAGGAAGGTTGTGGGTTCGAGCATCGTGACTGGGATTGGAGTTTGTATCTTATACCTGTGCTTGAGGTTTCCTCAGGGTATTCTGGTTTCCTCCTACAGTCTTAAGACATGCACATTAGGTTAATTGGCTGTCCCAAATTATCCCTAGGTGTGAGTGGTTTCGTGTGTATGTTTTTTGGCCCTGTGATGGTCTGGCGAGCTGCTCAGGGTATACGCCCAGAGTCGGCAAGGTTTGGCTCCAGCCTCCCTGCGCGAAAGCTTGCTGGCGTTCATTCCGGTCGCCTGTGAGAGTGTGGCGTTGTTTTTAACCGCTAATGAAGGCACTTAAAGTGTATCGCGGTCGTGGATGCAGACTGTGGAAAGAGTGGGTCAGGTCGACATCCAAATTTTCAAAGCGGAACGGCTCGAGGAGCATCTCTCCGCCTTGATAAATAGGTTCTTTAACCGGATGAAAGAAGGGCTAATGGGATCTAAACAGTGAAAAATGGAACTTCCTGTCTGATGGCGTTTTTCGAAAAAACGAAGTAAATTTTCTTCAAATGCAAACGGGACTCGACTGCGCTCTCTGGTCCGTCGGGTGGATTTTAAGGAGTGAATGTACACTCACCGGCCACTTTATTAGGTACACCTGTCCAACTGCTCATTAACACTTAATTTCTAATCAGCCAATCACAT
>JBCNYG010000008.1:26206484-26217103 GCA_039654305.1 Porochilus rendahli | reverse complement strand
ATATATAAATAATGTGTGTGTGTGTGTGTATACATTATATTATATTTATGTATATGTGAATGTAAGGGTGTGTGTGTGTGTGTGTGTGTGTGTGTGTGTGTGTGTGTGTGAATTTCAGATTTGGCCATCGTCTGCATTTAGAGACTTTACATGTTCATTCCTGTCCGTAATTACAAGCGTGTTACTGAGGAATTTCCCAAAACGTCGATGATTATTGCATTTACGCTCATTCGTCAAATTATCCGATCAGCCAATCATGTGATGCAGCTTAATAAAATCATGAAGATAAGGGTCGAGTGCCAAAGTAGTAAAAGTAATTTTAACAACGTCAGCAATGTATTGGCAAAGATTGTCACTCTGTTTTGTGTTTTTTTTTTTTTTTAAATTATCCTCGTGATGTGTATAAAATTGAGCCGCTTCGCCTCGTTAGACGTTTACATCGCGACAGACCACGCACATGATTTCAGTTTCATAAAAAAACAAAACAAAAACAACAGCCCACGCTGCGTTGTGGTTTCATATCCGACACGCTGTGCGATGAAAAGCTGTTTTTTGTGGTATCAGTGGTACATACTGTCACCATCGCACCCTGAACTCATCCCTCAATATCCTGTATACCCCCGTGTCGCTCTTACGGTATGATCGGAAGCTCTACAATTATTCAGGTCAACACCAAGCAAGTTGACATGGGGGAGCATACTTCACCTCAGAGAACAGAAAGAAAGGAAACACGACGAAGCACAGAGCGATATCTGAGAGAGCCGTAGGCGTCTCTATACGAGAGACAGCGTCTTCGCCGCTTCGGAGTATACGCGGCACAGACGGGCGTGGGCATGCGTCCCACTTTCTGCCCTCTGCCACACAAAAGCGTCACAGAGATAGAGATCATTGTGTCGGGTAGACGTGCCCGTGTCGTTCGGCTTATGTCATGCAACAATACGCGCTCGTCACGGCTAACAATCAGCCGTCTGTCTGCCTGCATACCCACCTAATACCAGCGTCCTGGAAAACACGCTCTTCGTTTCATTGGCTTGGTATTCCGAATCATAATTAATCAACTTGAAACGAAGCGTGTCTGGGGTTATTATATATGGGAATTCTCCATGTTTTTTTCTTTCTTTTAATTCAGCTGGGGTTGTTTCCTCAATATAATATGCTTTTTGTTTTTTATTTTAAAGTGTGTGTGTGTGCACTTCTAAAAAACGTCCTGCGTTATTCCTTTACATCGTAGATTCCTTTTTAAGTACCCCACTTGTGTTTCAAGTTCAGATTTTTCTGATTTCCACCACATTTAAAACTTACCTTGTTTTTTTGTCTTCTTTTATTCTTTGCTAATCAGCTAAACGCGAGTTTTCCGATTAGGCTACCAAAAAAACAAAAAACAACAATCACCACAACATTAATAACCAGTGCTAATAAAGCTTAAATTTTTAGATGCAAGCAATTCTTTTTTTCTTTTTCTTTTTTTCTTTCTTCCCCCCCGCTGACACCACCCTCCCTCCTTCCTCCTTTGCTACCGTCAGCTCCTCCGCAAGACGTGGAGATTGGGCGCTGGCGCCTGCCGCACTCCTCCTCATCCCTCATGCACTGTGTAATTTCTCTTAATTAGACATGGCATAGCTCAGTGAGCATTCGAGGAATGCGAAGGCTGTTAGGGGAGACGTTTAAAACGCCTGCGAAGACGCAAAGCCACGGTAAAACAAGAAAAAAAAAACTTGTGTAGACCATGGAAAAATTTTTCCATCCTTGTTTTTTTTTCCTGTTTCTTTTCGACTGGGGTTTTATTCGCCGTGACACTGCTGACTGAGCTTCCAGCGGTTTGGGGTTTTCTTGCTGGCCTGGTTTGTGTCACTGGAAGTTCTCAGTGCTGAAAGTAGGTTCGCTATCTAAATGGATTGAATGCGGCGTCCCTCAGGGGTGTCCTTGTTGTCCGTTACACTTTATTTTTCACATGTACTCCGCACATCTTGATACGTGTCTGGAATATTTTATAATGAGCGATTGGGTTAGAATTGTGGAACTTAACATAAACTTATTGCCTTGTACTCTGTATGTGTTAAACAATTGTCGAATGGTACCCCAGTGACATCTGCAGTGTTTAAAGGTAGGACACTGTATAGGAGCCTCTGAATAAAATAAGAACGTTCGATAGTTTTAAATAAGAGTGGAAAGAAAATGGCCTGAAGAGAATGGATGTTGTACAAACGTAGGACCTGTCACCCATCATTTTCTAATGGGAGGAGCCAAAATATACCGATTTTTTTTTTTTTTAGGAGCTACAAACTGGCACAAAGTTTATGCTAGTTAGCTAGCTCAGCTCATGCTACAAACATCTGAATCCAAAGGCAGGTAAGATGGTGATGGCGTGCGTTTGAGTTTATGTGCTTGCGTACCGCAGAGCTGGCCAGTCAGGTAAGTGTGTTGGGCTTTTTCCACTGGAGCCGACTGGCCCCTTGATCATGGGCCCTGCACCCGAACCACTACAGGGCCTCACGGGGTCGGTGAGGTAGTAGGTACTTACTGGATATACATAACGCTATGTGATATCATGCTTGTGGACGCTGCTGCCATGCATGCGGTGTACTGACCGTGTACTTAAGGTAAATGCGGAGGATTCCACCAGGGGGCGTTGCGAGAAAACAGCACAGTTAGAAAACAATGTCCCACGCACGAACCCGCAGTCAGAGTGCCCGTGGGGTGGAGGTGAGGGATTTTAAAGGGCTTCTAGGGGCAGTGGAGGGATTAGCCGGAACCCTGTCGAGGTGCTACTTTCGAACTTGGCTAGCTTTCCAGATTACCAGCTTTAATTAAATAATTTGCTGCAGACGCCGGAAGCAAAGCGCGACGGTCCAAAATATACGTACAGCCCATCCCAGAGGGAACAGCAAGAACCTGTACGCGTCCCAGTAAACACCGTGAGGTTGAATTAAGGACAGAATGAATATTCTTTGTGTTTTTTTAATTCCTCCGAGTTCAGAAATGACTGAAAATAGATCATCACTGATGAATTAGCGCGGGAGAACATCGATCAGCGCGAAGCGGTGGGCCGGGACGCGGCCGCTTCATTCATCAGCGCGCTCTGCGTTCGCTTAGTGGCGTAATGATGCGTGCCTGATAATCGCCTTCCAAATTCAGCCTAATGCGACACGCAGGGTGTAATGAGAATGAATCGGAGTGGCGGCGTTCTTCTCGTGCGTGCCGCTACACCACGTCTGGTCCTGTGTGTCCGGTTAATCAGGATGTACATCTGATACACCTGCTGGTAACGCTGGAATCTTTCCACTTACACTCGCTTCTGTCTGTGGTCTGAATGTGGGTCTCTCTCTCTCTTTGTCTCTCTCTCTCTCTCTCTCTCACACACACACACACACACACACACACACCGGGGGCCAGCTGGTGACCTGGCCTGTCATGGTCCTTAGCGGTCAGTGTGAAATTGAGCTAATGCAAAGCCTTGTGGCTTCTCACTGACCCACCAGAGGACACTCTCTCTCTCTCTCTCTCTCTCTCGTGCACACTCTCTTTCTCTCCAACATACACACACTGTAACTCTCACACTCTCACACACTCTCTCTCACATTCACACACACACACACGCACACACACACACACACTCACGCTCATTCACTCACTCTCTCTTTCTCTCATACACACACTCTCTTGCACGCATGCACACACTCACTCTCTCTCACACACACACAAACTTGTGCACACACTCACTCTCTCTCACACACACACACACACTTGTGCACACACACACACACACACTCTCTCTCTGTCTGTTTTTCTCTCTGTCTCTCTCTTCATCTCTTAGTTTTTCTTTATCTCTCTCACACACACTCTGTCACTCGCACACTCTTTCTTTCTCTCTCTCTCTCTCTCTCTCTCTCTCGGCACACTGCCATGCATGGACTTTAAAACGCAGCAGTGTTCACGTCTCTTTCTTCTCTCTACCCAACATGGGGCTCGTCCCAAATCAAGTCCGTAGGTTCCCTGCTAGGTCTCCTGTCCCTCCAGGCCGTGTGAGCATACAGGCGGGTTTATTATTCAGGCTCTTATAATATATGGAAATGCGATGCCTCCAGAATAAAGACGGAAAGGAAGTTTTACGTGTGTGTGTGTGTGTGTGTGTGTGTGTGTGTGTGTGTGTGTTTGTGTTTGCACGTACGGTGTACTGTGTGTGTTTGTATGTGTGTGTATATGCATACTGTATAAATTGGTGTGTGTCTGGGGGTGTGTGAGTGTTAATACACATGATCTTTAAATTAGGAATAATTCAATTTATCATTTTTAAATGAATTTAAACAGTGATTTCTAACTTTTAAAAAAGTTCATTAAATTGATTTGCATTTACATATTTAAAAAATATATATTTATTACTTTTATATGGATCCGGTAAGACTTTTATTTAATTTTGTTCTCTTTTGTGGAATTACTGCGCTGTACTTCATGTAACATCCAACAGTGACGTGAGCCAGACCTGCTGAAGGTGTCCTTCCTGACGTCGCCCCTGCTGCCCTGCGCTGCACTGCGCTTCCTCAGCCAGCCTGTCTCCCTCAGCAGGACGGTGTCACGTTGATGTCAGGGTCACGGCGGTGAAGCACACGCCCGCCTCAATAACCCAAATAACCGAATAACCACACAAACGCCGGAGCGCTTGAAAAGAAAGCAGCTTTCTGCGTCCCATGCAGAGCGGGTGTGGTGCTAGCTTTGTGGTCATGACTAACCATAAACCTTTAAAAAAAACAAAAAGGAAGAATTCTACCATGATGAGCTTTAACCTTGATTTCAGCTCATGACGTAATTCCAAAAATACGATCTCATCAAAACGCCACGGTGTATAACGAGCTAATATACACACCTCGATAAATCATATTTCGGTTTATGTTTGCTGTCGACTCTGTGAGTGGCCATTTTACTTTTTTTTCATTCATTTTTTATTTTTTGGTTTTTATTCAGGCCTTCGAAGTTTCGGCTTTTTGCCAATGCCAAAACTTTTGCACAGCGTATCCTTTTAAAGATCTGATATCCTGTTTCTTTCTTTCCGTGCTGTTTACTTTTAAACCGCAACCCACTTTCAGCTCCTTGTGCGTAACATTCAGCTCTCTCCTCGCTTCACCTCGCACCTTAAAGTCCATGCACAGGCCGTTTCTCCACGATTAGTGGAGAAATAAAAATAGAGTGCAAGTGTAGAAAAAGGAATAGGGGTTGAACAGACGGCGCGTGTTCAGCATTGTGCGCGGGACGGCTTTGAAGCGGCTTCCCAAGCGAGACGGCCGTGCTGCTTATTAGTCTGCCTCGTTCTCTTTTTATTTCAAGCCTCCGAGCAAATATTAGTGTGGCTCTGCACACGTGAGTGTGTGTCTGTGTGTGTGTGTGTGTGTGCGCGCACGCTCCACCCCTCAGTTATTAAATCGGGGAGGTCTAGAGCTTAACACACTGAACACAATGCTTAACCTGACATACGATGAACACATCCAGGAACTGAAGGGCCTTGGGGGAGCAATGTCAACAGCACACACACACACGCACACACACAAACATACTTATGCAAAATTGGGACTGTCATGGGCCATTAAGCAGAACAGTCTTGCATGAGCTTTTGGTCTGAACTAAATTGCCAACATCAACAGAGAATATGTTTATTTATTGTATCCCAGGACACTAGATATTAGCATTCATGTGCTCTGATTGGCTCATCTACTCCTAGGAAATCAGCTCATGTCCTGTGACCTCAAAAAACCCCGGAAGTGTCATGACCTGTTCTAAGCTAATTGCTAAAGCTAGCCGGCCCTTTTCCCGTCGATTTAAGACGGTAAAAGGAACAACATTCAGAATTAAGTTCTTAAGAATTAAGACAGTTAGACTTTATAAGCTCTCTTAAACAAACAGGCCTGCAGTCTACAGGAGAGCGCATCTTTCCTGGTATGTGCTGCTAGATACTGCTGCTAGCTAGTTTCGCTACCAAAAAAGAAGTGCCGCTAACGTCTGGACCAGGTCCATGAAAAACGACAAAGTATGCAAATGAAGTATTTGATATTTTTTTTTTTTTTTTATGATTAGGCAGCTTGTTTCATCAAACGCAACCTTATTGGACTGCTAACGGTAGAGGCTTTCCGCTAACCAGCCAGCTCCATGCTCATTGGCTCTCCTGTGAAGTATTTAATGGCAAGCAATTAGTTTTCAAGAATTTAATGACGACTGGATAGATGAAAAGCTATTCTGCTCCATTGTATCAAATTTGACCGATAGCACGTGCTTCGTGATTTCATATCCGACTCAACAGCATGGAATAACTGATAAATATCTTATAACAAGGTCGATTTAGAATAAAACGACTGCAGGAGGCGCAGAAACTTGAGTTTAAATAATCTTGCAAAACAATCCCAGATCCCGTTTATCTTATCAATTCTACAAATGCACTGTTGAATACTTGTTGTTTATTGGTCGCAAGGCTTTTTTAAATATTTTCTCAGTGATCTTGTTCCTCCAGGAATTTTTGTTTGATGTTCTGTTTTTTGGGAGGATTCTCCAGCGGCAGTGAGCAGTCAGGAGGATTTTCCGCCATGGGAAAGTTTTCAGGATGTAGTTTGAGGGAACGGCTGTGGTATGCCGTAATCAGAAAAATCACCAAGTTAGCATCGACGACGATCAGAAACGTTAGCCTAGGTTGTACTTGCGTTAGCGATAATTCCAGGAACTTCCCTGGTACTTGTCTGTCGGTTTAGTCAGAATATCAAGTTGAAAGTGTGTAGAAAGCCACGCCACTTTTAAAAAGTCATGATTTAGCAGCCGAGGCTGAGGACCCGCAGCAAATCTGGCTAATCAAGGCAAAAAAGACGCGAGGGCAGGCAGAACCGTGTTGTGTACACAGCTGCGGGCATTAGTCAGCGCTGACGAGGCGAAAATCTCCAAACTTCACGGAGTGTCGCGCTCTGTTTCACGCCCGCGTCAGCTCCAAATTTAGGGTTTCGCCTCCTTTCTCCCACTCGCGCGAGCACCGTGTTTGTTTGCTGTAATTTTCCCAATGATAGGCTGCGAGAGTGAGAATGTCAGCATGAGTAATATAGGGAACAGTGGACGAGAGAATGGAGAGAGAAGTAGAGATGGGGGGGGGGTGAGAGATGAAAAGAAGCGGTGGAGCGGTGGAGCGAGGGGAATGGAGAGACAGGGAACAGAGCAATGGAGAGAATCCAGTGGAGAGTTAGAGGGAACAGAGGCAGGGAATGGAGCGATGGGAAACATTAAAGATGGAGAGAGGATAACGAGTTAGAAGGGATGGAGAGATGAGAGGAGATAAGAGCAAGAGAGAATGGAGAAATGGAAAGATGGAGTGGTAAGATGTAGAAAGGGGGAGCTGAGAAATGGAGAGAGATGAAATGGAAAGAAAGAGAGCGAGAGGGAATAGAGAGAGCGAGGGGGAACAGGAAACGGGAGATGGAGAGAGGGAATGGAGAAAGAAAAAGGGGGACAATGGAGTATGGAAGGAGAGAGAGAGAGAGAGAGAGAGAGAGAGAGAGAGCACATCGTCCTGACTAACCCAGTCCAGGGGGTTCAGTCCTGCTGTATAGATCTGTGACCCCCTCTTTCCTACTTAATGAGTCTGCAATGCGCTGTAATTAGTGTGTGTGTGTGTGTGTGTGTGTGTGTGTGTGTGTGTGTGTTGGGTCAGTGAAGAGTCACTTCATTAAACCAGCAATTTGAACAAAATTATAGCCGTTTCCTCGGCTGTCTCCTGCACCCTCTTGTTTTCTGTTTCTTTTTTTTCCCTTTCATTCTGTTACACAATTTCTTCACTTTTCTCTGCTTCCTGTTTTCTCTCTATCTCTCTCTCTGTCCTCTTTTTTCTCAATCCCTCCCTTTCTCTCCTGATCCTCTTCTCCTCTTTCTCTCTTCTCTCTCTCTTTATCTTACCCCTTCTTTTTCTCCCCTTTCATGCCATGTATCTGTGTCGATCCCTTTCTCTCCGTCTCTCCTGGAAGCTCTCGCGGGAGCAGGCGTAATCTGTTCCATCAGCGTTTACTACCGAGCAGAAATTAACGCAGACAAGCGCTGGCACTTGCAGCCAGCCAAATGCTTCTATTAGGAAAATTATAACGCTATTAACTGTGCCTGTTTGGCCTTTACTCGCCCCTCACCCCCCATTCCCTCTCGCTGCCTCTGTTCCCATCGCCGCCACACACAGCGTGCGGCATCACACATCACTGCAAGTATGTACACGTAAATCCATCTGATAGCATCGGAACGCCACGGCCACTGGCTCAGAATCGACCGATGATCGGTATGGGTTCTGTATCAGTGAGATTAGATTCATTACGCAGCATTTTTGGTGATGATGAAATAAAGAAAAACACATTTTCATGTAAAACCTGTAGATCCTGTTTGCCATTGATGGTATTTACACTTAAATATAAATAATAGATCAAAATACTGGCCAGTGTTATCAGCAATGGACGACAATGATTTAACCACCTCGTATCTTTTAATATAGAATAAGGTTTTTTTTGTTTTTTTTTTTAATGTAACCGGTATATTGGGGTGGCATACTGCTTAACATGTCTACCTCACAACAAGAAGGTCTTGATCCACACATCAGTTTTCTACACCACAGTTCCGTGTGTGTGTGTGTGTTCACGTCGTTCGTTAGTCATAGACGACCATCGACTGTTGCTGTGATGATGACGAGACTGAGCGGAGTGTTAATCATCTTTTCGTGCTCCTGCGGTGCCTCAGCTGGAGCGGCCCAAAGAGTCTGCCGTGCTCAAATGAGGATCTGCGGGGCCCCCTGGTAATCAGGTTTTTAAGTGATTAGCCTATTAGTTTGCATAATAAATGTAACATTGGCGTCTGCTAATCACTCTCGAGGGTACACACCTACCTCGCGAAAGGAAACGAGACAGCATGAAGGGGAAGTGCTCACTCGCTCCTATTTCGTGCCCCCGTACTTGTTGTTTAGAGGTTCTCACAGTTTGGTGTCATGCAAGTTAGTGCTTACACTTTTTATGCCTGCTGCTTGTTTTGTTTTTTTGTTTTTATTTCCCTTATTGCTGCCCAAGTACCGAAATAAAAACACATAAGCAACACAACCAGCACCATAAAACCTCTTTATGCATACATAAAACTATAATATTAGCACCAGCACCAGGATCAGTGGCTCAAGGCATTTAGTTGTTTGTCTGTCTTTTGTTTGTGTTGTTGTGTTATGAGAGTGCTGCTTGTGCAGGGCTAATTAAGTCTGCATCTGGAGAACATGTGTGCAGCTTTCTGATGGTTGTGTGGGACAGGGTGGTGGATGAGGTGGTGTTAAACTGTGCACTTTGGGGCATTTTCATCTGTGACTCCTATACAGAAGTCAGAGTTTTTGCAAACGCCAGAACTCCAGGCAGCGGTTTAGCAGGAAAGATTTGGTCAGGAACAAGTTTTCCATGTAGATTATTGCCTGGAGATGCTTTCGCAATATATGGTACAACCGAGTGCAAACGTATTTATCCCTATTTCTAGCCTTTTTACCTCTGCCAATGAGGTTGTCTTGTGCTTGTTAGCAAGATTATGTGAATGTGGATTTTCATTAAATTTCAACCAATGGTGGCGCTTTGGATAAGGAAGACTCCATTAGATTTTGGTAAATATGGGGGATTTCTGGTCTTGGTGGAAGTTTGCGCTTTAACGATACCTTTAAAAAAATTGCAAATTCATTTCTCCCTCAAGAACAGCTGTGCAGGCCCTGAGGGCAACAAAGCAGCTGGGAAACATGATGCTCCCACCACCATGCTTCACTGCGGAATGATTTTCACATGTGCCCTTGTTAAACCATGCCCGACGACAACCCATGGGCCGGGCAAGGCCAACTGGGGTGTAAGGAGGTATGGGGCTACAAGCCATAGGTATCCTTGAGACAATCTTGCCCTGACATCATAGTATGATAGTGGCTCCTAATCTTGTTCTTGTGTCTTCTGAGATGTCTCTTTTTTTTCCTATTGAGAGACGCCTGGTTGACCTCAGCCCATGCTTCTTGTGAAGACCAAACTCGCTGCTTTTTTGTTTGTTTTTTTTTCACTGCTCAATCACCCTTAATTACTTGGACAGACATATTTACGAACTCCACACTCCCATTAGCTTTTGTTGAAATCATTAGCCTTGGGGTTCACATATTTTTTTCCATACGCTGGGAATGTTTCAGTGCAGTATTCAATACAGACAAGATTCTTCATGTCGAGTGCTATTCGAACCACTGTACGTCCGTAGTGGATGTATTTGTAGGTTAGACACGCAGCTTCCGGTCCCCTAGCGCTAAACACACACTTCTCCCGCTGTTGATCGCACCACAGCGGAGGTGTTCACACGTTCTGATGGCTTCGCTTCTGTCTTGGGATTCCTGTCTGCTGTGCGCTGTTTGTCTGTGTATGCAAATGATCCCCCCCCCATCGAGCAGTGTGTAATTACTCGCCTGTGTGTGTTTTCTCCTGTAGAGAGAACTAGACACCACTGCCACACTACTGGCCAACAGACAAGATGAGAGCGAACAGTCCAGGAAAAAGCTCATCGACCAGAGCCGCGAATTTAAGAAAAACACACCAGAGGTGAGGCTACACACAATCACACACACACACACACACACA
>JBCNYG010000008.1:26194306-26206384 GCA_039654305.1 Porochilus rendahli | reverse complement strand
ATCTAAACACACCAGAGGTGAGGCTACACACAATCACACACACACACACACTTTTCTGTGTCACTGTAAACCTGTGCGTGTGAGTATGCATGTGAGAGTGTGAGAAAACTCCTCGAACGGTTTTCAAGTGCATTTTAGAGTTCAGGCCCGCCCGTCTCCCATTTGTTTGGGTCTCGAACTTTCGGAAATGTTGGATGAGATGCCTTAAAGGAAAAGTTCAGCCAAAAAACACAGTATTAAAATATCCGTCATTAAAAGCGTCGTTAGTTCTGCGGCTTGTGAGTAGCTGCGTGTTTACGTTTGCAAAGTATGAGTTAATTAGCGTGAAGCTACTGAGAAAATCGCCGATGGGTGTGGTCAGTTCTGAAGGTGACAAATTAACAACACAAATTAGTCTACCAAGAACAGCGCAAATTAGTGTGGGGCTGCACACTGCTACTCAGTGTGCCTTAGTGATTGATATGCTGGGATGAGTCTTCCTCTGACATTCCAAATAAATAAACGCAATTAGGGAAACTCCTGTGAGTGTGCAGTAACACTTACACAAGATCCCAACAACTGTAAAGAACTATAAAGAAGTAAAAGCCCAGAATATACCACATGGACACATACAACAGACCAGACAATACAATTTGGATTCTTCCAGTGAAAATAAAATTCCGCAGTTTATCATTTGATTCACTTTCCTACCCTCGTCTATGGTCACGAGCTTCGGGTAGTGACCGAAAGAACAAAACCGCGAATACAAGCGGCTGAGATGAGCTTCCTTCGCAGGGTGGCAGGTCTCTCCCTTAGCGTTAGGGTGAGACGTTCTGTCATCCCGGAGGAACTCCGAGTAGAACCGCTGCTCCTCCGTGCTGAGAGGAGCCAGTTGAGGTGGCTCGGGCGTCTGATCAGAATGCATCCCGAACGCCTCCCTGGTGTGGTGTTTCGAGCATGTCCGACCGGGAAGAGACCCCGGGGCCGACCCAGAACACGCTGGAGGGGCTACTTTTCACGGCAGGTCTGGCAACCCCTTGGTGTCCCCTCGAAAGAGCTGGAGGAAGTGGTTGGAAAGATTAAGCGGAAGAAGATGAATGAATGAATGGATTTTTTTCCCGCAAATTCCGTGAATATTGTGACATTTTTTAGCTACTTATGTTTTGTGCCATGCTGCCACTCAAAGTGTAAAGTACAGTAGGGCTTGCAATAAAGATCCTGCATTAAGGTTCATATCCAAAGAATACATTCCTGTATTTCTTACTCTGTGGACTGAGAATCGCACCTCAGGTTACGGTTCTCTGTGTACCCAGTGGTGTCACCGCCAGTTACATACGGAACCCACCCATTTCTCCTGTGAGGGGTGAGGGTTCCATGTTACGACGTTCACTGTACTATTGAGTCCCTTCTGAAGTCGATTTACGTCAAGCTTGAACGATTGACTTCAAACTTGTTCACACGGGAATGAATTTGAAGTAGATTTTAGTGTCCATACAAATTCATTCCTGTTTGTTACTAATAAAACTGCAGTTGTGTGCATGGAGTAGTTCCCTCACTGTCTTTGTAACGACGGTTCAGGAATGTGTGGTCAGTATATAGACACGCAGGACATCACTGAAACTTGGGGATTGTGATTGTCGCACTTCATGGTATTAGTTTCTGAGAATGGCCCATAAATCAAAGAGAAAATTACAGGAATTAAAACAAAAGTACTACAAATTTAGGGAAAATGTCATGTGATTCGTTAAAATTGACCCCTACAAACACTATCAGTGATTTCTGTCACAGTTCACACCTTTCCATCGATTAACTTTTCGCTGAGATGGTTTTTCCGGCACTATAAAAAAGTTATGTGCGTCAGAGTCTGGCTCTAATGATATCCATTTGGAAAAATTCATGTGGAAAATAGGTCTTAAAGCTAAAATTACTCGTTCGCTTCCTACTACTGGTCTCAATTATCCAATCAATGGTTTTTTATTGTTATTTACTGAATAGTTGGAAGTTTTAGATTTTGTTCTTTTTATTTTGGATTCCTTTAGTTGTTTAAAGCATTCAGAGCTTCCTTCGCAGGGTGGCAGGTGAGCATCCTTAGAGATAGGGTGAGAAGTTCTGTCATCCGGGAGGAGCTCGGAGTAGAACCGCTGCTCCTCCGCGTTGAGAGGAGCCGGTTAGTTAAGGCGGCTCGGGCATCTAAATAGAATGCCTCCCGAACGCCTCCCTGGTGTGGTGTTTCGGACAGGTCTGACCAGGAAGAGACCCCGGGGTCGACCCAGGACACGATGGAGGGACTACGTCGCTCGGTTGTTCTGGGAACGCGTCAGCGTCCCCCCCCGGATGTGCTGGAGGCTGGGGAGAGGGACGTCTGGACCTCACTGCTCAGGCTGCTGCCATCATGACCCGACCCATGAAGAAGCTGATGATGATGATGATGATGATGATGAATGAAACGATGTGATATTTGATACATTAATTATTTTTAAATTTTATTTATTTAAGAGCCCTGCGATGGCCTGGTGAGCTGTCCAGGGTGTACTCCCTCGCCCAGAGTCGGCTGAGATGGGTGCCAGCCTCCCCGCGGCCCTAATTAGAAATAAGCGGTTTAGAAAATGAATGAATGAATGAATCAATTTATTTAAGAATTTATTTGTTTTTTAAGATGCACTTTAATTTATATTTTTATATATTTTTTTACCGTAAACTCTTTGAGCATTAAAAAAAAGAGAAAGGAAGAAGTCATTAAAGGAGCTCATTGACTTCCCAGGTATATTAAATAAACAGAATCGGCTACGATGGGTTTCTGAAACCATTTGGTTGCCCCTGTATGAGTGTCTCAGTGACCTCTGCACCAAACGCCATGATATTAGTAAACATCATATATTTATTATTTATTTTTTTGCATCCCTTGTTCTGTTTTTGCGCACTTGATCTCGGACTTCTCCACTTTCTACGGGTCGGGGTTGTACTGCGACGTTATTGCGTATGTGCTAGATACCCAGATACAGAACCAAAACAAGATGCAGAACAGGTGACTGATGGGAGATTTTGTTCCTGCGAGGTTACATTCAGCCAAAACAAACTGTTAGGGGAAGATAAAACAGCTCAGGCCCTCATTCGTGAATAGGCAGCTTTAAGTGAGTTCAGTAAAATGCCTTGTTGACATGTGTTTGTTGTCACCTTCATCACACCACCGTCCCATTAATTACTTTCCTATTACATCATGAATCATGACTGCGTTGTTTGCTCATCTTCATTTCCTTCCAAAGGGCGTGCAAACCTTTCACACAGTTGTTTTGTTGTTGTTGTTGTTTTTTTAAATTAGAAATGTCCTTATATGGTGATATGTGGACTCCGGGGTTGCTGATACCATCTGGATGCTGACTGACCCAAAACCGATTTCGAACAAAGATCATACTCGTTCCTGATTGGCTCTCCTGTCTGAATTAACTTTCCTAACGTGGCACGGTTGATATTTCCACTAAATTGTTGGGTTTTAGTTCAAACAAAGCGAGGGACATGTTCAGAACTTTCCGGCAGAAACATTTTGGTTATTAAGAGCCCGTTATATCAGGCATGGGTTAATGCTCTGAACCCTGATATCAGCATTGTATTGAAAAGAAAGAAAGCTACGCGTCGGTGCATCCTGAACGGCCGAGCGTCTACTTTTACCTAATTACTGTTTTTGTTAGCATGTTAAAGCCGTCAGTCCCCTCGAGAGCTGTTTTGCTCTGACCTACTTTGTTCTCCGTCGAGTGCGTAACATCTCCACAAAGAGGAATCATCTGGGAATCGCATTGTTTATCAGGCGCTCCCATGGCAACGGGCCTGCCGCAGCACGACTGGAAACAAAGCAGCGTTGTCATTGTTGTTATTTGGAATGTTGTAATGAATAATTAATGAGGCCGTGAATTATTCATGAAGGAGCAGGCTGAAGGAGTGAAGTCGGTGAGCTGCTGCTGCTGCTGCTGGTGGGAACGGTGTGCGTACGACGGTATAAGTGTGCCATGCCTCCCCCCCCCCCTTCCTCCTCCTTCGCCTCTTCTAATGGCATTCTGCTGCTCGCCTGTTTTCCTTAAACTCGCTCCTAAATGCTGCCATGCTTTCATTCCAACCGAGATGTTTTATTTTACGGATTTTTTTCCCCCTCCCAGACAAAAGTGAAGAAACGTCGTCTCGCACCTGCCGCGAGTTCCAGACCGCGTGAACAACACAACAGATTTACACAATGGTTTATACGATATTTATTGTTTGCACACGACAGCGATGTTAAACTCTCGATTCTAATTAGTCCGAAGATATCGAGTCATTTTGTAGATCAGTGGCTCGGTCAGGAGGGCACCTGTGGTTCCTATCGTGGGTTTATACAGTATTAAAGCGCTGCGTCTTGTACTTTATTGTTCCTGTAGTCACGTCTTGCTCAGAGCGATGTGAGCGCCATCGTTGCCAGGCTTCCTTTAAGAGATCTTGGAGGGGGATAGGTGTCATGGCACACTCAGTCAGTGACTGTGGAGTCCTATTTGTGCGTGGCGGTCCCTCCGACAGAGGAAAATGGCGGGTGGACGCTTTTCGAGCTGAAAAGGCCGTCAAGGCCCCGGTCTAGTGAAAGGTCTTCCCAGCAGTGTGGTCAGTCCCTGGGAGTTTCATGCTGCGCTAGTATACGGTGTTATACCGAAGTCACTGTCTGCCTTGACATCGTGTGAACGTAATAAATAAATAAATAGTTAAATTGCTGGAAGAAGTTTCTAGCTGCCATGTAAGCGATAAAAGGAGCAGAGTTGTTTTGCAGGTTTATATTAATGCATTCTTTAGCGTTTCTTTAGTAACGCTCGTACTGACGTTTACAACTGGGCAAAAGCAGGCTGCATCATTAATAGCTCGCCAGACCATTGCAGGGCTAGTACACACAACCATTTACACCCAGGGTCACAGCCTTTGGAACAGCCAGTTAGTCTAATGTGCATGTCTGTGGACTGTGGGAGGAAACTGGGGTACCTGGAGGAAACCCACGCAAGCACGGGGAGAACAAAGTCCACATAGAAACACCTTTGCCAAAACCAGTTGGACATTTGCTCCCGAGCCTAGTGGCTCATCAGGCTGGGGTTTATCCCCGGTTTCCGAAGCTTGAAGCATCTAGGAGTTCAGCTCCTCCTGGATGAGACACTGGTCCATCGCAGGTTGCCTTCCCAGTATATTTTACTGGTACCTATTTATACTGCTGGGAGGACAGAGGCACACTTGTGGTTAAGACCCTGATCTTTAGGTATGGTAAAGGTCAAGTGCGTATCTTAATGTGAAATTTAATATGGGCGCACGGTACAACTGAACAAACTAGAGACACTCCCACCCCCCCAAATACTTACACACACGTACACACGCATACTTGCCTCAACGGACGTGGGTCGTGTTTAAATTCAAATTTACATTCTGCCTAAATGAAAGTGCCAAGGTTTCGCGAAAGCCTGTGCGCGGCCCCGATCGCCGTTAAAGCCTGTCCGCCATAGATAAGCACCTCATCAACACATCCGCCTGCATCAACACTTTCCCGCAACACCGCTGACCAGATGGTTATTACACACAGCTTCACAGCGAAACAGCTGGACGAGTGGAGAAGACAAAAGAGATGGAGCCCATGAGTGAGTGTTAAAACATGGAAGAAATGAAATGAAGGATTAAAGGAAACGAAAACTTGAAATCTTCACCGACCCTGAAACATCTTAAAGAAAGCATCCGTGTATCCGTCACCTGAATGAGGTGTCTGACGAACAGCAGCGTTTAATAGGTTTTTTGTCCATTTATAGTGCCATTGAATGGGGTATGTTACACAATCCAGCTAGTTCCTGTTAGCACTCATGCTATATATTTTTTTTAAATTAGTTTCTGCAACATGAGTCGTCGCAGTATAAGTTGTTACTATAGAGACTCTTTTGTCTTAGCAATGAGATTGTTCTTAGTAACAAAGTAAAAAAAAAAACCCTGTCTGTTCAGAATGAAGAAATATTAAAACATAATGCGTTTAGAAATGGAGAAAGTTGCTCAATTAAGGAGTAACACATGACCGATTGTGTGGTTATAACACAATAATCCATGCCGAAGTCTATTACGTAAGAGAGAATTTACAACAGGGCATTATTACAAAATAATCCCCTGGTGTAGTCCATAGCAACGCTCTGCTGTGCGTAACAGACCGTACAATGCCATGACTGACCAATCAGAATCAAGTATTCAAATGAGCCATGTAATCGTTACCCAGTTAATTCAGCGAGACTGAGGTGAATAATGTGTTTTAGTTTATGCTACACGGGAACATAAAAGTCAAACTACATCAAGATTTTTAAACATAATTTAACCATGACAGAGACGGTGCAGGTGAGGTCGGGCATGCTCTGTGCAGAGCTAAGCACTGTGTGGCTTTTTTAAACCGCCACCTGCTACATTAGTATATACTACATGGACACATAAGTAAACCAAGCTTCTTTACTGTGTGTGTGTGTGTGTGTGTGTGTTTGTTTTGAACTTATTCAAAGTTTTAGTATATACTACTACATACAAATATAAGAAAAACAAAGTTAAACAAGATTTTTATGGTTTGTGTTTTGATTCAACAGTTATCCACTTGGGATAATATATTTTCTTATCCCCAGATAGCAGACCAATCAAACTGTGCCGTTTCCCATGTAGCATATACAGATCCACTTACACTACAGTGAATTAATCCTTAACCTGGTTCCACTTTTCTAGTCGTGCCGCCATCCAAAGGAAAACCGTATCTTCTGACCAATCAGAAACAAGAACTCTGTACATCTGGGCCTTTTTTTAAGAAACTGGTTTTTATTTATTTATTTTTGTTCAGGAAGCTTTTCAACACCCCCGGCTTTGTTCACCTGCTGAACTTGTCAATGTCATGTTTCTCTCATTGACCAATCAGAAGAAAGGAGGAGGCGGGACTAACTCAATGCACCACTCTCACGCTAGTCAGCGGTACTTTGGATGCTGCTTCGGTGCACAGTTTATCTCGTCCACTGAGACTTTTCTTTTGAAAAGGTGTCTCCATTCCCATGTCATAAGCGACCACCAATGCCAGTGTGCCATTTTTGTTGATTGTTTTTTCTGACGTTTGTAAAGTAAACAGAGCCTTACCCTTCACAAAAAAGGCATGCGGAAGTGCTAGATGTTTGTTTTATGCTGTATTGTTACTATATGAATGTACACGTAGGTTGTCTGTAGTGGATGCAGGCCCTAAATCTTTCCTTTATTTTTGTTTTTTTGTTTATAAAATTTAAAGTTAATGTTGTATCGTAGGATGGTAAAAGTGTTACAAAGCGGAAAAGTAGACATCGAGTCTCCAGACGCACATCCATTCAAACAGGTGGCGCACGATGAAAGCACAGGTGCTTTGCACATTTATTTATTACCTGGCACGACACATGTTTGTGTCTGGAGTCTTCTGTTTTGGTGTGCAGCCGTGACGTTCGGAGAAGTCGAGGGATAAACACGGTGCTGGCGGAAGTCATCGTTACACTTTTAACTCTCTGTGGCAGATACAAATCCCTCCGCGCTTCAGGACCGACGTGCCAGTTTTCTCAGTTTTACGCCAACCTTCCACATGAATTACGATCATGTTATTTTTATTCAATTATTATTTTGATATATGCATATATCATATTATTTATTTATTTATTATTTTTTGCTCCGAGGCACTGCCGTATAGTAGCCGTTGCTTGGATTGGGTTTGTTTTTAGACCGGCGAGGGATTAGTAATGCCGTGTCGGATCGAATTTAGCACAGCTGTGTCAAAATGTGTCTTATTCGCTTTTCTCCGTGTTCTCTCTTGCACTCACACAAACACACACACTCTCTCTCTCTCCCTCTCTCTCTCTCTCTCTCTCTACATTTATCACTTAAATCCATTTCTTTCATGTCTGCGCATATCCATAATTTACACACAGTCCTTTTAGTAGATACAGGGCTCTGAGGGTGTGTGTGTGTGTGTGTGTGTGTGTGTGTGTGCACGCATGTACTTTTACTTCCCACATAGTGAGGACTTGCTACATACATTTTTAACCAACAGACTGAAGGCAATTTTACAAAGTGAGGACTATTTGCTGGTCCCCACTTTTTTATAAGGCTGTTTAAGGGTTAAGACGTAGTTTTGGGTTCCACGTTAGTATCAGCTTTAGGTTAGTGTAAGGGTGAAGGCTGAAAACAGGGACTGGGTCGCGATGGTTCAGATTAGGGTAAGGGGTGAGAAAATGCACGAACGAAGGTCCCCACAAAGATGAACTTACAGGATTGTATGTTGTTATCCCCTCCCACCCCGTCGCAAAAGGATCACGACTATTTATTTATCAGCCGACTCTGGGCAAGGGCGGGGTACATCCTGGACAGCTCGCCAGGCCATCGCAGGGCCATGACTGTTTGAATAAATGCAAAAAGAATTAGACTTTTTACTATTAGGATAAAGAATTATTGTATGAAGCTGATGGAGCGTCTAAATTAAATGATGTATTTGTGAAAGCACCTTTAGATACAGTACACTGGACATCAATTCTACGATACTGCTATGGTCCACCCCCGTAGCGAGTGTCTGTATGGAATTGGAAGCCAGTATATAGTATAGCATAGAGAGTGGCGCTCTAGTTTAGGTATCTCTGCCAGGCACAAATGAATTCTGCTGACAAGTGCATTGAGTAACCTGAACAATCTGCCCAAGGCTGCAGGTTTCTTAATAACCAGGCGTAGTTATAAAGAAATGTCTCCCCCTAGTGGGCATCTGAGGAACATTCATTCACACTTTATTTGCACTTGTTGGCCTTAACTGCTTTTGAAGTTACTTTTTAGTTAGTTTTTTAACGTGATCCCACGGAGAGATCACAGACTAAATTTATTATTTGGTTTCTTGCGCCGTACCGTACTCTAAAAAAAAAAAAAAACCCTATGAAGTCTGCTTATAACTTTTTGAGTTATATCACAAACAAACAGACAAACTGACATACAGGTGAAAACATGCTTTTAATGTCCACAGTATGTAGTGAGAATTTATAGGGAATAAGAAGCTTGTAAAGTAAATAAACAAAATAGTTAGTATGATGTTATGATCGACCCTGTGTGGTGAGCATGTATACACAATAGAAATCAGGAGTATCGACAGCTATAAATGACACCGGACTACAGCCAGAATATTTCGGAATCAATTTATTCAAACTCCACTCATTTTGGGCCTCTGGGAATGGAAATGATGTGTAGAATTGTTGATTGGCTGTTGTTTTTAAGTTATGGTACTGGATCACTCAATAATAATAATAATAAGAAGAAGAAGAATCTTTCACGGAATCTCGAGTGCCATCATTTTTTATTTATTATTAATCATTTTTAAAAATTTTATTTTATCCTTGTGCTTGTGTAAACAATGCAGAGAACTTGTGCTGTTTGTCGTGACTTTTGCATCATGACAGTATGGTATACAGGGTTGGGGAGAAAAATGTAGTAACGAGGACTTCCCGGAGTATCATGGAACTAAGTACAGACCAACGATAAACTGGCGATTTTCAAGTCATTCCACCTGAGAATGCTTTCCCAGAAGCACAAGCAAAATTAGGGTCATAAAAAATTTGCTCCCCGTCTCTGTAACTGCCGTGGTGAAGAAAACCTCCCACCTTTACTTTGGGTGCAAAATCGGGGATTGGGACGAGGCCCAGGCCCGGGTTACACGTGTAGCAACAAATCTTCGTTAGCGGTTGAAGAGGGAAAGGGGAGCTAGGGGAGGTGTTTCTGGCCTGCCAAAGATTTGGAGACTAGTGTCACTTGTGCATGGTACCTCCACCCGGGAACGATTCGGCAAAGAACTGAAATGAGTGAAGAAGCGGCGAGTAAACGCTGAGTACGATCTGATCGCGGTATTGTACTTGTGTATATATATTAAAAATTTATATTTCCACCCTTTTGTCTTGCAAAAAGAGAACACGTGACATATTATTTTATAAATAATCCAGGAAACTGTCATTAATGCGATATTCATTAGAACTTCAGTAGAGCCTTCACGCGTAATGTGTCCAAAAACCCGTACACGTATTCACTCCCGCCCGTTAAGTAATCATCCTGTACGTGCAGGTGCGGAGCTCGTAGGATGTAATCTCTATGACGACGAAAGCGGCACGCAGCCGTGAAAACGTCCTTGGATTTCCTCACAGAACAACGACCCCCCCTCCCCCCTCCCCGAACCCAATTCTGAGGCGGAAACGCTGCAGGAAGCAAAAACGCCAACTCAGATGATCGACTCTGTATAACCCGGGGAGCAGAAAAGTACACGGGTGTCAGGTTCGCTGTGGACGTGAGACCCAGAAGGAGAAGGTACCCACTTCTGGGGGACGGTTCGCCGGAAAAGAAATGGACAGCCGAAGTTTGGGAAATGGTGACGGGTGAAATAGTGTACTGAGAGAGAGAGAGAGAGAGAGAGAGAGGGGTACATGTGTGTGCGCAGACACTGCCTTCCTGCTTCTTAATCCTGTCAGTCAGCATGGGCTCGGCGAGCGCGCACACACAACGCCAGATCCTCACGCACCCTGAAAGAAATTTCTTCCCAGTGACCTTTTTCCCACAGCGCCGAGCCAATACCACAACGAGCTGTTTGTGGCGACGGAACACTTTAACCGATCGTCGATCAAGCTGTTGGAGACCTGTGTGCTTGAAGTCTTTGGTAGGGGGGGCAGTACTTGAAGGCATTTCTACACTGCGGGCTGTGTGTGTGTGTGTGTGTGTGTGTGGGTGTGGGGAGGGTTCTTGGTTTTCAGAAAAGGCGACTTGCATAAAACAGGCGCTCTTATCTCCCCTTAAAGGTCGTCCGCGGAGAAGGAAAATTTTTATTATTTGCCCGTATTTTTCCCCCATTAGTTAAACAAATACAGGTGGACAGTGGCGCTAATCTGGAGTGTGACCTTCAGAAGGGCCAACATGCAGACACTGTGCACGCGCGAAGGCTCATTTTTCACCCCAGGTGCTGGATTTAGGCTCCAGACAGCCAGTACAAGCCACGCATATTTCACTGACGCGAACACCTTCGCCCAAAGGCGGATACATTGGTATGTGAGTGCGTGCGTGCGCGCGTGTGTGTGTGTGCGCGCGCACACTCACATATTTACACACACATGGTTGAATGAGGCGTGAGAGGATTGGTTAAGTAAGAATGTGAGGTGTGTGTCGGAGCGCTAGGGGCGATGTTAAGAGCAGGACGGGCGTTTCGCTTGTCTGAGCCGATGAGTTCCGGTTTCACCCCAAACACGTGCCTTCTAGACTTTGATCATTAAATAAACGGAATACCCAGTGAAAAGGAAGAAGGAGGAGGGGTGGAGCGCAGGGTTTGGTGCGTCGGTGCCGTCATCACGGACGGGACGTGGTCCTTTTATTTTATTGCACGCCTTCTGGAATAATAAAAATGTCGTGACTTATGTTATTCTACGGCCCGTTACTCCCGGGACATTGGACCCTTGATTAGCAGAAGCAAAGTGGTCAGAGAGCGCAAACCCCCGCCGAGCTGGGAAAGAAGGGGCTGTACACAGCACTCCCTGCCAGACATGCTGTAACATGACGCTTCCGTCGTAAGGGGACGAGCGCGGTGGTGATGGTGGAACCGTTTGAGAACCGAGTGAGTTCTCGCAGCAAGATTAGGGCGAGATCACAGGCTACAGGTGCTTACGGCGGTGTTCGGCCGAATCAGAGTGGAAGTAAGTCCCAGAGGTGTTTGTAATGGCGCTTCGACTGCCTGATCCTTTTAGGGGTGTGTGTGTGTGTGTGTGTGTGTGTGTGTGTGTGTGTGTGTGTGTGTGTGTGTGGTGTTCTATCAGAGACAGCGTCGGTAATTAGGGCCTGATCCTGGCTGGCAGTGTGCCTGCTCAGGCTGCCTGGCGTCTCCTCAGTTAATTATAGGCCTGTGTGTGTGTAAGTCCAACCACGCAGGCTTGTTTACCAGCCAGGCACACACTCAGACACACACACACACACACACACACACACAAAGCTGTAACAAGCTCTTGATTTAAGAGGCGTTCCTGTACGTCCTCTCTGGCTGGGGAATTTGGGAGGAGTGAAGAAAGGAGGAATTCGCCCCCT
>JBCNYG010000008.1:26086964-26100839 GCA_039654305.1 Porochilus rendahli | reverse complement strand
AGTAGAGTAGAGTAGAGTAGATTAGAGTAGAGTAGAGTAGAGGGGTCCAGACATTAAAAAAAAAGGTTGATTGAACTTCACTACATGTTTCAGCTTGTACAGCAGCAGGATTTTTGTGGGCAAAGGACATGGACGACCTTCTTGATATATGGAGTTTGGGTGGCTTTCAAGCAAGAGTAATTTGAACTACTAGATTCAGCATCTAGTGTGTATTGTTTGTCTATAAAAGTGAAATTCATCAAGCTTTGGAAGGAATTTGTTCTTGCAATGATGACGTTCTCAACAAAAACAAGGCTACACCAAGATAGAGGGGAATTGTGGATCTCCCACAGGTACCTTTATTCATGTGGTGATTTCTAAATGTACTACTGTGAGACTGGAAGGTGTCATGATTGTGAGTAGGATTAGTATTTGCCACTAAACATACTATTAATAAATGAGATCTAGGATTAAACATCGTATCGTGCTGATTTAGTTACCATGAAATGAGGCGGACTGTAATGTGTAACGGGGTATTGTCCACTGTGTAGCCAGAAAAATGGCCTCAGTTGACATTCCTTTCCCACAATGCCAGTCTCCTACCCTGTGCTGGACGGTACTGACTGATGCTGGCTCCTCCCCTCTTTGTGTGTCTCTATGCCAGACGCCCCCCCGGCTGCTCGATGCCCCTCAGTACTGGAGCGAGTGGCACCACGCCGGCTCCGCCTACCCAGAGCTCAGCGGCACCCGCGTGCCAAGGCCAGCTAGAGCACCCGTGCCCCCGCTGGCGCCCGAGCAGTGCCAGCTGTTCTTATGCCGCGAGCTGGACACGGTGGAGCTCACCCAGCTGGTCAAAGAGAAGCTAGCCAAGAGTGGCGTATGCCAGCGCTTGTTTGGAGAGAAGGTCTGCGTGCCCCTGTCTCCCTTTCTATCTCTCTCCTCTCTGTCTCTGCATCCCTAACTTTCTTACTCCCACTTACCATCCTGGCACCCACTAACTCCCTCTTCCTACTCACACATTGTCTGTAAAAATCTACTCCACTAGAATAGAGTATTATTGCCGGTAAATTCAATCCAACCTGAGGTTCTTGGTGTAAGGTCAACAGCCGACAGTGCGGGGGGGTGGGTTGGTGTTCCATCAAGCCGTCCATAAATAAAGCGCTCCTCAGACGACCAGACAAAATAAAGGTTTTTTGTTTTGTTTTGTTTAAGATACTCAAACATGTCGGTTCCTTTGACCACGATTGGCTCAGCCCTTCTACAAAGACCCACATGAGTCAGTCGGCTTTCTTTCTTAGAGCTCCTGTCCTCGTTCTTCAGGTTCTGCAGCTCTGCCTCCCTACTGCAATCCATGTGGTACAGGATACAATCATCTCACAATGCAGACCAGATTACTTTCCTACAGTCGCTTAAATGCAATAACAGCACGAGTTTAGGCTTAAATTGTCCCCTGTTTTTCACGGAGCTTGTGGAGTAAAACTGGCGTTTGTCTTTATCGAACTTGACTTGATAAGTAGCAGACCCGGCTTTCATCTCAATCAGACGTGCAAGATATCTCCGTGGACGTCTTTGCCACGATTTGTCCCCCCTTTTAATGTAGGACGTAGAAGCTAATCTTGGGTCAAGCTTGCATAGGTGTCACTGTTATCACCAGCCTGTGTTACTAAAATCAATGCTTTAACCATACTTTAACCGACTACTGAGTCTGGAGTAATCCAGCAACCAAAAAGTAACCCGTACGCGTCGTTAAACTGGTGGTGGCTCATCCGCATAAGGTTGTCTCTGTGTAGTTTGATTCTGCTTGGGCAGGCTGAGCCTTGGACATGGATATGTATTAATACTTGGAACTGGGCCTGGGCTAAGCTCACATGGAGTACAGCAGTGGTCACCGACCTGGTTCCTGGAGATCCACCTTCTCGTAGGTCTCATCCCCAAAGCAAATCTGACACACCATTTTAGCTGATCGAGAACTTCTGACACAGAAGGCAGTGATTAGATAGTCAGGTGGGCATGAATATTGGTTGATCAGTATGTGGATCTCCAGAAACAGATTTGGTGACCACTTAAGTAAAGGTGGCACTCCGGTTTAGGGTTTTCTCTTCGGTGATGTGCATGTTACTAACTGTTCACTCCTGACCTAACCTGAATGCATGATGAAAGACAAGCCATTGTAAGGTGTTTTTTCCCCCTTTTTCTGGTAAATGTGACGCCCGTGTTAACACGCGGTCTTTTCTTGTTTTTGTCGGAACCCAGGTACTAGGACTGTCTCAGGGGAGTGTCAGTGACATGCTGTCTCGCCCTAAACCTTGGAGCAAGCTGACACAGAAAGGTCGAGAGCCCTTCATCCGGATGCAGCTGTGGCTCAACGGCGAGCTGGGACAGAACTCGGTGAATCAGCCAGGACAGGCGCAAGGTACACCACACGTTAACTACTTAACGGTGTTTATCGCTTATCAGAATTTGACTAATACGTATATGAAGCTGTGCCTCGCGGCTCCAGAGTCTACAGTTCGGTTTCACACGTCAGGATGGGTTTCCCCTGGGTTCCTGAACTTCCTTCCACCTCTCAAATACGTTTCCGGTAGACCGACGAAGAGAAGTTGCTCTTAGCCAATTTGTTGGTCCAGTTCATATCTCAACAATTTTCTGAATTGTTATGAGTATTACACATGAAAAGACACAAACTACATCCCGCCCCTTTAAATATCTGGCGGTGTGCTTTAAAACCTGAACGAGAGGCAGAAGCATAGTTCTGTTTAGCGGCCACTACCGGCCCGGTATTAGCGTCATCCGTCTTTGTGGCGCGCTAAGAAATCCGAACCCACGTTTCAATATACCCAAGGTCACGAGGTCATCGTCCGTCAAGGCACGCTCTGTCCCCGGGGAGTCTGCTTCACACTCTGTCTGGACACCCAAATTGGTTTTCTGTCACACTCACTCAAACACGTTTCTCCTTTCACTCCTCCGTCCTGGCGTTTAATAAATCTTCCGTATTTGTCACACTGTAGTTCGGTCCTTATTACATCCACTGTTTCCTCTGGCACTTTACATGTGCACACACAACCCGAAGGGACAGACGAAAACATACTTCCTGGATGGCTAGCAATCCCATCGCTCTCCTCAGTACACACGCGCAAATGACAGAACACTGGGGGGAAATTATGGTATGCAGTACAGTACCATAGGACACTGTACCAACCTCTACAGAAAAATATTGTGGCTAATAAATAACCCATAAACATTTGTGTTCTGTGATTATTTCAGTCTCTCTGTCCGTGTAATAACAATAATAAATAAATAAATATAATAGGGGGAGAGATGGGTAAAATAAGCAGGCTTCCCTCAGGCCACACCACTCAGGGATTTTGTTGTTGTTGTTGTTGTGAGGGTCTGGATGGGGGATGGCCCGAGAGATGCAGGCGAAATGGTGAGTAAGAAGAGCAGAACAACCCCCAAGAGGCTCTGCAGCACTGCCCTAATCAATTACTCCCATGGTAACACTGATGCGCGGTAATTACCAAAACCCCTCCGCCTACCATCCTCTCCTCACTCATTTACATGCAAATGATCGCCGGATCGCAGTCCGCGCTGAATAGATTAGAAGCGAGAGGATTCATGTCTTCGTGTCCAGGCCTTTTTCTTCTTCCGCCAGCTCTTTACCTAATCGCCGACACTGAGCGTGTAGAGGGAGAGGAGAATGAAAACATCCACCCTCCTATCCACCACATCCATAACTGAACGAGCTTAGTGCTACCAGCCATCCTTCCTTCGATAGACATGTTATGATGGCTCGTCGGTGTGTTTTTAGCATATACTACAGGGGAACGGCACGATTTGATTGGACGACTATCTCGGAAATGATAGACTTTTTCCCGGGCGAATATTGCTTGAATCGAAACGGCTGACTTACAGTTTATCGCAGGCCCTTGGACCAGGCACCATCGGTGTTGCCATGCTTTTAAAACAGGGGGAATGAACCATGAGTCTCATTTTAGGTAGCTTTTCTTTGTGTATACATGTAGTATATACTAAAACTTTAAATGGGTTTTAGTATACACTGCATGTAAACACAAAGAAAAGCTACCTAAAATGAGACTCATTGTTTATTCCCCCGTTTATGATTTTAAAAGTATAATTTTCATATTATTTATTATTATAATTGTAATATTCATTCATTCATTTTCTGAACCGCTTATTCCTAATATTATACTATATATTTTTGTAATTAATTATAATTTAATTGTAATAAGAATCACCTTTTAATATACTTTTTCTTTGCTTGTTTTCTGTGTCGTATGCACCAAAACAATTATTTGCCTCATGCTGATTGGAGGTTATCCCCAGCCGTGTGTCTGGGGGGGGGACCATTCAGGGGTGTTCCCGTCCGTCCGTCTGTCCGAACTTCGCCGTGGGCGCTCTGTTTTGTAAATCCTTCAACGGAATTTGTGCAAACTTTCACCACTTACTCACTACTAAAGGCCCAACTGGTTCTGGTTCTGAGGTCAAAGGTCAAGGTCGCATGGGGTCATCTAGAAAGATCTTGTGCATGGATTTGGACCAAACTTTCACCAGTTACTCTTTCCTAAATGCCCAGGAACTGGTTTAAGGACAAAGGTGAAAGGTTAGGGTCACAGTTTAAACAAACGGTAAAAAGGCTGACGGTGGAGGGAGAGGGGGAGGGGGAGGCGTCAAGGACGTCTGTGTCATTTTAATTGCTTTTCTTAAGTCTGTGTGCAGTACATTGTTGGAACTATTATTTGCACTGGGCTCAGTGGATATTGCCGAATAGTCCTTCATTGTGAGTTTTACTTAGTGTAGTGTTTAGCAATATCCACCTAGCTGGATTAGCCTTTTACCTCTTTCCTCTTTTCTCTCGGAGTACCACGTCCTTACCACTGAACACACTGATTAAATACATTTAGAGCTTAGTTCTGAAATAAAGAGAGGGTTTTATGAAAATATACAGAAATGAAGCGATTCCACAAGACTTCCATTACACCTGAATTTTGAGTAAACTGGTTTTCCTTCTTCCTCAGCACACAGACTGCATCGATTTCTTGTTTGTAGTGATGGTATATACATTACAGACGTTTCAGATGGAGCGTTGGTTAAAAAATGCTTAAATATGGGGCTCAGGCAAGAGAGAAGGAATAGAACTTGGGAGTCATGCTGTGCGGTGCGGTGTGGGGTGGTGTGATGTAATGTGGCCTGACTGGAAGCTGGGTTACAATTAACGCACCCGGAGTTGATCATAATCCAGTGACAGTATTTTGTAAAGAGTTTCTCCTGTTCTATGGAAATTTGCTAATGGTTCAAACGATTTTATTAATGAATTAACTACATTGTATTTTGAATATTGTGTAACGGCGTCTTATCTGTTTATTCTTTACGTAGCGCGGGGGGTGGAGTCCTATATTCGAATGTTCATTTTACAGTGTTACGGAATAAACACTGACGTTTCACGTTGTCTCACAGAGCACGTCACGGAACACTTTATGAGCGGAATGAGATGATGGTGTGGTTTAATAACGTTAGCGCTCTCACGCGGTTCCTTGTGCTCTGGAGTTAAAGTCGTGTTTATGCTGGCTTCCCCACTTCCTGTATGCTGCCCGCTGGGAAAATACCCGTGGCATGAAAAGGCAGTTGTCTTGTACGCGGAGCTCAAAAAGGAGTTTACATGAGTGCACACATTCGTACGGACAGCAGGCTGCTGTTCATAGGTCACTGGCACCATGTCAGAGTGCCAGGCTTTGCCCCTGTCCCCATCACCCCCCCCCCCCTCCACCCCCACCTTCACCCGGCAGAGCCACATGTCAGCATCCAGCGTGTTGTAGCAGCGCCTGATCAAAAGTGACTAGCCCTCGCTCCCTCTTTCTCTCTCTCGCCCTCTCGGCGGCGTGGCAGGAAGCTAATCGAGAGTGACGGCTTTCCGCGACTGCTCGCTTGTGGGCTGCTTGCGGAGCGGGACCGCCGAAAGGGACGGAGAAGCCGATGGTGGGGGGTGGGGGTTTGGGGAGGGTCTTGACTTTGTGATGCTGTTCGATCCTGTAGTGTCGCTGCTTGTTTATAGGAGAACGCAATAGAGAGAAATTAGTCGTGTCGAAGTGTCAGGAGTGGGTTTTGTTTTAGATTATATCCGAACCAGACCGAGCGTGGTCACTGACTTTGGCCTCAGATATAGACAGATGGGCTCCTGACTCGAAAGTGTGAGTGTGTGTATGTGTGTATATACACAGTCCAAGGCCAGCAGCTGTCCACAGAACACACAACCATCAAGTACACGCTAATTGAAGACAGAGCATTCCTCTGAGTATTTCTCCGAGCCGTCCTTCAGGACACGTCATGCCGTCAGTGCTGAGCACTTCTGTCATATTCAAGTAGAGATGAGGATCTACCCGAACCAACCGGTTAAATGAACCTCAAGTGCTTCTTCGTCTTCAGAAAGAAGCAAGAAGTACATTTTTAAACGTGTCTCTGATCCGTCCAGATGTGACGAGTTTTCCAGACGTCTGTTTGTAGAAAGCGTCTGGGATGATGACTGGTTTGCGCGGGATCAGAGACCTCTGTATGCACTACAAAAAAGGCTTGTTTGTGTAACGTGCGCACTGTATACATCTCGGTGCGAATGGATTGCTTTGTGGCAACCTTTGTTATAACCACTTATTACACCGAGCATTCGAATACTCAATTCTGATTGGTCAACCACACCATTCTGTTATTGCTTTATAACCTTGCTGCTGTTGCTGTGGAGCATATCTTTTTGAAATCAATATGTTTTGTTTTGTACTATTGATTTCTTCAGTAATAACTCTTAATAACCCTTGTGATGAGCAGGATAATGTACACACTGTAACCACGGTGATACTGTCAAGGATTATTTTTGCGCTTAAAGGTAAAGGTAAAGATTTAGTGGTATCTAGCGGCATGTAACGGAGACGTAGATCTGGGTCACTAGGAACCGAATGAAAGTTTCTTCCCAGTCCCCTCCCTCTTAGAAGCACGTGTAATTCTGGGCTTCTGTACAAACCTGGCAGTGCAAGATGGCTGCCTCCATGAGAGGGAACCCGCTCCCCATGTAGATATAAACAATTTAAAGTTCTTAAACCTCAATTATTTTTCTTTTGTGATTATAGATTAATGGAAGCTTATTTATTGACATACTTTATTTTTGCTAAAAGACCCTTTAACAATACTCACTGTACCTTTAAACACATAGGATTGAGGACTTGGTAATATAACTATATGGTTTTAATACATTCAACACTTTTTCTACAATACTGGGTGGTACTGTAACGTGCTATGTCCGTCTGTCCACGGTGGCAATGCAAAAACGCCATCACATGTTGGGACTGTATATCTACATAAGCCTATCGATTTTCGTCTCGGTCTGATATCCAGTATGGCCACCACAGCTGCCGTCTGGAATTTGTATTCTGCGCACCAGCGCGTAGATGGCTGGCTATATGTTGTGAAGCATATCGTCTCTCGTAATTATGTCTGAACTGTTGTAATGTGATACTGTCTGTCTTATAAGCATAATAAATTATACAATACAGAAAGTATATTTTCAAAGTACTCTTCTTCCTAAATAACGTCCCCTAAAGTTTGTAGCATGGCGGTATTTATAGTCCATGACCCACTGATTCAGTATGAAAATGTATTTATTGAAAGACATTAACAACATGCCGAAAAAGTAAAGGGCGTCATCCAGGCCAGACCAGTCGACTGACTTTAATGTGAAGCACGCATTGCCTGTACTGCTCTGTTTGATGTTTTGTAAAAGTGCTCATATCTATCGAAAAGAAAGCAAAACCCACCCTCACGCAATCTTTATTGTGGTCTTCAGAGTGCACCCCGAAAACCTCAGGCAGCTGCAGTCCGGCCCCCGAGTCGCCGCTCAGCTCGGCCGAGGAATCCATCAAGAGCGGCGGCGAACCGCTCGGCGGCACTCAGGCAACCGTTCCCGAGCCGTCCCCTTCCGGAGAAGCGTTGGAGGGCACGCAGCCCGGTACGCCACTGCCGCTCCCTCTGACTAACCTCACACCGTCTGGTCTCAGCATACAGGAAATGGTGGCCATGTCGCCGGAGCTCGACACCTACGCCATCACCAAGAAGGTCAAAGAAGTGCTTACTGACAATAACCTCGGTGAGTAGGAAGACGCTCGTAGTGATCTTACAGTGAGGATATTAAAGAATAACACAGGCAGTTTATTGGCACTTAGATAGAAGGTGCTCAGTAATAATAATAATTACAGTAATAAAAATAATAATAATAATACTCATAATAATAATAAAAATAATAATAATAGTAATAATAATAACAACAATGATAACAATAATCATAATATTAACAATAATTGTAATAATAACAATAATCATAATTATAACAATAATAATAACAATAATAAAAATAATAACAAGCATTTTAATGATAACAATAGTAATAGTTATAATAAAAATAAAAATACTCATAATATAATAGTTATAATAGTAATAACAATAATAATAACCATAACCATAATTATAATAATATTAACAATAATAGTAGTAATAACAATAATCATAATTATAACATTAATAATCATAATAATAATAAAAATGATAACAATTATAATAATAATACTCATAATAAAAATAATAACAATAATCATAATATTAACAATAATAATAATAGTAATAATAATAACAATAATAATTATAATAACAGTAATAATCATAGTAGTAATAACAATAACATTAATAGCAATAATACCGATAATATTAATTATAATAATAATAATAACAATAACAATATTAATTATAATAACAGTGCATGTTTAAGTTCCTGAGGATGAAATGTGCCAATAATAATAAATTGGGAGTTTGATGAGAGACCGAATCACATCCTGTTGAACTTAAATACTCATTATCCTACAAGTATGACGTGTACAGCGTCCAGCCGAGCGTACAGCGTCTACACGGAATTCTTAGCCATGATCATTTAGAGTAAAATCAGAACGCGCTCCGAGTGTAAATTACTCTTTGAGATGTAAATGGGTGTATCCTTCCTTTTTTTGCATACAGAACTTAAGATTTGCATATCGTTTGTGTTTGGGTAAGTGTGTGCGAGTGCTTTTGAGAGAGAGAGAGAGAGAGAGAGAGAGAGAGGCCTATCGTGGTTATTCTGTGTGTCTGTTCGCTCACTCGGTTCTCCTCATGTTGACTTTGCCAACGTGAATGTACACTCGGCGAGCGTTAAGCTTTCCCCAACACATTAATTCAGTGCGACATTTGCATATTTATTTGCTCGAGTATGTAGGCGTGCTGCGTAGCCTGACCTTTAGCGGGCATGCTGTCACGTTTTCGGTCTTCTCTCGTATCACGCCAGCAGCGCCATGTTCCCGAGGACGGCCTGGATGTCTGGAGCTCTCGGTTTTCGTGTACCTGTCTGAAAGAGGACGTTTTCCACCCTGTTTATATTTCAGAGTCTTTTAGTCGAAGCGCTGCAGTTTAAACGAACAGCAGGCAGGAGCTTAAAATGATGCCATCGCCATCAGCAGTCACTGAGCACCGAGTTTCCAGCGTGGTCTTTGGCGAAATCCAAGCAGAAGTGTGAAATGAAAGAGTTTCTTAATTGAGGATTATCTCAGCGTTAGCAGAGTTCTACTGTATAACACAGTACTGTGTAAAGTCTTAGATACACGTGACGAAATGCTGTAGAGCAAATTAAAAGATAAAATAGAATTGAAGGAAGAAGGGAAGGAAAAAAGGGACAAACAACCGATGACGTAAGGAAGTCACGAGCAACGAACAAAGCGCAAGTGCGTCAGTGTAAATTTACTTTTAAACTAATTAGCGTCGCCTCAAAGATGTGTAGAAAAATTAAATTTCCACGTTCTGTAACTCCACGAAATTCCCGAACGTTAATCCGCGCCTTATTATTTTTCATTTCGAGTGTTTCCGCTTGCCGTCGCTACACCCCAGAGGTTTACGACTGGGCGCCAACGCTGTCGCGGCTTGTTGCGGGGCGTGCGCGGCGGGGAAGTGATCTCAGCAGGACTGATCGAGTTAAAGTGACTGAGTTCTCTTTTCCACTCGCTGGAGGATGGAAGGATGAAGTTATGTCTGCAGGTCGCCTGCATTAAGGACAGATGAGCATAGCCAGGCCCGGCTTTCGAAGACGACTCTGTAATCAGCGCTGACCCTCGAGCACTGCAAGAGGACTCGAAAATTGTAGTTTTGTTCCCCGACGTGTTCAGGTTTTCCGTCTGCCAGGCCCCAGATAGGTGTTTTTCTAACGGCGCGGTTATGATGAAGAGTAGGAGGAAAGTGGAGTGCTTGTGTCAAGAGCACGGCTGGCCTACTTTTCTCATTACCAGCGCTGTTGTGCCTCACATGACTCGTGTGTATAGTGGTTCTGGCTGAATAGACAGATTTATTGTTGTGAAATTTGTAGTTGGATCATTCACCTTGTAATTATTATTATTATTATTATTATTATGGTTATAGGATAAAACCAGTGCCTCATTTCATACGTCTGTGATGACCTCATGTAAGAGATGATGACCTCACACATCTGTGTATGTGATGCAGGTCAGCGTTTGTTTGGCGAGACCATCCTGGGACTGACTCAGGGCTCGGTTTCTGACCTGCTGGCCCGGCCCAAACCCTGGCACAAGCTGAGCCTGAAGGGCCGCGAACCGTTCGTGCGCATGCAGCTGTGGCTCAGTGACCCACGCAACGTGGACAAGCTCATGGACATGAAGCGCATGGAGAAGAAAGGTAGGAGAGAACTGGAGTGTCCTGAAAACGGTGGATGTGTTTGATAAGTTTAGCTCTACATGCTTGGTCCCAGCATGGACTTCTGTCAGGTGGTTACGTTTTCATCCTTGTTGGGTTGTTAGTTTGTCTGTTTGTGTGCAGTATACCTCCAAAGGGTTTCCATGGATTCTGATGAAGTTCTGTTTTAGAGTTGGGTGTGGTACAAGTAACGGACTGTTACATTTTCGAGGTGATCCGTGCATGGGACCGTGTTGGGGCATAAAATCCCTAAATCCTGAAACATCCCTTTCTTCAATGTGGGGCAACATTAAAAAAAAATCATATTTCACTCAAATCTGATCAGATTTTGTTCTAATTTGTGCCAGGTATTTAAAGAACCAAAATATTGGTGTAAAAAAAAGAGTTGACCCTTAAAGGTTAAAGGTCAAGGTCAGAAATGACGATGGTGTGAAATTTGCCATATCTCAAGATAGCCACAAGCTCACTGTAACCAGAATTTTCCCAAAATTTTATTTAAAATTCTGAATTTTATAGCATGATCAGCTCAATTTTGTGAGTGATCTTATGGCCTGGTAGAGACTTGCACGCTCTAAGTACTTATAGTTATACTTTCTGATGGAATTATCTTCCTTGTTTTGCTGTTTAAATACCACCTGGAATAGCGAATGTTAACCGCGTTGTTTAACAGAGTCTTCAGGGTTTGTTAGAGAACATTCCAGAACAATCGGCAGTATGAAGGCCAAGCTTTCTGAGCGTTCAAAATAAAGTACCAATCCGAATTTCACTATCAACACTTTTTTTTAATAGCAAGGGTACAGTGCAGCTGTGATTGGTTGGAGAAAGCCAGTTGGGTAAGGAGGGTAGCCCCTTGGCTAAAACCGCCATACTTGAGATTAGCCATGAAAGCAACCATGAAGCTCAGGGTGAAGCTGAACCACTATGTCTCACTGTGTGGATGGTTTTGTCAGCACTCCGTTTTCAAGCCTAATGGCGTATCCCATGGAAAGAGATTTTTTCACATTGGGCACGAGAAATTTAAAACATTAAAAAAAAAAAGATAGAAGACTCCCACGTGGCGCATCGACAAGGTGCGAAACTATCAATCTGGAGATCGCCGGTTCGAATCCAGGTTGATGTTGCAGCCATCCACGACCAGAAGTCTATGGGAGATAATTAGCCGAGCTCTCACAGGAGGGAGGGGGGCATACGCTCACCTCCCGTCACTCACAGCGATCACCACATCCATGGGCGTCTGCGAGCTGATCTGCATGAAGCGTTCCCTTCCCTTTAGGCCGTGCCCAAATACGCATGCGCAGCAGCTTGTAAGAGATGTGGGTGGCAGCACTGCGTGTCACAGAGAGGACATGCGCATACTGACCTGGCGGGTGGTCGACATATGGATAGGAATTAAAAAAACAAAACAAAACAAAAAACAGATGTTCTAGGATGTTGATGTTTACAGTGGTGGTATTAAAAGTTTTCACCCTCCGATAACACTGCAGATCAATATGTTTACCATGAAACAAATGAAAATCATGTCAGAGTTCTCTCCTTCTTGAATGTGGTCGAGCAACCAGTAAAAAACAATTCAACTGAATCCCGATTGCGTAAGCTGGCACACCCTTTTATATTATGTGTCATGAATAAACAGAGAACTAACCAATAACATTCAAGCCTGTGTTCAGAAATAGTTCTCATAGACGCACATGTACACATCACTGAAATAATTCTACAGATCAGCTGCATGATTTAAAAAAAAAAAAAAATCTATTTCCTGACTGCTGAAGTCCTTATAAAGCCTGTACATGGTGCCACTGTAAAAAGGAAATGATAGCAGAAGTTCCTAAGCTTCAGATGTGCCACAGAACACCATGAAGGCCGAAAATGGGGCACGTTAGTGACATCACCAAGAACAGGACGTTCCTACAAAAAAAAACTCTTCTTATAGACAGCAGCAGGAGTACCTACTCACTTCCTGCATGTGACTTTCTTACAAACCAATCACCTCAAAACATGTGGCAGATAAAATGCAATGATGGAATGTTTGGACGTACTTGCAAAAATATGTACATGGCGTAATAATAAAACCTCGGCTTGACGCGTTGTGATGACAGTGCCGTGCGCCCGAGCCGCTTCTCTTCAGCCGGGACCGCGGCTCTAGTCAGGACCGAGCCGATCGTGGGTCACGTAAGCCACTAGACTGCATCACTTCAGTTTAGACAACAGTAGAAAGACTTCACCTTCCAGCATCTCAATGACCCAAATTGAAATAGGAACAACTTTAATCATGGAACAGCTACAGTCAGAGCCCCGATTACACTTCTGTTGGAACACGTGTGGAAGGGCAGTATGAGTGTTGTATTACAAATAATAGATGCTAGTAATTGTTTTAAAAAAAAAAATGAAATGAAAGCCTTCTAAACTCTACTGTTACACTGAAAATTTGTATATTTTCATCATCAGGTGGTTTATACTTGCGTGAGTAAAACGGACAACAAACGTTTTAGCAAAACGTAAGAGTGTGAAATCACAGGAGTAGGTCGTAGACATGTCATGTCCAATAAGCCAGGATAACGCAATAATAACTGTAAACAGACACTAAACTAACAAATCAGATATAAACTAACGAACTTCTAAATGAAATAAAACTAGGCACGTCTGAACGTAATACTGCATTAGATTCACACACATCACACAAGCGTCTGCTCGTATACATATAGATATACGTCTGAACGTTTAATACACAACACTTCTGTGTTAGCTGTTTCTTCCACGCCAGTCACGTCCCACTTCTCGCAGTACAATGGCGCCCCCTGTGTGAGGAATTATTATACCAAGAAGGTTTTATTAAGCATTGAGCATTTCCGTGCCATAAACTATGCTTGCATGCTTTTATTAGGTTTGGGTTTAATTTCCCTTTAAGAGACGTGTAACCATGTGCTTCACAAATTAGATTTTTTTCTAATTTCTTTTCTTCTTTTTTTTTCGAGAGAGAGAGTGAGAGAGAGCAACCCACACTTCCTAACCCTTAGACATGCATGGCTTTTATTTTATAGGCATTTTGCACTCGTGCATTTCCTTCTCCACCCTCCCTCCCTCCCTCTCTCTCTCTCTCTCGCTCTCTCTCTCGCTCTC
>JBCNYG010000008.1:26029108-26040319 GCA_039654305.1 Porochilus rendahli | reverse complement strand
TCTCACACACACACACACACACACACACACACACACACACACACACACACACACACACACTCACAACAATTGTTTTAGCAGCTGGGCTCAGGCATAAAAACATCCCTCTTTCTTTCTTCCTGCGCTCATTGATTGTTGTACGTGCAGACTAGAATAATAGATTCTCCTTACGTCCTGGCCATGCGAATTCCCAGATCGCTGCACTCTGCCTTATAAATCACACACAGCAGCAGCTGCATAAACTCTTAACATCTCACATAACATATATGGCTCCTGTACCGCTGCACCGGTGACCAGAATGTCATGAGTTCAAATACTGAAAGGTTTTTTTCCTGCATTCCTGGAAGTGTGGAGCTCCGGAAACAAGCCACCTTTTAAAAAATACTCTCTCTCCCTCCCTCTCTCTATCTCTCTCTCTCTCTCTCTCTCGCTGATTTACCAAACCACTTAAACCTACTACATTCGCAGGGAGACTGGCGCCTATCTCAACTCACAGTGGGCGAAGGTGGGGTACACCCTAAACAGCTCACCACACCATCGCACAGCAACACACACACACACAACCCTTCACACTCACATCCACACCTAGGGGCAATTTAGAACATCTACTTAGCCTAATGTGCATGTTTTTGCACGTTGATGACGCGGGTATTTTCCTAACATAACATAAGCCAAATTTAAATATCATATATGTCAGAAAATATCATGATTTCATTTGTAGGTCATATCACCCAGCCGTAGAATGTATTCTAGATATTGTCCTAGTTGTGGGGAAAAAACATCGCAATGAGCATCATGGGACAAGAAATCTCAGTGTGTTAGCATCTGTGAGTGTTACACAAATTAATGCGGGATGGAACAGGGACCCGGCAGATCCAGTCAGAACCTACAGCAGTTAGCAGACATGGGTGGAGTCCAGGAGACACCCAAAACAAAATACATGACAGTGTAAACAACAAAGCATGTGGTGCATCACAGCAAAAATATGAACAGTGTCTGTCGTAGAGATATAAAAAAAGACTGCGTCCAGCCACCACCATATTTCTCAGAGGTTTTAGGTGCGAATGAATCAAAGTAAACTTTCACAGGTAAAACTGTATAATATGGGGCGGTTATGGGACTGGTTGTGTGTGTGTTTGTAACCACGACAACTCAAAAACTAATAAACAGATTTCCACAAAATTTTGACCAAATGTGGGTCTTGGGCCAACGAGGAACTGGTTAAATTTTGTCTGTGATCCGGATCCAATTTTAATCATATTTTGAAGGAGATTTTAACATTGCGCAATAGAAAGAGGGAAATCACCCAGAATGCGCCGGGAGAAAAAAATTCAAGGATCAAAAATAATTGCAGAACAGGCCACAAGGGGCAATGTAGTTCCATGTCATTTGCCACTATAACCCACACTATCTTGGTGGAGGTCTGCACTCTGGGAGTGCATTTCTAGTTGATTTTGGTATTTAGTAATTACGGTGTTCTCTTGAGGCTATCCCGTGTCAATTCTCATTTCTTTAAAGTTGTCCTGAAATAAACTTTCTCAAGTTATGATGAAATAACATACTCAGGTTCCTTATGTCACCGGTTCTGATGTCGAAACTTACTTCCGCATTCGGATGAGCCATCGATGCCGAAAACTTCCTGTTCTCTCCAGTCTCAGTAAACTCGGGAGACACTTATTCATACACTCTGCTCACAAGATCTTCCTCAAGGCTGGCAGGTTTTCATTCATTCATTCATTCTTCCTCTTTTTCCTTTGCTCAGCTTTCCAAAAACAACCCAGAAAAATAAAACCCAGCAACAATAACAAAACCATGTGAACAGCACAAACCTCCACCAAGCCACTCAATATCCCATATGAACCTCTAAAATGTCAAAAATCATCCCATCTGACAACGTTAAAGAACCCACTTTATTTGGATAAATTTAACTGGGCCCTCCTTGTCTCCGCCTCAGGTAAATGAGGAATTATCTTCACGTTTGTTTTGGCACCCCAGGGTTCTGACCTTGACCCTATTGAAAGTCTGAGGGATGTGCTGGAGAAGACTTTATGGAGTGGTTCAGTTTTTTCCTAATCAGTTCCGGATGTAAAAAAATGACCTTTGGATGGAGATAAATGTTTTGCTCTTGCTAAGTTCGTTGGAACAATGCCATGGCGATCACACGATCCTTCGGGTTCTTTGGATTCCTCCCACAGTCCAAAGACACGCGTAAGGCTAACTGGCTAATGCACACATCGCCCTGGTGTACGTGGTTGTCAGTGTGTTTTTCCCTGTGATGGACCCCACCTTTGCTCAGTGTCGGCTGCGATTGGCTCCAACGTAACCGCGTCCCTGGTGGGATTACGCGATTCAGCAAGCGAGTGAAATCCTGAGATTTTTTTCCCACATTGTTTGTGAAAAGTTCGCTGAGCGGATGTAGAGTTTCAGATAAACACAGAGTCACTGACTTTCGCATTTCCGTTCTTGTGACCCAGGACGACTTGACTTTTTCAGACGCTGATTAATCGACAGGCTTGTCACAGCAGCTATACTGTTTATTTTTTCCAGTTACATTTATTTATGTAACTCAGTCGTTTTAGCTTCTTACAAGTACAGCGGAATCCAGGCCAAGCACACAGCTGAGCTGTCAAGGGTTAAGGATTTTTCTTAAGCAGCTAACAAGGCAGGGATTTACACCTTCGGGTCACAAGCACAGAATATTAAACGCTGAGCCAGAGCAGCATTGTGTACATTTAGGATTATCAGAGGAGAGTAATTCAGCAGCGAGGAAGAATCCCAGGTTTATATGAATGCTGTCATATATTGTTGTATTCTACAGTAACAGTATACACAAGAACTTCTACATAAACAGTCCTTCATTTATTCCTTTGCCGAACCTTCTACCAAACTCAGGACTTTGATGCCCTTTACATAATTACAGAAAAAGAAATAAATCAATTTGAAAAACAATCAAATGAAATGAAACCAGATAAAAAGACTAAAAAGTTATGGATATTGTATTCATTCATTCTTTCAATCATTTTCTAAGCTGCCTAATCCTAATTAGGGTCTCGGGGAGGCTGGAGCCCATGTCAGCCGATTCTTGGTGAAGGAGGGGTACACCCTGAACCGCTTGCCAGACCATTGCAAGGCCAACACACAGACAACCCTTCACACTCACCCCAAGGGCCATTCGGAACAGGCAGTTGGCCTACTGTGCATGTTTTTGGACTGTAGGAGGAAACCAGAGTACCCGGAGGAAACCCACACGTGCATGGCGAGAACATGCACACTTCACACAGAAACGCCGTCCCTGAGCACGTGAATCGAACCCAGGCCTTCTTGCAGACGTTCCAACCACTGCTGTATTTCTTTTAACTTTTTGGAAGGAGTCTCCAGTGTCGGGGCTTGAATCCTCAGAGGACTGAGGAGTTTTCAGTGGTATGCTAACATGACTAGCGTTTTATAAAGAGAGGCAGATGGGGGAAGGATGTATTATCATTCCTACATATACATGTTCATCAGGAACAGATCTTGTTTCTGCGTAATGTAAAAATAAACAGATAAATATTGTTTGTTTCTCATGGCAAAATTGCAGCTGATGTCAAATTGCTGAGCTACAACAGAACTGGGATCTTGTGCCTTTGAGTGCTCTGACACGTGGAGCGCAGTGAGTTTGTCTGTAACGCCTCAGATGTCCAGCTGTCACCACGCTGATCTTGTTAAGCGCTGACCTCGGAGTAAGGGCATTCTGAACATGGTCATCCCTCAGAGCTGCCCCCCCCCCCCCCATTTCAGTTTATAGCACCCTGCGATAAATAGTTCCTGTATGGTGAGCACTACAACTACCGTATAACAAACACTATGCATGCTAAAGGCTAACCACAGCAACATGGCGTTTCCTAAGTGGATATCACTGCGTAAATGAATGTGCTGGAAGAGTGACACGTCTTTTCATGGCTTGTGATGTCATCTGTACTAATATAACAATAATGTTAACGTTATCGATTTTCGCAGTACCATTCAGTGATATCGTCATGTTGATAACTGAAAAAATGGCAGCTCTGTCATACATGTTTTCTCAAACAGATTAGACTAAGTGTGATAAGAATAATAGTAATAAGAAGAAAAATAGTATAAATTTGTATGAAATGTCCACTTGGAGAGCGCAAACCTCAGCCAAGTAGGAAAAAAATAAGAAAGTACACAGACCTCCTGTGGTGAAAACCCATTCATTCATTCATTCATGTTCTAAGCCGCTTAATCCTCATTAGGGTTGCGGGGAGGTTGGTGCCATCTCAGCCGACTCTGGGTGAAGCTCGCCAGGTCACAGCAGGGCCAACACAGATACAACTATTCACACTCACGCTCACACCTAGGGGCAATTTGGGACTGCCAGTCAGCCTACTGTGCATGTTTCTAGGACCGTGGGAGTAAACCGGAGTACCCAGAGGAAACCCATGCAACCCCGGGAGAGAACATGCACACTCTCCTCGGAAGCGCCCTGAATCGACCCCGGGACCTTCTTGCTATGAGGCGAACATGCTGACCACTGCGCCCCCGTGCCACCTGGTAATACCCCATTTCCAAACAACTGTCAATTCTTTGTCTCAAAATGTTTAATAATCTTAAAAAAAAATTCCCGAATCCAGAATTTGATCTGGATCATCTCCAAAATGTAAGGGAGTCTTCCTTATCCAAAGCCCCGCCTCTCATAGAAAGGCCACGCATTTATTACTTTTTGCATAACAAACAAACGTAACGTCCTTGGCAGAGGAAATTTAATCCGATTAGGCTCTTAGGGATGCCGGAGCGTATCTCAGCCAACACTGGGTGAAGGCATGGTACACCCTAAACCCTCACCAGACCCTCGCCCGGTGTCGGCTGAGATAGGCTCCACCCTAATAGGATCAAGCAGTTCAGCAAACCGAATGTCGTACACTTGGTGCTGTGCGTATTTTCTAAGCCGCCTAATGCTTAATGCTAATTAGGGAGGCGGGGAGGCGAGCAAAGGCGGGGTACACCCTGAACAGCTCGCCAGGCCATCGCAGTAATATCGCACGTCATTTCAGTTGTTATTTACCAATCATATATAAAAGAGCAGTCCATCCTTGAGTTAAGCTGAAAGCGGGATAATTAATGATGTGTAGGCACACCTCGTACAAGCCTCCCCATTCATATAGCTTGTAGATCTGAGCGCTCCTCCGGGAAGGATTATGGTTATTAATGCGAGCAGCTCTGCGGTAAAGCGTAGGGCACTCTCGTTTTCTCTCTCCGTCTCACTCTCATTAATGATTTCTAATGGTGAAGTGTATCCCAGAATTCCCTGAGGTTGGCTGGGGAGATGATGAGTCATGGGTGTTTTATAACATGGGACGTCTCCTGGTCTTAACAGACTGAGCTGTAAAGATTTGTGTGCATTTGTTAAAAGCATCGATGTACTGTATATCTGTGGTTTCTGTCGATCCGGGACTTTCTCGTGTCTACCGAAATTTAATTTTTTTCCTTTACCCAGGAATTCTGGCGGCACGCTGGCACAGAAGTTACTACGTCTGCCTCACAGCAAGAAGGCTCAGGTTCAGTTCCTGGGCTCGGACGTTTCTGCGTGGAGTATGCATGCTCTCTTCGTGCTTGTGTGGGTTTCCTCCGGGGACTCCGTTTTCCTCCCACAGTCCAAAAACATGCACAGTAGGCTAATCGGCTGTTCCAAATCACCCCTAGTCGTGAGTTTGAGCGGAAATGGCTGTGTGTGTGTTATCCCGGCTATAGCGTGGTGAGCTGTTCAGGGTGTGCCCCACCTCAGCCCGGAGTCGGCTGAGATGACGCACGCAGAGCGCAAATCTCCACCAAGGCAGCTCATTTCCCTCATTTTCATTTTTGCCAAATATTAGTTCGGCAATTCTTCTCTCAACAACCCCAATGCATATATTTCACCATTCTGTATCATTAGATCCGGAACGCTACATGGATTCCGACCAAACTAGACTCCAGCCTCCCCATGACCTTAATAGGATAAAGCGGTTCGGCGATAGAGACTATTATGTGATTGTGTCAAGTGGGTGGAGCTTAAGCCTTCATTTCAGTACTAAGTGGAGGACAAAACCTTTATCTGATTTTATTGTTTGTTTGTTTGTTTGTTTGTTTGTTTTGTTTGTTTTTGTTGAATTATTGTATTTCCACATTTTAAGAGACGGCATGTAACAGATTTATTCACTTGACTTATTCGGAACATCTGAAAAATGGCCAGTATGTTGAAGGGTGTTGTTTCTAGCTATTAAGTATTAAAAAAAAAGTTAAGTGATGAGAAGGACTGCTAAAGAAGCAAAGCTCAGCGTATTTACACACACACATGCATTTGCTTACCCGCTTGTCGGCTCAGCTTACAGATTCACGGCAGTGTGTGGCGACTCTTGGTACACACACCTGAGTATCTGTGTGTCCTCTCTATCTCTTTGAACAGAATCAATAAAGACAATCTGTCACACTCGGCCCGCTTTACACAGCCAGTTCCACCGGGCCCCACATTTTCTCCATCGTTCTTGTGTTTTACTCTTCAGGTTGGTGTTAAAGCAGCGCTGATGCTTGTTAAAAACTCAATATGGAGCTCAGTCCGTCAGGAATTTTTAAAGATTATAGAGTGTCCTGGTGCTTAGAGGGTATAATCCTGCTAGGCATCCGTTATATTTTCCACGTTTATGTCAGAAGCAGAATCCCAGGTGACCTCAGGTGAGAGGCGGGGTACACCTTGAACAGGTGAGCATTCTTCCTCAGGACTAACATAGACGCAAACCACTCACACTCATATTAACACCTGTGTAAAGTTTAGAGTAGCCTTTTAACCTAATGTGCAAGTCTTTAGACTGTCGGAGAAAACCAGAGTACCCAGAGGAAGCCTACAGACATGCATGGAGAATAGAGAGACACCACATAGAAGTAAATAATTACAAACCATTCGTTGCGAAAATATCACACACTCAGTCAATCAGTCGCTCATTCGTTTGACAAACTGCTTAATCCTATTAGGATCACAGGGAGGCTGGAGCCTATCTCAGCCAACACTGGGAAAAGGTGGTGTACACCCTGAACAGCTCGCCAGACCATCGCAGGGGCAACATACATAACCATTCACACGCACATGCACACCTAGGGGCAATTTGGAACAGCCAGTCAGCCTAATGAGCATGTCTTTGGACTGTCAGAGGAAACCCACGTAAACACGTGGAGAGGATGGAACCTCCGCACAGAAGCGCTCGAGTGCCCAACCCATGACCATCTTGCTGCGAGCCAGACATTCTGACCCCTACTCCACCGTGCCGCCTAGCTTAATGCTAACATTCTGAAGATGTTCCCATTTCCGCCGCACTCCACTTGGCCCAGTTTCTGCTCAGACCGGAGGGATGGTGTTGCCATTTTAAGTGTATCTGGATCTGAACATTCTGACAACTTCATTAATCACTAAACTTGTTGCCAAATTCAGACCGGAAGCTGCCGCTGCTGCTATCGGAAACAAACAGGAAATTACTGGTCATTCCAACAGGAAGTGCAGGATAAAGTAGAAGATGACAGATTTTGTATGGAGTGTTCTTTTAAGGAATTCGTCGCAGCTTCCTGGATTTGTATAAGTGTAGTTTGTCTGTTTTTATTTAATGCATGTGACTTGTCATCATTCGTTACAAGCGGTGTTTGTAACTGAGGCACGTGAAGTATTTAAGGCTTGTGGAGTTTTAAAATGTAAATAATGGAAAGTGCGGTACTGAGACCTACTTAAAATGCTCTGAGAGGCATTAACTATGGGCCATGTCCTCAGTAAAAAAATCATTTTCAGATTTATTATTGCTTATTAGTGCTACTGTTGTTTCATCAATCATCACTTAGCATTAAACATCCACCACGATGAAATCCATATGCTTCTTTATTTATGCACCTGAAGACGTCCATCTGTCTGTCTGCTACCTGTTAGGGTCTCAGGGGAAGCCGGAGTCAATCCCAGCTGATTTTGGACGGGCGTCGGGGTACACAGGTGGCACAGTAGCATAGCGCTCAGCACGTCCGCCTCACAGCATGAAAGGTCCTCGGTTCAAGTCCTGGGCCTTTCTGTGTAGTGTTAGTATCTTCTTCTCGTGCTTGCGTGGGTTTCCTCCGGGTGCTCCAGTTTCCTCCTACAGTCCAAAGACATGCAAACTAGGCTAATTGACCCTAGGTGTGAGAGTCGATGGTTGTACATGTCTTGACCTGCACTGATCTGCCGATCTGTTCATGGTGTACCCCGCCTTCGTCCAGTGTCGGCCGACCCTGGTAGTAGAAACACTACACCACTGTACTGCCCAATCTGGTACCTAATAGACTTTAAGAGTTTAATTATTAGTCATGAAACGTCCATTCGCTTTTTATTACCGTTTAGGGTCACGGGGAAGGCTGGATCCAATCCTAGCCGATCTTGGGCCGAGTTATACAGGCGGCAGGGTGGCGTAGTGGCTAGCACGTCCACCTCACAACATGAAGGTCCTGGGTACGATCACATGGTAATTACACCCTCAACTAAAAAAATTAGTAGGTCTTTGGCCAAAGTTTTGGTTAAAAAACATGGTGTGTTTATTTTCTCTCAACACCTGTAACCTTGAGGTACCTGCGTGTTGTGCTGGGAGGAGGCTTCTCTTCATAGTGATAAAGTCAAAGCTCCCATTAACACCCCTTACCCCAACTTCGTCCATGAGTCATTACCAGCCAATCGGTGTAAAGGTTGAGTGGTACATTCCGATGGTTCTATCTTCCACGAGCTGTTCACAGTGTTTGCGTGATCCGAGGTGCTTTTTTGCAACCATCTGAAGGACTCAGTGGCCAGAAGCCTATTCAGAAAGCATAAATCAGCTTGAAGTCCCAACATACGCACCTGGCTGCCGCTGACCTAGTTGATATTTCCTGTTTGTATGATGTAATAAATGGCGATGCCTGAAAATGGAATGTTGGTCTAGAAATCGTCAAGTCAAAAGGTAAAACTTGTTCAGTTTGAATTTAGTGTTAAAAACATCTAAACATCTGAACTTCTGAACATTCACCTCCAGTGGCATTGGCAGATTTCAAGTCACTACTTTTATTTATTGAGTGCTTTGGAAGTTAGCATTACATGCGAACTCCTGTGAGAAACCCTTCGAAATGGCCTGAGCACATTGGCAGCATCTCACAAATGGACTAAAAATAAAGCAGTATTTGGAACACACATGAGATGACGTGATAAAACGGGGTCCGGCTTGGCCTTGGGTGCATTCTCCACAAAAGTGAAGCCCCAAATAAAAGCTGAAAAGGAGAGAACAATGCGAGAGGGTGGGGAGGTGGGGTCAGATAGTATAATTTGCATAGAAGAGTTCTTTCAATAGGCCAGAGAGAGAAAGAGAGGGGGACAAGACGGAGGGAGATGACAGAGAAACGCTTGATGCTGGTTGGCGATAATAGAATGTGTTGGTTTTTCTTGACACCACAAAACCACAAAGAGGGCTTATCTGTGATACAATGAGCTTGGCAGAAAAGCTTGGCAAGGCCTGTGGGAGATGGAGAGACAAAGAAAGAGAGAGAGAGCGGGGCTCAATCAGACTCAGTCTCTATGGGTGGGAAGTAACTGCTTGTCAGCTTCATTTAGGAAAGAAAGTGCTGGCAGATTCACACCTCTGCTCCTCGACACATTCTCCATTCTCACACGCACACAGGAGGGAAAAGTAGGTTAGGAGATTATTCCAGGCTCACCTCTTCTTGCTCATGTATATTAGAAGACAGAGTCGGTCAGACTTGAAGGAACTACTACAATTTGTGTGTTGTCGAATTCTTTCATGGCCTCCTTTTCTTTTCTCGTACATCTCTCTATCGTATCAACCCTGTGCCATCTCTCCCCTGATACTCATACACACCTCTGTCATTTATGCTCTAACAATCTCCCCATCCTCCATGGCTGATAGTTAAAAGCACGGCAGTGCCTTTCAGTTCCAGGCACCCGTTTTCACTAGCAGCACACTGGAGCAGTCTTTCTTTAATACAAACCCTTTTTCTTTCTCTTTGGTATACTGTCAAACATGCACAGAGATGGCTAACCAATAGTCAGCGTCGTCCATCCCAAGACCAACCCCTGTACAGATTCCTTTTCCCTTCCTTCCCTCATTTTCCTTGGTCTTCTCAGCTACGGCAGGATGTCTGACCCATTCTTTGTCTTTCTATCCCGCAGTGCGCTGCCGGGGCGTTGGCATGGCCCAGGGATGAACGGTGAAGGGGCGCCCGGCAGCCCGGAGCTCTCCTCGTGCCCGCTGCCCGACTGGAAGGAGTTCTGTGAGTTGCATGCCCGTGCTTCTGCTGCCGACTTTGCCCACAAGTTCCGGCAATTTGTCACGGAGAACCCGTGCTATGACGCCTCAGGAGCTGACGCCAGCTTCTCACGTCACTTTGCTCGACACTTCCTGGACTGCTTCGCTGCTGCCATAAATCAGGCACAACAACCCGGCTCACCTGGCACTTCCTCGGTGCACAAGTACGCAATTGCACCCTTCGCAGGGATTCAGGGCTGCCCGCTTCCTTCCTACAACCACGAACTCTACCAGCGGCGGAAAGACACAGGAGCCTCCAGCGAATCACTGGACAGCATGGACAGTGGAGGGGGTGGAGCCTCTGCAAGCTCCACCCTCCATGGCCACAGGGTGACAGCACTGGGGCAGTCACGAAGCTCGGAGGATGTTTCGATGGGTTCGAAGGCCCGTTTCAAAAAGGGCTTCTCGTTGAGGAATATGAGCCTGTGTGTGGTAGACGGGGTGAGGGAGATCCTGCAGCGGCGGGCACCTCCTGAATTAGACACTGTAAGCACTGGTGTCAGGAAGTCAAATGGAGCTGAGGCAGGTGGACCTGAGCGTTGGAGCCAGAAGCTGAGGCTGGCAAGGGGCTTGCAGGGTCACCGTGTTGAACTCCTGGAGATCCAGAGAGAGGGTACTCTGCGCTACATGGTGGCTGATGATACTAACTGTATGGGTACTTCTCAGTGGCAGAAGTGCAGGCTGCTGCTCAGGAAGACAAGAACCAGCTTGGAAGCTGGTGAGAAGTTCCTGCTTGAGTTTTATGTACCACCAAAGGTAAGAGCATATATGCAAGGTTTACAGTTACAGAATATAAAGGTCCTGGGTTTTATTCCCAGCTCGGGCGTTTCTGTGTGGAGTTTGCATGTTCTCCCTGTGCTTGCGTGGGTTTCCTCCGGGTACTCCG
>JBCNYG010000008.1:25985340-25997438 GCA_039654305.1 Porochilus rendahli | reverse complement strand
TGTGGATTCAAAACGTACGTATGTATGCATGTAAAAGGTACAAGCCATCAATTTGCAGAAAGTACACACACACACACACACACACACACACACACACACACACACACACACAAACCTATACTTATATCTTTGTGAGGACACATTAACATAAAGCATCCTCTAACCCTTTACCTCTAACTTTAATTATAACAACTAAATGCCAGACCCCAACTTTTAGACGAACGCTAACCCAAACCTGATTCTAACCTGGACTCTAAAACCGAGTCTTAACCTTCAAAAAGCCCTTTCAAAATGTGAGGACCAGCAAGATGTCAGTGTATACCAATCCTCAATATGTAGCAAGCAAACACACACACACACACACGGTTTAAAAGGCAAACAGGGAGAGAAAGTAACAGAGCCACGTGTGCCAATCTGAATCATATTTTTGAAACCTATTTATGTCGAAGCCGCTGTATATATAATTTTCCTACAGAGAATTTTAGTTGTGTATTTTCACCATATGTGTTATTATTCTAAATAAATAAATCCATGAATATTCTTAATTTGCTTGTATGAATAATTGATTGGTTTTCAATTTCAGTTTTTTCCAGTTCATTTTCTTCTTTTGGTCTGGCTGGATTCTAATGACTGTGTTTGTGCAATTTTGTACAAAATGATGTACTTGACATACTACTTTATATTTCTGTGAATAAAAATGGAAAGAACGACCCGTTAACATTGACCTCGGCATCTATTTTCTTGAGTCAGTTAGCGTGTGGGGAAAGGAGCGCAAGTGTCGGTGGTCAAGAAGCTGCAGAAGAAATAAAGTTTATTTGTGAGCACGAATTAAAGGGCGGCACACCGGCACAGATAAGCAGGCCAGCTAGTGTTAGCAGTTAGCTTAGGATGTATTTCAGACACTTTTTCTGTAGTGACATACTGGAGACTCCTTCCATAAGTGCTAAATACACATAATCAGAAACGGGCAATTTATTAGAAAGAGTATATTAACAAAAGCTTGTGATGTGCAGTCAGCACTATTACCCAAGATGCTCTTAGAGAAAATTAATCAACACATTCCGGCCAATCAGAATTACGATTTAAACACCGCTGTGATGTGTCTGTTTTAATGTTTATTATTAATCTCTTTCAACAGCAGCCTTCAGGACACCACTGTATGTCCCCCAAGTCCCTTCATCTTATGCCAGCACACCGCCATCTAGTGTGTATACGAATAATTACAGACAGCTAAAAATAACATTGTAATAAATTATAACTATAAGGGTGGTACGGTGGTGTAGTAGTTAGCACATCCACCTTGAAGCAAAACTGTACTAGGGTGGAGTCCCAGCTCCGTGTGGAGTTTGCATGTTCTCCCCGTGCTTGTGTGTGTTTCCTCCCACAGTCCAAAGATGTGCACATTAGACTAACTGGCTGCTACAATTTGCCGAGGTTTCAGGGTAAGTGTGTGTGTGTGTGTGTGTGTGTTGCCCTGTGATGAACTGGCAAGCTATCAGATCTCCCCAGTCTCCCCAAGACCACAACAGGAATAATCGTTTTATCAAATTAATGAATCTTGAATGTTAATCAATGATTGAAACTATTAGTTTTTTTTTTGTTTTTTTAATCAGTTCTGTGAGGCTGAATCTATTTACATCATCCTTTCAAAAACAGGCACTTGATTTCAAGTATTATTAAAGTATATATCAAACTGCAATTATACTTATACTGTAATTACATTTTAATTACAGTATACTTGCATTCTGATATTCTATACTGTAATTATACTGTAACTACAGTGCAAGTATATTTTATATAATTTGGGGCTGTGGTGGCTTAGTGGTTAAGGCGATGGGCTACTGATCCGAAGGTCAGTGGTTCAATCCCCTGTCACCACTGTTGGGCCCTTGAGCGAGGCCCTTAACCCGCAATTGCTCAGTTGTATAAAAAATGTTAATGTGGATAAGAGCATCTGCCAAATGCTGTAAATGTAAATGATATTATATACCGTAATCACAGTACCAGTGCAAATGCATTTTGATATTATATACTGTAATTACAGCATAATTGCATTTTAATATGTATTGTAATTATTCTGTTATAACAGTTTAGGTATTTTATGATATAAACTGTTACTAGACTATAATTGCATTTTGATAATGTATACTGTAATTATTGTATTATTCCATTTTAATACATAGTATAATGTACTATTACATTATAAGTATTTTGATATAACAACTACAGTACCAGTATAATTGCATTTGATATCATATACTGTAATTACAGTAAATGTAAAGTGCAATATTGTAAGCGGTGTATGTAATCAAAGCTTGACAGCACATATTTCACAAATTCACCCCACCACAGCTTTTATTCATCACCCTAACATATTCTTCCTGCACTGAAAAAGGTCATGTGAATACATCTGGTGTATCCTAATCATATTAATATCAGAACTAATGACTCTAATAAATATATTAATGTGCAAATGCTGCTGTAGGGAACCATTTTAAACAGGATATTCACATTAGGCTTTCAGACAAGTTGCTGAAACTCCAGGCACTTGATTCACGTCGGCCGTGTTAAACAGAATACACAATTTTAGACGTATTTAAGGACAAAACTGTTGGAAGCATAAATACAATCAGATCCTACAGCTGAAGGACAGGATTATTGATTTCTAGCAAACATAAGACTTTGTCGTTGTTCTCAAAGTCGGACGCCCAGGGACTGGTCACGTGACTAACCTCACAACGGTGGGCACCATATTTGATGAGGGTAAAGAGTGTTTGTGTATTGCAAGCCTGTATTGACCGTTTCAGAGGTGTGTACTCCTTCACCCTTCCTTTCACCTGGTCAAATAGGGTGCCGGGACTTGCCAGGCTCGTCACGTGGGTGTGACGTCACGGAAGAGCAGGGAAGACAAGGAACATGGAAACACACGCTCCAATTCCCTCCTTGTGCATGGAGCTCCACCCAAGGATCTCCTGTATGACCTGTACAGCCCTTGCACTGTATGTCCACCTTATTTGCATACCAACACATGTTCATGTTGCAACGCATGCAAGCATTCAGGACAGGTTTTCTCAGCATCTTTAAGGTGCAGTAGCTGTATATCCCGTCCTTGAAAAAATAGCATGGAAAGCATATAAAATATTATTTAAAACCCATGAATCCATGGCTTTAAAGATGGTAGCCGAGAAAACCTGCTTGGGCTGATAATTATCATTAATGATAATAGACTGGAAGTCTTGGTTGTGTTTGGATGCACTTCCAGTCAATCATCATATAGACACTAGTGTAGTGAAGATCCTGTGGCCGGACCATCAAGAACTTTTAGGAAACAAATCTCGGAAGAAATTAAAGTGATCTTACTGATTGCACCTTTAAAACAACCTGTGCTAAGTCCACAGATATAATTATATGTAATTTAACTGAGCTACACACCAGAGGTATATCTGTGACACAATAATTTTGTAGCTAGATTGAAATTCAGCTTGAAACGCCGTACAATCGTTCATCAGTCATCGAGGTGCAACCCGCCTTCGCCCAGTGCCGGCTGAGATAGGTTCCAGTCTTTCTGCAACCCTAACAGGAGTAAAAGGTAGGGTCCCCTCTCATAGAGGCTGCCATCTTGCCTTACCATGTTTCTATGGCAGCCCAGAATCATCCAGGTTTCAGCTTGCTGCAATCGCCAAATAGAGCTAAACGTTACACACTGTACCTTTAAAACATCATTATATAACTCATAGGGTGAGAAGCTCGGCCATCGTGGAGGCATCTGATTAGAACTCCCCTTGAACGCTTCCCTGGTGTGGTGTTTTCGGGTATGTCCGACTGGAACAAGACCACGTGGTCGACCAAGAACACGCTGGAGGTATAATGTGGATGCATAGTGGCGCCTCGGTTTCTCCCGGCCGGAATCTGAGGCAGGGGAGAGGGACGTCCGGACCTCACTGCTTAGGCTGCCCCCGACCTCACCCCGGATCAAGCAGAAGATGATCATGTCTGAGAGATATAAACAAATATTAAATATGATCATTTCAAACTAAACAGAAAAATAACCCCCAGAGCCAGCAGGCCTCCGACGGCCATCTCGATCCCTTTCTCCAGTTTCCACCGGCGGAGATCCTCATGCTGGACCTGTCTGGTCCTTTCTCTCCACCGGCGCAGACTCTGCTCTCTCTCCAGCTGCTCGCCATAGTGCGCTCGATAGAAAGCATCGAAGTCGAACATGGGTTTCCCTCCTGGTCTCCGGACAGGCCGGCTGCTCCTCTGCTGCTGCAGATCCGGGCTCGGAGGCGGTGCTGTGTCTTTCCGAGAGGGCCTCCCGGCGCTCTGGACGTCCGCCAAGCGCAGGACGCCGCGATCATACTTCCTCCTGAGGACGAGGCTTCCCAGCACGCTGTAGGCTTCACTGACCTCAGAGAAGCGGCGTACGGCTTCTTCGCTGCCCGCATTTCGGTCCGGGTGGTAGCGGAAGCTCTGGCGGTAGTATGCCGTCTTGATTTGCGCCTGCGTGGCGTTCGGAGAAACCCGCAGAATGTCGTAGTACGCCGTTTTACTGGTGTGAAGTGAAGAGGTGCTGCTGTGGCTGTGAGACCGGGTAGCGATTACACTCAGAGCCGCAGGGTGTTTCTCAGGGACCCGCAGGAGAAGAGAGCAGGAAGTCCTTCGGATATCCGGTCTGATGAGTGATTCATTGTTGTTTTTCTCGAATATTCTCAAACTTAAAGATGCCCCCAATACGCCAAAACAACGACGACTGGTAATAAAGAACGCGTGATGGATCTTAAAAGGGCAAATTTTGTAAACACCGGCTTCAACTTTCCAGCTGACCGCCGCCATTACGGCCCGGAAGTTAACATCCGGTAGCGACGCAGTCAGCCAATCAGAACGAGGTCACACCGGAAGTATTTCCTCTTTTTCTTATATCGCTGCCGAAAATGTTATTTTTTTTAATTAGTGACTTATTATTGAAGAATAAATACAGAAGAATAAAAACAATCAATATCTAGCAGAAAAGAACTAAAACTAACTATAACTATTTAAAGGACTTTATAGTTGAAGGCCAAAATAAATGTAAAAATATAAAGTAAAAAATATATAAAATAAAAATAAAATATAAAACAAAATATAGGATACAGAAATAGTATATATTACACTTACATGATAGATAATATAATATATATTATATAATGCAGCATAATGAAATATAAATACAGTGGCAATTTTACAAATAATGCTGTATGTAAAGTGTAACATGCCAAGTGTTTGTGTGCAACAATCAGTTGAGGTAGAATGTAATGTTCATGTGTAGGGTAGAGTCTACAAAGTCCAAGTACCAGTGTTCTGGTTCAGGGCCCGAAAGGCCTGCGGGAAGAAGCTCCTCCTCATTCGCTCAGTGTTTGCTTTCAAGGAACGGGAACGTTTCCCAGACCGCAACATAGAGAAGAGTCCATTGTTGGGATGGCTCTATTAATTTTTAGTTCACTCTACCCTAAAACACGGCATCTGATCAGGCCGCTATCTACAGCGATTAATCTCAAGTGGATAATAGTCGAATGAAAACAACAGGCTCTCAGTATGTCATGATCACATGGAGCAGGTGTCTTTTTTTTGTATGTGTGTGTTTTCTATGTAATACCACTTATTACCTCACTCACTGCTGACAAACTTAATCTTATTAAGGACATGGGGAGGCTGGAGCCTGTCTCAGCCGTCACTGGGCAAAGGTGGGGTACGCCCTAAACAGTTCGGGTCCACCGCAGTGCCAATACACACACACACACACACACACACTCACACCTAGGGACAATTTGAAACAGCCAGTAAGCCTAATGTGCATGTTTTTGGACTGTAGGAGGAAACCGGAGTACCCAGAGGAAAACCATGCAAGCACATGGAGCACGTATACTCCACACGGAAGTAGCCTCCACCCGGCCTGGGACTCAAACCCAGGACCTTCTTGCTGTGAGGCTGATGTGCTAACCACCACTGTGGAGCCCACAGCAAAACCACAAGAGAGTATTTGGTAAAATAGTATAGCTTTTCAATAGTTCATTAATAGTCATTAAATAATATTAATAGTTTCTCCTTTTCCATTCTTTCTCCTTTACTTACAGACTATATATATAATGAACAAAATAAAACAAATAGACATATAAACAATAAAAAAGTTGATTTCCCCCTGAACCAGTTCAGATGTTTTTAAACCTCTGTCCCTTTAAGAAAACTTGTCATCGTCGCCTAAAAGTGACGTCATACACCTCGGCCATGTAGATACATGTGTTTACAGTTTTCTTGCTTGTTTTTTGTTTGTTTCCTACAACAATAGACGTCGCATTTGTTTATATTTTCTGTGTTTTGGCTCATATTGTTTCCAGACATTACAATCATGGCTTCGAGTTGTCGCAGACCCGAACACATGGCACCTCCGGAGGTGGTGAGTACCAGTACGGGTGGGATTTTAACCCAAACAGCTCCATGTTGGACTCATCGACACTCAGGAGGAAGAATCCATGTTAATGTTGATGTAATAAACTCTGGTTCACATCAGACATGATCATCCCCTCCAGTCATTCGTTCTTTTGTACTTTTGGCAATAAAATTACAAAATATTAGAAGGTTATTGTGTGTTTTAGAAGCCTCTAATTACAGTGGTGCATGCTTCAGTCCTGACTTGATTAAAATATCTTAATTTAGATTAATGTATTTCATTTTTAACACTAAAATCTGCTTAAACAAGAGTATCCCGAGAGCGCAAACATCCACCAAGCCAGCGATTCCCCCATATGACGTAAAATGTCAACCAGTGTCCCATCACACTGTGTTAAAGCGTCTTTAAATAAAATCGTGGACTCAGAATTTGATCCCAAGCAGCACACTGGTGTAGTGGTTAGCACATCTGCCTGACAGCAAAAATGGTCCCGGCAGAAATTTTTAGTGGGTTTCTTATGGGTATGCCAGCTTCCTTCCATAGTCCCACAATTAAGCTAATTGGCTGCTCCAGATTGCGCCTTGGTGTGAGCGTGAGCGGATGTGTGTGGGTTGCTGTGTGATGGTCTGCCGAGCCGTTGAGGGTGTAACCTGCCTTCACTCAGTGTCGGCTAAGATTGGCTCCAGCCTCCATGCAAGTCAAATATTCTTTAGCCCTTATCTCCCTCTGGTAGAAATTCATTCATTTTTTGAAGAACTTAATCCTAATTAGGGTCATGTGGAGGCTGACGCCTATCTCAGCTGATTCTGGACTGGGGTAGAGTACACCCTGGACAGCTCGCCAGGCCATTGCTGGGCAAAAAAAAATGCAGACGGCAACTGGTTGGCCTACTCATTACGAACGACAGCAGTGGTTATTTTACATGCCCCTCACCACAGACTCTGGTAGAAATTGTGTATAAATTATCACCAGAAATTTGAGCATAATTATGCTAACAAATAAACCAACAAACATAGCCTCATTGGTTGAGGTAATAAAACCATACATGATTATCGTACCATATATACCCTGTTAAAGCCTGCTTTGTTATCAGAGTGCAAATTAAAGGTCAGTGTTTCAGTGCTGCTCTGCCTAATGTTGACTTTTTGTCTGTGTAGTTCTACAATGAGGAAGAAGCTAAGAAATATTCTCAAAAGTAAGTGTTTTGTCCAATCTGACACATATCCCATCTCCATGTAAGGCAAACACTTGAGGTGCTAAATGTATCTAACTTTGTGTTACTGTAAAGTTGTCAGGGATAAAACTCTCGCTCTGTTTGTTGCCTGTCATGCTCTTTAAAGCTCTCGGATGATCGAGATCCAGACTCAGATGTCGGAGCGAGCAGTGGAGCTGCTGAACTTGCCAGAAGACGTGCCTTGCTATTTATTAGATGTCGGGTACGTATTTATGGTGTTTGTTTTTTTTTTTTTTTTTTAAACACAGGGTAGTTTACATATTAAACACTTTTTTTGTAACTGTTTTTTTTTTTTTGTTTTCTTTTTATTTGTTCTGTTTTATATTGTATTTTTTTTCCCCTCTAGAAAAATAACAGAATTAAAAATATGCACTAGTGCACAGAAAATGTGATTGTTACTGTAACTACCGGTAATTAGAAGATATAGAGATTATTATGCGTTCTACACTGCTGTATATGGGCCAGGCTTCCCCATGTCTTTGTGTCTCCTCAGCTGTGGCTCTGGACTCAGTGGAGATTATTTATCAGAAGAAGGTCATTACTGGGTTGGTGTGGACATCAGCACTGCCATGTTGAGTGAGTGCCAGCATTCACGTCTGATTACTCTAATGATATTACACACAATTAATGGCTCTGTGGTTAACGCGCTGGGTTACTGATCAAAAAGAGTGTGTGTGTGTGTGTGTGTGGTGAGGGGGTGTTCAAGTACCACCAATCCGCCACTGTTGGACCCCTGAGCAAGGCCCCTAACCAACTACTGCTCACTTGTATAAATTAAATGTCTAAATAAATAGAAGGCAATGAATAAGTAAATAATGTAATAGGGTTTGTATAATACGTGAGAGATAACTGCTTATATAATATTTTTATCAGAGCGTAAGGTCAGTACTTCTGCCTTGACGCATCGACCTCACTATCACTTGGTTAATACATCAAAGCCACGGTATGAAATTTCCTATGTCCTATGTGCCATTTTTGTGTGCCATCGCCCTGAAAACAAGGAAAAAGGAATAAAAAAGGAACTGGACATTGGCACTTACATCTGGGAGACAAGAAATGAGAGGGCTGTCGAAGCACAAAAGCTTTAAAAAGCTAAATAAATGTAGGTAAAGTGACTGAAGCTCGGACCTTTAGGTGACTTCCAGCAATTTGTTGAGGAGATTTTCGAATAAATTACAAGAACCTTTTAGAAGCACTTGTTTCAGTGTTCTGCTTCACGATCCACCCTAGACGAGTCTTTTGTACATTTAACAACGGATTAAACTCTGAAACTCTGAACTCCTGCCTATAGAACAGCAGTCTTGCTGTTCCAAACATCTTTAGACAATAGAGCTATTTCAGACAGAACTAAACCAATCTCACAATCACACCGTCTAACTCCTGATCGCTTCCTGTGTCATTTATAGGTAGTATGAGACGTTTCCCAAGTGTTTTATGAAGAAAAAAACAATTGTGGTGTGGGCGCTGATGAGAAACGGAATTTTTTTTTATCCAGCTCATGCTAGAAAAATATAGCTTGTTGTGTCCGGTAGTCTGGCTGTGAAAGCCTCACAAAGGCATGGAAAATGGCCACCAGTGTCCTTTCTTCATAGTAGTATATGCAACAAATGCTGAAGGATGTCCGAGTTCTTGGTCCTATCATCATCACTCACATTAAGAGGCTAGCAGCAGTGTGATACTTTTTATTTTCAATACTGAGTGTGAGAAAGTATTTCTCTGTTGCTTGTCTGTGTCCGCTGTGGCGCGTCTAGGACGTCCGTGAGCAACGAACAACGAACCACACGAGTTAAATCCAGTCTGGTTTATTCTTGGATTGCTCAAAGTACTTAGTTTCACACAGGGGTTTTATACAGTGTGCTAGGCATGCATATGTGGGGAAAAATAAGATAACGCAAAGGAGAGGAAGATAGTGAGTTGCATAGCCTTGAGAAACAGGACAAAAATGCAGGATGACCAGGAACAGTGCCCTATTCGCACAGAAAATATGCTAAGTTGCAAGGTCAAGTTGCTAGTCAAAAATTAAGAATGAAAAAGTAACTTTCTCGAGAACAGATTTTCTCTAACACTGAGCGGAAAAAGTTTGGCTTTATTTGATGTCCGTATATATGATGACGTCTGTAATTTCCATGTGTAAGATGTTGCCTTGGACAGGGAGGTGGATGGAGATCTCGTACTAGGAGACATGGGACAGGGCATCCCTTTCAAACCAGGAACCTTTGACGGCTGTATCAGGTAAAGCAAAAAAAAAAAAAATAAATAAAGTCTTCCACGATGTCTACTTAAATAATTACTGTGTTTTTACTGAAAGTACCAACAAGCTGCCATCATTTAATTTTAAATGGCCAGGGAAACATGTATTATTATTATTATATGAGAAAGTGGGCGGATAGCGATTTCCCCTAAGGGGGTCACGAAAAAGCAGTCTGGACAAATGTGGTTGACTGACATCACATACCTTGACCGCCAGCCTCCCTGGAGGGTAGCAGTCACGAGACAAGGGAAGACATGTCTGTTGGATGGATAACTAGGCCATGATTAAATCAGGGGGGAATGATAGACATATAATTTTTATAATTTTGCTGCCAAATGTTGCCTGGCATATCCCACCTTCGGTGACATGTGATGCTGCCACCGGCCTCACACACACACACACACACACACACACACACACACACACACACACACACACACACTCTAAGCGCTGTCCACCCCTTTTTGTATAAATACGCTCACAGTTGCTGATGGATTGGCTGGTGGATCGCCGTGAGTGACAGGGGTACGTATGCCATCCCACCCTCCTGTGAGAGCTTCCATAGACTCCCGGTTGTGGATCATCCACCTGGATTCGAACTTGTGATCTCCAGGCTGATAGTCGCGCAGCTTGTCAATACACCACTCAGGGTTCTTGTAACAAAATTAGCATTATTGTTATTATTATTTTTCAAATGCTAAAATGATATTTTGAACAATAGACGCCGATTTCCGGCACTATACAAAAAAAGGTGGCTAGTAAGTCATAATTATGAGACGCTAAGTCATAATTACCAGGCTACAATTTAGCGGTTTCCTCCTTACACGGTCTTGGGCAAGGGCAGATGCTTGTTCCCATTAAAGATCCATCTCTTTAAGCTCTGCTTTTTCCATCCTACACCAGGATGAATTTGGCTACTAAGTTGTAATTATGAGTTACTAACTCATAAGTATGACTTACAAGCTGTTTTTCTTTCCTTCGGGGCCTTGTAAATATGAGGTCCTGGTCCGAATAAATGTGTGCTCTGCATTCATTTTGATAAGATGATGACACCTCTGACAAATATAATCAGAACTCAGACATTTCCCAGGTCACCTCTACTCAATGATGTCCTCTGATCCTCGACTCGAGAACGAAAACGTAGAGAGAGGGTTCAGATCCCTGTATTCTGATGTTTTACCCTTGATTATCATCCCCAGTATCTCCGCTCTGCAGTGGCTGTGTAACGCGGATAAGAAGACACACAGTCCTCCCAAGAGACTCTATAACTTCTTCAGCACACTGTACTCCTCTCTGGTACGAACTGCTTACAGTCCAAACAATACAGAAATCCGTTCGGTCTTTCCAAAACAATTTCTGTTCCGTTTCTTCTCTTTTTAGGCGAGAGGTGCCCGTGCCGTGTTCCAGATTTATCCGGAAAATTCCGAACAGGTGACGAAAATGTCTTAATAGCATTATTATTATTATTATTATTATTATTATAATTATTATTATTATTATTATTATTATTATTATTATTATTATTATTACAGGATATGTTGTTATGGGAAATTAATCAGCAGTGTTGTTCATAATACTTCCTGAAGTCGTTTATTCCTCTTGTACTTGATTTTGGTTAATAAGGATCAGAAGTTTTTTGTTACACAATGCTGACTGACACTGGAGACTCCTTCCAATAATGCCCCCCCAAAAAATACAATCTTAGCAAAGGGAACTTTTCCCTACATTTATTACACACTCATTTGAATACTCAAGTCTAATTGGTCGGTTACATTGTGTAGTATTCCATAGGGAAGGCACAGTGGTGTAGCGGTTTGCATCACAGTAAGAAGAAAACGGCTTTCTTCCGTGTCTTCCGGTTTCCTCCTTTTTTCCATTCATACTCACACCTAAGGACAAATTAGGTGTGAGTGTAAATGGTTGTTTGTGTGTGTTGGCCCTGTGCTGGACTGGTTAGCTGTTCAGGGTGTACCCGACCTTTGTGCATCTGTCTGTCTCTCTGGCTATCTGCCTGTTTGTCTATATATCTGTCTGTCTCTGTATCTGTCTATCTGTCTTTCCATCTGTCTGTCTACCTGTCTGTCTAAGTTTCTGTCTGTCTACCTGTCTGCCTATGTTTCTATCTATCTATCTATCTATCTATCTATCTATCTATCTATCTATCTATCTATCTATCTATCTATCTATCT
>JBCNYG010000008.1:25964885-25976125 GCA_039654305.1 Porochilus rendahli | reverse complement strand
GATCTCCTTATTTCAACGTATAAAAACCAGAATCTCTCTCTCTTTCTCTCTCTCTCTCTCTCTCTCTCTCTCTCTCTCTCTCTCTCTCTCTTTCTGGATGTGTGTGTGAAGCATGAAATGACCCCAAGTCACAGTGATGACAGTAAAGCTGTAAATAATGTAAATGATGATGCGAACAAAACTGAGTCATCTGAGTGGCTTCTTGGGTGAATTGTACCCCGGGGGCAACGGACTCCTCCACCCATAACATATTCTCTGCTGTAATCTGTCACACATCACAGAACGACAAAAATGAGACAGCGTCCAACGAGAACTGGAGAGGAACGAGGGGTGAAATGGAGAGTGGGTCAAATGACAACTGGAAGAGAAAAAAAATGTGACTGATTGCTTTGAAAGCCCTGCCCACTCCCCCTTTATCTGATAGGAGATAGTAGCTCATTTCTGCGGTGCCTTTGTGGTCATCCTGTCATGTGGTTTTAGTTCATACTCTGTGCTAGTCACTTATGATATCCCTAAAACAAAACCCTCAGGGTTATAGTCATATGACTATATGGGATGTGATGTTGAGAAAATTTATAGGCTGATTAATCATTATTTTTATTATTTATTATTATTATTTTGGGTAGCATAGTGGTTAGCATATTCACCTCACAGCAAGTAGGTCCTGGGTTCAAGCCCCATGCTCGACGAGGGCATTCTGCGTTCTCCCTGTGGTTGTGCGGATTTCCTCCGGGTACTCCGGTTTCCTCCTACAGTCCAAATACATGCACATTAGTCTAAATTCTCAGATGCTCCTAGGTGAGAGTGTAATGGCCCTGCAATGGTCTGGGGAGCTGTTCAGAGTGTACCTCACTTTCGCCAAGTGCTGGCTGGGATGGGCTTCAGCCTCCCCATGACCCTAAAAAGGGATTATTAAAAAATCGTTTTGTTTGTTTGTTTATGTATTTATTTGTTCTTTAAGTTTGAAAAAAAAGTGTTATATATCCTGATGGCCCTGCGATGGCCTGGCGAGCTGTCCAGGGTGTACCCCTCGCCAGGAGTCGGCTGAGATGGGCGCCAACCTCCCCGCGACCCTAATTAGGAATAAGCAGTTCAGAAAATGAATGAAGGAATGATTGTGCTATATATCGTGATGTGTATTGTTATTGAGATATTGAAATTTAAAAATTGTTTTTTTATTCACTTTTTTGCTGCAACATGTCGACTAAAATATCTGACTTATCATCACGTTGAAGCTGTGGCCTTGCCAGGGAGATGGAGAAAAGGAAAAGAAAGTAGGCTGAGGAAATATTTCAGATGAGATGAGGCCAATTTTATAGTCAGTTTTGTGCGTGACTTTAATTCAATATTTTAATCAAAAGTCCAGTAAATTTTTACGTAATAAACAAATGATTATCTGTGTGACTGTGTGTATTTGGCTGGGGGTGGGGGGGGGGGGCGCACGTGTGTTTGTTTTAGGTGCATATGGAGGTTCTCTTTCTAAACAAAGCTCTGACTATGAACCCTTCTAAGCAGGCATCTGGAACATCTGTCAATGGCCACTGTCAATTATATTTATTCATTATGGTCTGGTATCTTGCCGTCAGTTGGCATCAGTGACAGCAGGCAAGTGCCCGCAGGTCATGCTGAGAGTACCAGCCTCTTGACAGGGTGCCTTGAATATTAACCCGCTTGCTCTTTATTGTTGTTGTACCTAAATCTAATATCAATTTAATCTCAGTCCAAGCTTAAATGGTACTAACATGAAAAAAGTGCAATACTAGAGCACACAAAACGTACGCATAGTTTTATTAAAACTCTTTATTCGATTCGTCAATCATTTGAATATCAGCCGTTAAATGAAGAAGGAAAAATATTCCTAACATTTCTACTGTATATAGAATAGGCTAAAATAGAGCAGAATAGAATAATATTGAATCACAAAATAACAGATTATGACAAAACATAAGAACTTCGTCATAGCAGTCATCAGTGATTGGTCGTTGGAAAGGACGCTGATCAGCGATTGCCAGTTGGGAATGATGGTAATCAGTGATTAGCCATGGGGATAATGCTGATTAGTGATTGGCTGGATGGTATGATGTAGATCAATGATTGGTTAGTGAGAAAGATGCTGATTAGCAATTGGTTGAAGGGAATCTTGGCTCAGTGTTGGTCCGTGGAAAGGGTGCTGCGCGGTGATTGGTTATTGAGAATGATGCCATTCAGTGTTTGTTCATTGAGAATGGTGGAGATCAGTGATTAGTCATTTGAAAGTGACCAGTTATTGGTGGTTGGCAATGTTGGAGATCAGTGACTGGTTGATGGGAATGATGCCATTCTGTGATTGGTTGTTGGGAATAATGGAGAACAGTGAATAGTCATTGGGAATGATGGTGATCTTTCATTGGTTGGTGGGAATGATGATCAGTAATTGGTCAGTGATGATGATGAGGATCGGTGATTGGTTGGTGGGAATGATGATCAGTTATTGGTCAGTGATGATGATGAGGATCGGTGATTGGTTGGTGGGAATGATGATCAGTGATTGGTCAGTGATGATGATGGAGATCAGTGATTGGTTGGTGGGAATAATGACGTTCAGTGATGGATTTTTATGATTAGAGTTTTGTTATAACTTATGCAGACACATGCAAAATAACAAACACTTTGCAGATAAAATGATTTTGCTTGGAACAACAACTGAGATATCTTGCACATATTTGCCGGATGGACAATCGCGAACTACAGAAACGGCTTCTGTTTAAAGAGAGATCTGTGAAATGGACAAAGTTTGAGAATCTGTTGGGGCTTGATGCCCAACAAATTAGGAGAATGTTGATGTCCGAGACAAACTTGGTTGTTGGAGAGTAACGATCAGCAATTGTTTGGTTGGGATCAGTGGTGATCGGCCATTTGTTGGGGAGAAGTGGTGATCAGTGGTAGGACATTGTGCTCAACGCTTAGAAGTTATTAATTGTTAAGAATAATAGTGATCAATAATTGGTCCCAGTTTGCAGTGGTAATTTATGATGGATTACTGGGAACAATGGTACAACAGCAGGAAGAAAGAGCCTTTCTATACAACTATAAGCAGTGATTATGTGCATTGATGTGGATTGTTCATGAATGATTTAAATGAACGTTTGAAGTTAATTGATGTACAACATTCATGGTAAAAGCTCGACATGTTATCAAGTGCAAATTAGTGATGTATTCCATTGTAGCACACCCACACTGTTCTTTGCAGTAAGCTTGGCCGTTAGACGACTTCTTTCTTGTTATCTGGAGAGCGATGCTCATTTGTGTTTGATATTAAAGTTGAAGCCCTTCTTTTGCAGCCACCTGATGCTGTCTGGCCTTCTGGGCTCGAGCAGTCTTCTCACAGGGGGCAACGATACACTTTTACACTAGTGTGTGCAATTAGGTGACTCATGTATTACTAAACCTGGTGGTATTGTTCCCTGTGCTTCAGTTTTGAAGGTCTGTGTGATTTAACACCATGACTCATAATCTGATGGCTCGAGAAATTAAATTTCACAAAATGAACCTTCAATCAATTCGATTGTGGCTCAAATTGTTCCTTCTTGAATCTTTTTGGGGGTAATTACTTGCGGCTTTTCTTAATGCTGTGATCCGTGATGTCTTTTCCCACTTGACAGGTTTGAAAGTATGCATACCTCTTGAACGGGACCAAACGTCATTGGAGGTATATCAAAGGAATCGGCACGAAATAGCCATGACATTGAAATGGGGGAATGTTTGTGATAAGATAAGTATTCAGTCCCATTCCTATGAAATCAATATAGCAATTTTGAGCAGGGCTGCAAGGCAGATATATTATCTTAGAACAGGGGTGTCGCACTCATTTTCACTGAGGGCCACATCACTAAATTTAAAGGTGATCGAGGGACAAATAATCACTGAACATCTATTCTAGAAGGGAAAATCTGCACGGCCAAATGATTCGTTAGGCATTTGTCCGCTTTTTCTCATTTTGTGACAACACTTAGCATCGAGAAGCTAGCATGCAGTCATTATTGAGTCATGAAGGTCTTGCTGTTTACTTGAAATAAGCCGAACTTTCGATGAAACTCTAACCAAATGCAGCTCTCGAGCCGACGAAGAAGTGATTAAATTTTGGAAGTGATCCAGAAGTGATCAGGTTTTGAAGGATTTTTTTTAAACGTTGCACAATTGGGCAAGGATGCAGAAATCACCCAGAATGCGCTGGGAGTAAAAAATATATACAGAGATAAAAAAAATAATTGCAAAACAGGCCACGAGGGGGCGACGTAATTCTACATCATCTGGCAATGCAACCCATGTAAAAAAAGAGATTGCACTAACTTGGTGGAGGTATGCACTCTTTGAATGCATGTCTAGTTGTTATTGTAAGCAGACATGGAACCAAAACAAGGTGTAGAACAAGTAAATAAGAGATACTAAGCTTGTGTGCTGGGGTGGTCCAGTGAGGGTGAATACTTATGCAAGGTAATGTACTAATGACTAATGGGCAATTTATGTAAGTTCTGCAAATGCCGTTTAAACCCTCAAACCCTTGCTTTACAGACCATTTGCTGCTCGTTAACCCGAGGGTAAATTTTTGACTCACAAACCTAACAGTAGGACCCGTTCGTCCTGCTTCTGATAGCCAGATTGGTGATTATCCTCAAGATGCTGCAGTGTGAGCCTCATAAAGAGTTCTTTTTGTTTATGCCAAATAGAAAATGGCATGAGAGGCCCACACTGGTGCTGTAAAAAGGCAGGAACCAGATGGAGTTGGATAAAAATCAATGCCTTTGCTTGGATTCACTATTCAGTTTATTGTAGATGTGAGACTCGGTCCATCCTGTATTTGAATTTTAAAGATTTATATAAAATGTTATATTTGTATTTCATTTAAATGAGATATTTTTGCACAGTGACACGGCGGTTAGCATGCCTCACAGCAAGAAGGTCCTGGGTTCGATTCCCGGGCCCGGGGCGTTTTTGTGTGGTGTTTGCATGCTATCTCAGTGCTTGCGTGGGTTTCCTCCGGGTACTCTGGTTTCCTCCCACAGTCGAAAAACATGCACGTCAGGCTAATTGGCTGTTCCAAATCACCCCTATGTGTGAGTGTGAATGAGTGTGAGTGGTTGTATGGGTATTGGCCCTGCGATGACTGACAAGCTGTCCAGGGTACATCTCACCCTTGTAGAGTCGGCTGAGATGGGCGCCAGCCTCCCCCTTGTCTCCCTGATTAGGATTAAGCGGCTTAGAAAATGAATGAATGAATGATTTTTCCTTCCTGTTTTGCAGCTTAATTGATGTTCCGCTATCGCCACTTCCTTATTTGTTGCTGTTCTATGAAATTGGACATATTTCGGGGAGGGGGTTTGAAGCACCCAGGCTATTGACCACTTGTTTTTGGGAGAATTTCAAGGGGGTGAATACTTATTCAAGGCACTGTGCATATCGTCAGTCGAGACCATTATAAAGGATGAATATATTATGTCGCTCTTTGTTTGTTTTCAGCTGTCTGTGTTCATCTGTATAATCCTGATTGCCTCCCACTCACAGTTCTGCTCATGTATACCAAATCCATCTTGTGCGAAGACAGGCTTTTAGCCAATAAGGTTCTGTTTAATGAATATATCCAAGCAGAGTCTCGCATTCATCTCTCAGGATCGCTGTGTAATTTTATTAAATTAGCCGATACCGAAGTCTGAAATTCAGCTCTCACCAGTCGGAATTTCTTCTATTTCAACTTCTTTATTTTCAACAATCTTTACTACAGTCCTGAAACATGACTTGGATGGTCGTCCCGTGTCCGTCTGGTGTCCACTAGCGCCCATCGCAGGAAACAGTAAGGCTGCTTTGTCGCTGAGTTGATACTGATTGGCTGTTATGTATCTCTGACTTGCATGATTTTGATGATTTATTATTAATAATGAAAATAGGGCCCATAAGTCCAGTTCTTCCGCTTGACCTTTGACCTTTGACCTAGTCACAAATACATTGACCTTTTACATTTTGTCAGGGCTTTTTTTCAAGAACTGTTGGGTATCTGAGGGGTTTTGCTATTTTTTAGCGCCCACCAACAAAGTGGCTCGGGAGCAATGAGAATGGGTTCCGTCTGTCCGTCAGTCACACTTTAGTTTCCGGACATTTACTGGCCGCGCGCTGAAGCTGGAGCTTTTTAAACTTGGTATGCTGCCTCACTCTATGAGTGCTAGGATGAGGTTTTTGTGTGAGTGACCTTGACCTACTTTTCAAGGTCACAGAGGCAAAACTGTATATTAGGCTTCCTTGCAATGCTTATAACTGTATATTGGCACATTATGAAAATTACATTTCGGCAGGAGCGTCTGGACCTCCGTGGTCTTTTTTTTTTACTTTTTACTGTGTAGCTTTCTTCAAAATTTTTGGGATAACACTTGGTTACATTTCAAGGATTTTAGAATCGGTGTCCTGGCGGTCTGTGAGTTTTTTTTTTTGATTCAAGTGTTATCCACTTGTGATAATGTCTGCTGACCCCACAGATAGAAAACCAATCGGATTCTCCCGTTCCGTTCTGTTGGTATCTCTTCCATCTGAATAAGAGAGTCTAGATGCCAGAGCATTGATTGATGAAGATGCAAATGCCACAGCCGGTGGTCTTTTCTTTTTTTCCATACAAGACGACAAGAACGTCAGCGCGGTGTAATTGGATTTGTGTCGCCACACGTATCGGGGTCGGTGTGCAAAAAACGCTGCGTATGAAACCCTGAGGGAGAGAGAGGAATGAGAGGTGACGGCGCCTCATTCTCTCCTCGCCTGCTATCTGTCATTACAGGCCACTGCAGGCTTAATGGCATTTTCCACTCAGACTGAGGCAGAGTTGCTCCTGCGGGGAAAATAATTCCCTGTATCCCTGGGCAACTAGATTACGTGAGCATAGTGAACTAGCGGAGTGTGGAAGGGCACGCATGGTGTAGCGCTTTCACCTGGATATGTGCTGATATTAGATTTTCTTCTCATATCTGCATGATTTTTTTTTACTGACAGCAATTTTTCCCGCTAGGATTTTCCAACTTTCCAGAATTTTTGTTTGATAATCAAAATGAACGGATCATCACAATTAAACAGGATACAGGATTTCATATAAAAATCCACCCAAGTCTGTCATTTGGCATTATTCTCACATCATGACTCGCTTGCCAAAGCGCTTAATCCTATTGGGGTGGAGCCTATCTCAGCCAACACTGGGTGAAGGTGAGGTACACCCTGAACAGCTCACCAGACCATCGCAGTGCAACACACACACACACACACACACACACACACCGCCAATTAGCCTCATGTGCATGTGTTTGGAGTAGGAAAGGAAACCCACACCACCACACTGGCGGTAAGAAAATGCGAACTCCATACAGAAAGGCTGTTGGCGGAGATTTGAACCCCAAACCTTCTTGCTGTGACGTGACCGTGCTAATCACTGCACTGACACCACAAACATAAAATTGGCTAAACCAGGGATGTCCAGTCTTACACGCAAAAGGCCAGCGTGGGTGCTGGTTTTCATTTTAAGCTTTGTGCAGGCTTTGAGGTCTCAAAATAGAGCCGTTGAAAGCCAACACAACTCGAAAATCCTGGAAATTTTACTGCCGACTGTCAGAATACCTTAAATTCATTTAACTTTACCAATTATTTCACTGATAATTGTATTTAATTAAAAAAATAAATAAAAAGCAATGAATGGCCCTGCGATGGCCTGGCGAGCTGTCCAGGGTGTACCCCGCCCTTGCCCAGAGTCGGCTGAGATGGGCGCCAGCCGCCCCGTGAACCTATTTAGGATTAGGCGACTTAGAAAATGGATGGATGATTGAAACAGGTGGAAGGCGTGGCTACTGCTTGGTTGAAGTGAAAACCTGCACCCAAACCGGTCCTTTGCAGATAAGACTGGACATCCCTGGGCTAAACGGTCAGATGTATGTAAAAAGAGTGAGAATAAAGAAAATGTGAATTAATATATAAATAAAAGGTCGAGCAGAGCGCGGAAGGCAGCCACAGGTAACTCGGTCCATGTTGTGTGGGCCGTCTGCTGTAATGAGACAGATTAAGCTCAAGCCTCCTCCCTATTGTCTGCTAGAGAGAGAGAGAGAGAGAAAGAGAGAGAGAGAGAGAGAGAGAGAGAGGCGAGAAGGGTGGGGAGAGATGACAAAGGACAGGAGAAGAGAGTAGGTGGATGGAAGAGAGCAGATGGGGAGGAGAGGACTGGGGATGCATTCAGCACCCATGTTGTCTCCCTCTCTCTCCCTCTTTCGCTCTTCCTCTCTCTCTCTCTCTATCTGCCTTTCTCTGACTGAAGATTTTCTGCTATATTTTATCGTTATGTCCACAGAGTGCTTAAGTGAATATGCAAGAGATCATTTCATATCCTTTACTTCAGCAAGGTGCTGAAACCCGCACTGACATTCCTTGACATTCACATGAGCATTAGCAGCACGTATTTGGTTTCCGAACGCAAATCTCCACTCCCCAGTTTTAGGCAAGACTAAACACGTAGGTGGACTTCATGATGAATTGATCATATTAATAATTTGCAACGGCGTGGTAGCGTAGTGCACAGTACGTCCGCCTCACAGCAAGAAGGTCCTGGGCTGTGGACGTTTCTCCGTGGACTTTGCATGTTCTCCTTGTGCCGCTGTGGGTTTCCTCTGGGTGCTTCAGTTTCCTCCTACCGTCTAAATACATGCACATTTGCCTAATTGGTTAATCCTGGATTTGAGCCCCATTATTGGCAACAGGGTTTCTGCGCGGAGTTTGCATGTTCTCGACATGCGCATAAGGGTGATCGCTTTGAGTGTGAGTAGTTTTGTGTGTGTTGGCCATGTGATGGATTGATGAGACCTTGTCCTTTAGTTCCACTGATGATGTAGAGACGAATTGACAATAACATGACTATTATCTTTAATTTAATGGTTTTAATGACATTCGTGGATTTTTTTTGAAGTTTTCCACGCTTTTGCATTTTCTTTCTGTTCTGCTGATATCAGGAGCACTGTCTATAGTGTACGTCAGGTTCTCTTTTTTCAAGGACTGCACTGAGTTTTTTTTTGTGCTCCAATGAAATCATTCTGTAGCATTTAGAATTATGAAAAGGTATAAAGAGGAGATTGTGTTTCTGCTGTACCTCTCAATTCGACCTTGCTCCATATTCAGTTCATGCAGCTTTTCATTTTGGTCATATAGTGTGTGTGTGTGTGTGTGTGTGTGTGTGTATATATATATGTATATATGTATGTATGGCAATACAAAAAAGTCTTTCACATGACTAGGTTGTTGTTCCTTCTTTATCTTTGTTTACAGCAATTGTTTCGACAAACTTATGTAACGTGACATTTATTTCCATCCAGTGTCGGGTTCATTTCTCACCGACGTCTTGAATCGATGAGGGAAAAACTGAACCCCTCCATGAAGTCTTCTCCAGCACATCCTGAAAACGTCTAGTAGGTCATGACTCTTCATATGTGAAGAAGATTCCTCATGCTCCCTGAACCACTCGCTCATCTGAGTCCGCATTTTATATCCGTGCCATCCATTGATGTGATAACCTGCTCATTCAGTACATTCAGCTCTTCAGCTGACTTCACTGTATTGCCATAATAATGTTGCTGAGCCTTAACCTGACCAACTGGAGCAGCAATGCCATGGAGATTACAAGCTGTGATCAAGGCTAAAGGCTCTCCAAAAAATAGCAGATTGTGCAAGGTTTTTTGGCCAGGCCATGTATAATGAGTCCTTTTCTTTCATGGTTGCCCCATTATAGAAATCAATGATGGAACATTAGAGCAACATTATAGCACACTCTTCAGTATGTGGTTCATTGTTCATTCTCACCACTGAAATTGGTGCTGATGATGTAAGGAATGACACCATCAGGCCAAATTCTCTCACTCTTCGCAGTAGCAGCTCTCCTCGCACGAGAAATCTTTACACTGTCCCAAAAGTCACTGGTCCGGCGGCTCCTGTTGGTTGCGGCGTCTGTTTCTCCATCTCTGCTGGCTGATCGATTAGTAAAAATAGATAGAAAGGAAAGAAAGAGTTCACTGAACTGCTTTTGGATAAGGAGAGCACAAATAATAACACACACACACAACACACACCTGTGACAGTGGTATTAGACGGTGTGGTGGGGTGTGGACGGTCTTTCCCAGTCCAATCTCCTTTGAACAAGTGCAGGTCATCTTTGTCCAGAGCAATATCCCCCAGAAATGCCACTGAAACCAAAACGCAGCACCGGTTAATGTCAGAAATGACCTCATAGCTATATCATCAAGCAGCATTATTTTTGACTTAAAAAAAACACTTCATTTTGCCTGTAAGTGCTTTCTTTAGTGTAACCATCACACAGATCATTACAAAGGAGAATATATATTTTTAGGAAGGTTCATAGTGATTGGGCAGAATGTTGTGTTTCTAAAGCTAATGCTTTTGGCCATTAATACCCATAGCCTTCATACCATAAAGAATAATAGATAAGTTCTCAGTTTATTAATTTCCATTTATTAGCTAATCTATCTAATAATAATAATATTAATAATATTAATAATATTAATAATATTAATAATAATATTAATAATAATAATAATAATAATAATAATAATAATAATAATAACAATCCAGTAGATCACGAACATTCTGTGAATATCAATACAAAACCAAGCTTCAATCTGCTTCCGAAGACAGGAAGGGAAATATCCTTTCATCCTTTCAAGTGCTGACCAGAGCTCTTACCTCTTCCCTTATTTCTCCGACTCGACCTCTTTTTAGTGCTGTCTTTCTTTCGGTCTCTATCTGTATCCTAATCTGTGTCTCTATATTACTACCTCTGTCTGTATCTCTCCTTCTCTTCACCTCTGTATCAATCAGTGTTGTGAAACCTTCAAAAATTTGGTTAATAGTATTAATATTTGTTATTAGTAATATAAGTATTAATTAATATTAATCTGTATAAATCTTACCTATACTGTGTTAGATAGATAGATAGATAGATAGATAGATAGATAGATAGATAGATAGATAGATAGATAGATAGAAATTTTCCCTGTGCTTGCATGGGTTTCCTCCAGGTACTCCGGTTTCTTTCCACATGCACATTAGGCTGACTGGCTGTTTCAAATTGCCACTAGGTGTGAGTGTGAGTGTGAATGGTTGTATGTGTTTCTGCCCTTGCGATGGCCTGGCGAGCTGTCAGGGGTGTACTCTGCCCTCGACCAGAGTTGGCTGAGATGGGC
>JBCNYG010000008.1:25920718-25932819 GCA_039654305.1 Porochilus rendahli | reverse complement strand
TGTAAGTGAGTGTAAGTGAGAGTGAGAGAGTGTAAGTGAGAGTGAGAGAGAGTGAGTGTTAGTGAGAGTATTAGTGAGAGAGAGTGTGTAAGTGGGTGAGAGAGAGTAAGTGAGTGTGTAAGTGTGAGTGAGAGTGTTAGTGAGTGAGAGTGTTAGTGAGTGAGAGTGAGAGAGAAAGTGAGTGAGGGAGTGTTAGTGAGAGAATGTGAGAGAAAAAGTGAGAGTGAGTGTAAGAGAAAGAGTGTGTGTGTGTGTGTGTGTGTGAGAGAGAGAGAGAGGGAGTAAGATGGTGGTATAATTCTTATAAAGCAGGTCGACAATATTTCTAATTACACTTCATAATGAATATGAAGTCACTCAGTAATATTTTTTTTCATTATCTATAATTACGCTTTATTATTATACAGTTTTGTGTGTGTGTGTGTATGTTTGTGTTAGCTTATGTAAAACACTTGCTCTGTCTAATGAAACAGCCAGCATATGGACTTCAGCAGATCAATATGGAAGAACAACAAGACAGCGATCAATGCATTTACACTACAGAGTGCGAGAGATGGAGAGACGTGCACACTCTTATTCACACTCATACACACACACACGCTTACACACAGACACACTCATACACACACACACACTTACACACAGACACACTCATACACACACACTTACACACAGAACACATGGGAGGCAGAAAGAGCTATTTTAGGTCTCAGGATTGCAGCGCTAGATGTCAGATTACGGCTGTCTGTAAAAGTAACGGTGTGAAGAGCAGCATGTGCCGAGCATTCAGACCTCACCAGTACTCCGTGTAAAAACTGATGGGATGTACAACAGGCTTTCTGTCATCGATGTTAGTGGAAATGATCAATTGTGCATCAAATCGAAGGAGTGGAACAGTTACTACCTTACGTTTTTGAGTGTAAGGAATCCTTCAGCCTGATCTCTATCTGACATGACTGTAGCGGTGTATGGTTACTTGTATCTAGAATCCATGTTGATGCAGTAGCCATCCATGAGCGGGAGTCCATGGGAGCTAATCGGTCCAGCTCTCACTGGAGGGAGGGATGGTATACGCTCACTTCCATGTCACTCACGGCGATCACCAGGCAATGACGTGCATCTGTGAGCTCATTCGTACAGGGGGGTGGGGGGGGGCGGATAGCGCTTTCCCTCTGAGAGTGTTAGGCCGCCTCGAAATACGCATGCGCAGCAGTTCGTAAAGAGGCGGGTGGCAGCATCGTGTGTCACGGGGGGGCATGAGCATGCTTTCGCCCCTCCCTGGTTGGTGGTGGTTGTGTAATAGGGAGGGCAATACCTGATGGGTAGGAACTGGATTCGACTAAATTAGGGGAGAATTAAGTTCGAATTCAGGAGCAGCGCTAATTCCCAGGTTGCTGATGAAACGATTGATTTAATCCAACCAGAACTAACCATTATATTCATAAATATTAACATCCCAGCTGGACAAAATGACTCTTATTCCTCATCATGACATCACTCCTGATAACACAGCTGGTTTTTATCACATGTCCACATCTACCACATATATTCCAGACTTTACCGGCGGCTTGGGAAAAGGGAAAGTTTTCCGCAAGAATGGATGCGATAGAGACGGACGGCTCCCTGGTAGGATTAGACACCTTTGTTTTGATAGCTCTTGGATCACATCTATCTACCAAATCCTGGATCTGGCAGGCCTTCCGGCAGCATTTCTCACCAGCTAACACACAGGCATCCAGGATGAAAACAACCCCGAGGGAGAGGTTCGAAAGGCTTAGCTGTTTGGAGACTGTCGACTGTCAACTTGAATCAGAACGATTTCATTTATTTTTGGGTTTTTCAGTCCACAGTTTCACAAGAGACCACAGTTGAAGACATTTAAGGCTTGTCAGTTCTGGAGGGAGTGTTAACGTTTAGTGTTTTTTTTCTGATACTGAAGGATTTTATCTTTTTTAGCTCCCACTGCCACCATGGTCAGTAGAGCAGGAGGTACTCTGTTCAGTTCCATCCGTTTGTCCAGCCTCTTTTTATTGCGATAACTTTGAAAGGAAATTACATAGAATCACCAAACTTATGTCCCGATCAAGGGCACTTGATCAATGGGTCACCTTGACCTTGTTTTAAGGTCACAAGGTCTCTTTTTCTCTATTAGGCTTTTCATGGCTTGTTACTGCTATAACTTTGGAAGGAAATGACATAGAGGCACCAAATTTGGTGTATGGGTCTTGCCCAGGGACAAAAAGGATGAGATTGTGTATGAGTTTTAAAGTCATTAGGTCACTTTTTTATAGTGTAATTATTAAACCGACAAACATTATCAAATAGCGCTGCCGACGGGAGCATCTGGACCCCTGTGGTCTATTTTTTACGAAGTTGAACATGCGGTCTAGGACCAGTAAAAAATATTGATTAGAAGTTTGCAAACTCTGCAAAGTCCTTGAACTCATTCTTCGAGTAGGGAGATATCAAAATTGTTGTCTCATAATAGTGTATCCTCTACAGATAAAGCGTGTAAGGATTAGGTTGTGCAATATGGTGTCCTTCTTCAAACTCGAGGCTTGGATGAGCTCAGTCAAGCGTGTCATTAGAGAGCTGCTCTTGTTTTCTTGCTAAGTGGTCTGTGACTAGATCTCTCTAATGTTCGGAGCTAAAATGAGAAACAAATGGATAAGACGAGGTAATCTGAAATTGCAATTCAATCCAGTGCAATTTGATGGTAGACTTAAGCCTGGCTCGCATGTAAGCAATCATGGCCGAATGTCTAAGCGAATTTTTGTTTGAGGGTAACTGAATATATTTTCGGAGATTAGATTTTGGGGTAAATGGTCCATTTTTGGACCTGCTCAAAATTTGGTGCAAATTCAGAGTGGCTCAAATACAAGATTCAAAAATAATACCCCTACCATCCCCACTAGGGATCTTTTACTGGCATACACCATTCAGCCATAATATTACCACTACCTGACTGGTCTGTGGCTAGACAACTCCATGTGCAGGAAGCTCCACTGCAATGCAAAGTGTGTGTTCTGACACCTTTCTATCATAGCCAGCGTTATCAGTTTCAGCACTTTGTGCTACAAACGTTATTTTTAAGACAGACTGAGTTTGATTCCTGGCTTCATCTGAAATAACTATTGTTATTTTAACTACTCTTGCAGTGCCTGCCCAAATATTCCTCCGACATTTGTCCATTAAATTAGGTAAGCATAGTTTCCTGACTTTCAGTGAATTAAAAAAACACCCTAGAAACCAGCACTAAACGTTAGTCTAAGCTTGTTGCTTAATCAGCGCTAGCCTCTAGCGTCAGCTTGTTGCCTCTCAACATGAGGTTGCTGCTAGCAGCTAGCATGATCTCATTGCCTTTATACATGAGATTGTCCCTAGCTGCTAGCCGTTAAATTGTTGCTCGGTGATAGCCTCATCTTATTGCCTTTCAACATGAAATTGTTGCTAGCTGCTAGCCTCATCTTATTGCCTTTCAACATGAGGTTTCTGCTAGCAGCTAGCCCTATCTTATTGCCTTTAAACATGAGATTGTTGCTAGACCAAATAGTCCTCAGACATTTGTCCATTAAATTTGGTAAGCATAGTTTCATGACATTCAACGAATAAAATAAAAAAAACCCTTATTAATCAGGCCACTAGCCTAAGTTTATTCTCTCCCAAAATGAGGTTGGTGCTAGCCGCTAAACATGCGATTGGCACTAGCTACTAGCCTCAGCTTATTGCCTTTCAACATGAGATTGTCGCTAGCCTCTAGCATCAGCTTGTTGCCTCAACATCTACATTGTCTTTGAGCGTCTGGGTCGTCTTCAGAATTAACTCTAATTTTTCTTGCTTTCAATACATCAACTGTGAGGACTGACTGTACACTTTCTGCCTAATACATCACACTCCTTGGCACTCCTAGAAAAAACAAGATAATAAATGTTATTATCTTCACCAATTAGTGGTTATAATGTTTTTTATGTTACGGTGTAATTATTAATGCAGCTAATTAACACCATGCCTTCATCCAGCTCTAATGAACAGATTGATACCTTTTACGCCCTCTTGCTGTGACTCGTCTAATATCCCAAAAGGTCAAAACTGCCAGATGTTCCTGCCCTCGTGTCCCTTATGAGGATATAAAAACGTGCCTCAACCCCTGGCACACACAAGAGCCTCGTTTTCTTCTAAAACGTAACCTCATTGACACTTGGATCCACCAAATGGCACGCTTATGCAAACAGGAAGCACTTCTGAGGTTGCCATAGCCACACCGGTCTGTGTGGTGGATGGCATGGCATCATCATAGCCGAGTCGTTATGGAGCGCTGAGTCAAACATCAGAGGATGCCACAGACAGCTTTGCGCGCTCTGATCAAAGCTCTGTTCCTCTTTGATAGCAGCCCTGCCGGCTTTAATGGCAAAGGCTGTGTGTAAACTCGATGCTGAGTTGAGATACTCCCATCACTTTCAGATCTTAAATAATTTGGATTGAGATGAAGTGGTTTGGGAACTTGATGTGCCCCGTCTTCCTGCCGAAGGTCGTTAAGCCTTGCTTTATTTTGTAGGAAAGATGATTATAAAAAAAAAAGATATATATATCTATATATCAGTGTCAGAGAGTAGCGCTACAGAGCTCAGATGGCGTAAGGTGGATTGCCTTTGGGAGTAAAATATGATGGCAATTTCAGGCTGTTATTCCGCTCAGATGTTCCCTTTGAGGGTAGGAGAGCACAGAGCAGTTGGAAATTGCATATAAACTGTGTCCTTGTTTGCCAGATTTAGAGATATGTACACACTCACACATACACACACATGTGCACGTATGGCTAATATGGTGTCAGCGGGAGCAGCTGTGGCATTAGAGACTCTCGGGTCACGTCTCGTCTCCACTGATGTGAGCTCTGATAAGCCCATTTAAGCTGCCTGAAGGAAGCTGTTATCTTAAACACCTCAATGTTATCATACCCGCGCAGACCCCTGACCACAGCGTGGACTGCACATTGTAAGATGAGATACGACACACCGTCGTTACAGTATGTTTATTCACAACTTCTGCGGTCCCACCCACCGCCACCGTACCCGCCCCCGCCCCATTGTTCTGTCTATCACAAATCTCTTCCTTTCCGAAGACCCCCACGTGACGCTACATTAAAATCCCATTTCCACTGATGTATCAAACAATTTTCCTCCATTACGGTCAGTAATACTTAGTCAGCCGATCTAATTGGCTTAAGCCATGCTAAATTTCCTTTGTAAGCTTTGTTAGTTACAGGTCATCACTCATTCCGCTTCTTCCTCCCTCAAATCAGATCTTTATCCATGTGGATAATACGGTAATCTTTCTGTCGGTGAAATGTAATGTTAGGTCACGATAGTGTGAAGACTGATCAGATCGGTGCAGTGCAGTGTAAAGATGAGGCAATGGAATAAGAAAGGAGTCAAACGTGCCTCCATCGGAAAATTTTCAGGAATTGGTGGTAGCGTGATTTACACCTCTGTCAACTCTAAGTGGATCATTTTCTAATAGCACATATCACCACTATTTTGATAATGCCAATCATTGCACTCACTCATTTGCCGAACCGCTTAATCCTTTTAGTTCACACTTATCAGCAATTTGGAACAGCCAATTAGCCTCATGTGCATGTCCGTGGACTGTAGGATGAAACTGGAGTACCCGGAGGAAACCATGCATGCACTGGGAAAACATCAAACTCCCCACAGAGCCCGAGACTCAAACCCATCACCTTCTTGCTGTGAGGCGGACGTGGCTATCCACTATTTAGTTAGGGTGCACTTATTTTTTTTACACGACTGTACAGTGTGAACTCACACTTGTGTTATAACATCATCATGACCCAGAGGATTAACAACCAATACAATGTTTTGGCAAGATTTTACAAATAGAATTGTCCAGATGTGTTTATTCAGGGATGTGTGAGGAAGCGAACCAGACGTGATTGACAGGCGTTGTGTAAGAGCCGAGGAGGAGTAAAGTCCTACACTGGTGTTAGGCATGGTCCTGAAGTCCAGTTATATTTTCTAACCACTCCATCTTCACATGAGTTTAATGTGGAGTACTCTGGTCAACCTGGGCCTGGTTGTGGATGACTGAAGATTTTTCAAGAGCACTAATCACATTCACTTTTCCCCCAAGGACCGCTTGCAGCTCGACTTAAAATTCACTTTGTTAACACCTTCCCCTTGATATCCAGGGCAGGCTCCCGATTTCTAGCTCGTACATTATTTATGGCCTGCTACATTGTGCTGTTTGTGTTAACACCGGTGTAGTATTTGCACTACAAGGAGGAGGTGGTCGGCCATAAAGCAGAGACGGGTTTGCTGAGGTTGATTTAGGATGATGGGCTTTGCAATGCTGATCATATTTGCTTGTTTTTAGAAAGGCGTTTGTGGCAGCAGCGTTAGCCATGTCTGTATGATTATGGTCAGACTTTAAAAGAGAGGAGATGAAGGTAACTGAAAAAAATACAGCATACATGTGAAATGAATAATAATGATAATAATAATAATAATGATAATGACAATGATAATAATAGTAATAATAATAATAATAATGATGATAATAAAAATAATGATAATAAGGATAATAATAGTAATAATAATAATTATTATTATTATTATTATTAATATTATTGTATCTTTGTGAGGCGTAGGGGATGCTATGTTTTCACAGGCTGTCCACTGCCGCCGGTTCTTCCGCAGACATGTCTGATGACCTGTTTTTCAAGGTCACAGAGGTCAATTCATCAAAAATACCCATTAACCTCTTAACTCTTGTGGGTGCATTTTTTTGTCGGATCAATTTCCAATTCATACCCGTTCTACTTAGTGTCAAGGTCTTTAAACCTACTGAAACTGGGTCACCTTGACCTAAGTTCAAGGTCATAGGGGTCATATGAAATATTGATGTTGTCGTGCAAAAAGTCAGATATGTCAAATTTAGCACAGTATTGTTTATTTATTCCAGATATGCCTATGGACATCATTTTTTACCTTATTTCCATTTCATAAGAATCAAATTTAGTGAAACCATATTGATACTAAGTGTGCTGTTGACTAGGCGGAGATTCACCTAGTGTTCTGTGACAAGAACTCATTTCTAGTGGTTATTATCATTAGTAGTAGTATTTAGGTACAGTGGTGTAGTAGTATGGCGGTACAGTGGTGTAGTAGCATGGCAGTACAGTGGTGTTGTAGTATGGCGGTACAGTGGTGTAGTAGCATGGCGGTACAGTGGTGTAGTAGTAAGGAGGTACAGTGGTGTAGTAGTAAGGAGGTACAGTGGTGTAGTAGCATGGCAGTACAGTGGTGTTGTAGTATGGCGGTACAGTAGTGTTGTAGTATGGCGGTACAGTGGTGTAGTAGTATGGCGGTACAGTGGTGTAGTAGCATGGCGGTACAGTGGTGTAGTAGCAAGGAGGTTCAGTGGTGTAGCAGCATGGCGGTACAGTGGTGTAGTAGCATGGCAGTACAGTGATTGTAAGCATGTCCGCCTCAAGGCAGGTAGCTCCTGGGTTCTGGGCTCAGTTTCTGTGTGGAGTTTGTATGTTTTTCTCAACATTTGCGCAGTAGAATAACCCAACCAAACATCTGTTATTTATATGTTTATTAATAGCCAGTTATTTAACACTAAATTTCTAATGACCGACTCTGGTAATAGAGGCACAAGGGAGTATGCAGCTAAGCTAAATTGTATAAAAATGACAGAAGAAGTAAAAGGTAATTGGTGGTTTAAGAGGCATTATTTTGATCACACACCAGTTTGTGAACTGGAAAAAGATACAGGAGTTTAAAAATATTGTTTTCTAGTGAGAATTTATTTTACTTTTAACAGGTTTCTGCTTAAAGAGAATTAGAATGGAATAGAAATTAGCGTATGTGATACAGTACACAAAAAACCTTTACCGATGCAACTGAATCGCCCGTTTGCTGTATCGTTTTTTCCTATTAGGATCAAAGGGAGACTGAAGCCTATCTCAGCTGCCACTGGTTAAAAGTGGGATACTCCCTGAACAGCTCTTCAAACTGCCACAGATCCACCATACATGCAAACATTCACATTCACATCTAGGGGCTATTTGTAAACAGACAGTTATTCTAATATGCATATCTTTGGACTGTGGGAGGATTTTGATTTTGTGGGGTGCTTACCACTATGCCACCATGCCATACCTGATGCAACTCTCCCTTATAGTATGTGGTTTGTGATCAAGCAACAGTGTCTTGAAAACCTATTTGCATTATTACTAAAAGACAATAGTTCAGAGAACGGACACGGTGCGTCGCGTTTTCACCAAAAATAAACGGAGATGGCTGCAGCGAAACAAAAATTATTTACACTTACATTTACATCTATTCGTAATTTATAGTAGCCAGTTGTTTACATATCCATATCTTGGGACTGTAGGGAAAAAACTGTAGTACCCAGAGGAAACCCATGCAAACTCCACGTATAAAAGGACGTATTAATTGCATGGTTTGAAACTGGAGCCTAGCAGACTGTTCTAACCGCTGCAGCACCAGGCAGGCCTTTTTACAGCACAATAAAATGATATCGCAAAGTATACAGGGCGTATCCGTCATCTGGGTATGGTCAGTGATGCACATGCTACGAGACTGAACACAACAAGTAGCAGCAATCAAATGCCATCTTTTCCAACACCAGGCGACATCTGCGTACAAAATCATGGACAGATGAAAACACGAATCAAATTTTTATGAGTGCCAAGTTTCGAGAGAAACATTAGGTAATTTGGCCTGTCGTTTTCTCAGAGGAGGTTCCAGAAAAACATTGACACGGCCAATTCGGAAGGAAATTAGGTCACAGAGGGGCCGTGCAAAATCGGAAATTACCCCAGGACCCGATGTGCATTTAATCTGGTCTGGAGAGCGGGAAAGAAAGAAAAGCATATAATCGTTGAGGTGGCGAGACATTTATTTAATGTTTATTGACGGTGTCTTGGGTGTCCGCACTTGGTAACAGTCATGGTGCTTATAATTTTCCTCTGGGGGAGGTGGGGTGGTGTTAGTGGGGAGATGACTGTCTGTTAGGATTGTGCATCTCCATCCCTGAGGCGGTTTGCCTGCGATCCGGTAAAGTAAAAGAGTATAATGTAATGCAATTCGGTCTGGTACAGAGGGTTTACTCCTGCTGGGAGATGGATGCGCTTTACAATTTCACCAGGTAGCCCAACCTTGCAGTGAGCAGAAAACAGTGCTGCATTCTCGATATGGATAATAAATGACTCCATATTTGCTCTTTGGTATTTTTCTATGACCAAGTATCTTAATTTAATATATTAACAATAGAATTCAATTTGTATTAAACAACCCATGCAAGCACGGGAAGAACATGCCCAGGCCACCACGTCGCCCCGTCCCTGTGTAGATGGATATAGAACTAACCAATCAACTACAGTCATGGAATATGGATAGTTGTCCCGTGTCCACTCTGTATTGAACCACCCCATCAACTTCAATTTGGATGGTCGTCCTGTGTCCTTGTGTTGCTGTATAGAACTAACCAATCAAGTATAGTCCTGGAATATGATGTGGATGGTTGTCCCATGTCTACGCATCACTGTATTGCTCTAACCCCTCGCCTTATTTTTGAATGGCTGTCTTGTAAACGATCGGTGTCTTTGCGTCGCTTTATAACCAATCAATCAAGCATAGTGGTGGAATATGGGATGGATGGTTGTCCTGTGTCCGCACCTCAATGTATAGAACTAAACCATCGACTTCTTTTTGGACGGTTGTCCTATGTCCATCATGTGCCCATGCATTGCTGTATAGAACTATCCAGTCGAGTATAGTCATGGAATATGACGTGGATATTTGTCCTGTGTCCTTGCGTCGCTGAATAGAACTAACCCATCTCCTTCCTTTTGTGTAGTTGTCCTGTGTCCTTGCATCACCATATAGAACTAAGCAATGAACTATAGTCATGGAATATGACGTGGATGGTTGTCCCGCGTCTACGCGTCACTGTATTGAACTATACCACCACCCTTATTTTGGATTGTTGTCACATGTCCACACGTCACTCTATAGAGCTAACCTGTCTACCTCATTTTGAACGATTGTTCATGTCTGTGTGTTGCTGCATATAGAGCTTACTCACTGACTTAATTTTGGATGGCTGTCCCGTGTCCGTGCGTCACTGAGTTGGTGCCGAGTTGCATGACAACGGTTGTCAAGGATGCTGAAACTCGAGTATGCATAACATAATTGTTAATTGTATAAACAATCCGCAAAGACCTGATGGGGAGTTTCGGCTTCTCACAAGCTTCCGAGGTAAATAACTAATACTTATGTCTATTAGGGTGAAACCGACACATAAGGATTTGACCAAATGAGCAGAGGGTCAGTAGTAGTTTGGTCAGAGTAAGAAGGCATGCTCAGTCTGTGTCTGTCGCTTTATTGCTTGCTGATGTAGTCATACACGCGAGTCGAACTGTAGGTTGAGACCCGAGGCATGTGAGGGCGGATGTAATGAGCAGTGAAATGAAAAGCCCTCAGTCGGTTGTGCCTCTTTTGCCGCCAGCATCTCTTCATTTCGGGTCTTTTGTCATCCCATTGCTTGAAGCGTTGTCTGAAGCGAGTTGTATATGCACTCTGTATGAGTGTTTGTTCCTTTGAGGAGGCCAGGAGGAAAGTGCATTAACATAAAAAAAATAAGTGGTAGAAAAAACAAGACATAAACAGCTACAGGTTCTGTTATAGCTTCATTTTTTCCCTGTTTCTTCCTGCCTCATTTCCCTTTTACATTAGAGACATCTCTCAATGCCATGTGCCAATTGTGGGTGTGTGGTGCACTGCTGTCACATACTGATATGTGCCACCTGTCCTTGTATAAGTTGGCATTAGCTGGTAAAAGTATTCGGGCACTTTCTGATACATCTGTCACGGGTATTGAATCCAAATGTACAAAATAAGATGCACGGAAGTGAAACGAAAGTAGAAAGTGGAGGAGGTCAACAAGGATAGTGCATGCACGCAATTCTTATTCATTTATTCATTATGAAGAGAATAAAAATTGAGGCAGTAAATCTGTAAATCAATTTTGGCTGTGCTGGTTCAATAGAGGGACAAGGAGATATTGAAGCATCATACATAAATACATATCCATTATCTATACTGCTTGTCAGTCAGCTCACGGACCCAATCCCGGTCTCCGGCCGAGACGTGGGACACAACCCGGACAGATTGTAAATCTTTCGCAGGGCTGAGACAGACACAAAAAGCAATTCCTATTCACACAGGGAGTATAGAGGAGGCACTTGACCTACCGGGCACGTCTATGAACGTGTCGGAGAAAACCGGAGTACCCAGAGGAAACGAGAACCGGGTGTGTACGCATCACTGTCCTGGAGCGGAGATGCCGCCAGGATGCACTCTGTGAAGAAGGCACGCAGACGGAGACAGTGTGATGCTCTGGGCAGTGTATGCTGGGAAATCATGGAAATCTTTGACACATGCCACCGACCGAAGTATTGTCCCAGACCCAAAACACCCCTTCATTGTAATGGTGTTCCTAATTGAAGTCGCCTCTTGTTAGCAGGGTAAAGCACTGCAAAATATTGTTTAGGAAGGGTTTGAGGAACATGGCAGAGTTCAAGGTGTTGACATGTCCTATAAATTCCCCAGATCTCAATTTTGTGGAGGCAACTTACTGGATTTAAAGGGTCTAAAGCTAATGTCTTGGTTTTTCTTTTGGTTTGTCATTAAATTCCTTTAAAAATGCTGTAAAGACACCGCCCCCCCTCCCCGAAAAAAAATTATTAAAAAGGAAAGAGAAAAAACAACTGAGGCACTCATAGAGTGTTTAATATATCCATAGATAATGGATAACGTAACAAATTGACCCTATGTGGATACTGGATTTAGGTGCCCATTTGGTTCATTCATTCATTTTCTGAAATTTTCTGGCGAGGGCAGAGTACACCATGGACAGCTCGCCAGGCCATCGCAGGGCAGAAACACGCTGATGGCAATGCAGCCTCCTCTTTAGGAAAATCAGCAATGGTTCTTTTACATTCCTCTCACCACAGACAGTGAGAGACACGGCCGGCCTTTGATAACCCAGTT
>JBCNYG010000008.1:25872813-25884053 GCA_039654305.1 Porochilus rendahli | reverse complement strand
CAGCCATGAATGTGAAGGAAGGAAAAGTGCTGCTCACTCCCCACTGCCACACATTTTCCCAGCTGGTTCGGGAATCGACCTATCAGCGAACTATCAGTCCCAAAGCTGCTTCTCTAACCATTAGGCCATGGTTGCCCCTACACACTGTCCCTTGAAAACAACAAAATTCGAATGTTATGCACAATGATTAATTTATATTTTGTTTCGAGGGTGGGGATTCGGACCCATCCCAACAAAATGAGTTGACTTAATGCAACAAGCCCATGTTCTGCACACACACTGGTGCTTGAAAGTTTTTGAACCCATTAGAATTTTCAATATTTCTGCATAAATGAATTCAACCAGTCCGAGAAGTAGATCAAGAGAACAAGTACATTTTTATAATAAATCATTTTTATATAAATAAATTAAAGGTTATTTTTATGGCCTAAATTTAATGAGGGTTAATTAGATGCAAAAAAATGAATTAAGGTAGTACCTTTAAATGACACAAAGTCAGGAATTAAATTAAAAAAAAACATTTTTTACATTTGCCTCTTTACACCATCACAATACATTTAAAATGAAATCTTTAAAGTGCAGACTTTTAGCTTTAATTTAAGGGAATTTAAAAAATTGCAGCATTAAGCCTTTATAAATTATAGCCATTTTTATTTTCTGAGGCTCAAACGTGATGGAACCGTGGATTGAAGCACTATTGCCAGTTATGGCTTGTTTATTCATTATTTCATGACATTTAATGCGAATGCATGTTGCAGTGGGGGGGGGGGGGGTGTACACTCATGCAAGGTACAACATATGAATAATGACAACTAACCTGAAAAATCTGGCAAAGACTTCAGGTTTTGTTTTAACTTGGCATAGGTATAATGAAATGTCTCCCCCTGGTGGCTGTCTTATGAACATTAAAAAAGACATTAAAATATTATGTAATAAAAAAATAGGCAGACAAAAAAACAAAGACACCTCAGCCAATTATCACTGTTCCTCCTGGCGGACACTTGCACTCATACATTATACACTGACTGTATGTGTATGTTCTTTCAGTTTGGTTTGAAGAGGGTTTTATGGGAATATAAAAGGAAAGGTCTACCTTGAAACACATTTTTGGGCGGCATGGTGGTGTAGCGGTTAGCATGTCTGCCAATCAGCAAGAAGGTCCTGGGCTCGAGTCCCAGGCTTGGCAAGGGCGTTTCTGTGTGGAGTTCGCTTCCGTTTTCCAAAGTGTGAATGTTTGTGTGTGTTGGCCCTTAAATGAACCAGCAAGTTGTACAGGGTGTACCCCGCCTTCGCACAGAGTCGACTGAGATAGCCTTCAGCCTCGATGTGACCCTCGTAGGAATAAATGAAATATTTTGCTATATTTAGTGGTTCTGGTACCAGGACATTAACTGTTGCTGTGTGTTTATTGTTCATGTGAAATGTCATTGCTAGCTCAGTTACACCTCAGCTAAATCTACAAGATAATTAGCATGATGGTGTTGATAGCGATATTAGCATTAAGCTTTGGAAGCTGATCTAACTGAGTGTACAGAGAAGAGAACTGGACAGATTAAAGCGATTCTGCACAATGATCAGCAGGTAGGTATAAGGCATGATGGGTAATGGATAATCCGCAGTCTCAGGGGAAATTGGAGCCAGTCCCAGACGGCGTCACGGCGAGAGGCAATCTGGGTAATCTACTATAAGACTAACGCAGACACGATCAACTATTTACACTTCACAGCTAGGGGCAATTTAGAGTAGCCAACTGGCATAATGTGTATTCCTTGAGACTGTTGGAGGAAACCGGAGTACCCAGAGGAAACCCACCCAAGCATGAGGAGAGCATCTAAACTCCACACAGAAACATCTGAGCCCGATAATCTATCCCAGGACATTCTCGCTAACCATCACGCCACCGTGCAACCCACATATGAACCAGAAACACCCGAGTCAATCCCAGGACTCGAACCCAGGCCCGTCTCGCTGTAAGGCGGACACGCTGTCCACTTCGTCACTGTGCCGCCTGCAGAAAAGATTACAAAGACTACTGTGTGAGTGGTTCAGGGTGGATTTTTCCTTTATTGCAAGGCTTTTATGTCCGTATTGTGCGTTTTAGGAATATTGCTTGTGAATTATTCATCTGTGTGAATGGTCAGAGTGGGAGAGTCTATTAACACAAATGTATTTCATTTCATAATTAATCTGTCTAACCTGCACTCTCTCGTTCACATTCCCCTGTGAAGTGAGGTGTGTGACCTGCGCAGATTCGTGTCTCTGCTTGGTTTTTGCTGCTCTGTGTCTCTGTTGCCTCTCTCTCTCCCTCTCTCCCTCTCTCTCTCTCTCGCTCTCTGTCTCTAATAGGCCTTTAATACTGTGGTATGAACATGGGGTCTGCACTAACCTCTAGAGGTAATTTATGTGTTTAATCTCCATTTTTACATGCACGCTACTTAATTTCTACTGCTTGCAACCTGCTACTGCCATCGAATGCTAAAACTAAACGATTTGAAATTGTTGAGCTAGAATTATTAACTACATTAGTTACATTAAAAGAATCGGCAGTTTACTCATTAACTAACCAGAAGCTCCATGTCACACTTAGATGGAAACCATGGCAACGTCACTGTTTTTGGGTGGTGGTGTTTTTTTTGTTTGTTTGTTTGTTTGTTTTTGTTTTTTTGGTGGGGGGTGGGGTGTTGTCTGGGTGTTGTCTGGGTGTTGTCTATATAGGAAAATGCGGTTCGTACTGCACCTTCCCTACGTCTATGCCAGGTTTTCAGTGTGCATTATATGTTTCAACTCCTTTCTGACCTCTCGCTTGACCACACATCCAATGCGTTCTTACAACCAATCAGATTGCACCATACACTTATGATGTTCTAACGGCATCCATTCCGGCATTATAAATGCTGCGCCAAGCTTTTTTAGTCATCCTACAGGTTTTCCTGTGTCTACAGTTGCGTATAACAAGTCCACACCATGCTACTCCATCAACGAGGTCCCTAAATATAACGCAGCATCAATTACGTCAACGCTGTCATTATTCTATCCTTATTGCGTTTTTGCTGTGTCCTGTTTTGACCATGTCCCCAAACATTTCTTTAAACGTGTTCCGAGGTCGACAATGTTCTCCACGTCCATGGAGACCTACCACTACCGTGATGCATGACGGCCAATCAGCATTGTGATGCATAACAGCCAATCAGCATTGCAATGCCTATCAGCCAATCAGCATTGCAGTGCATAACAACCAATCAGCATTGCAGTGCATAACAACCAATAAGCTTTGCTGTGCATAACAGCCAATCAGAATCCTGATGCACATAAATGTAAAAGTTATGTAAAATCAGGTTGATGGTTTTTTAATATGGTGCCTTTAGCTATTCGCTATTATGTGGTTTGTGTTATGTGGTAATTTTACTTGAGAGGATGACCATGGATTAATGTCAGTGTTTATTTGGTTTATTTTTGTTTTGTGATTTAAGTTTGTAATTTATGTAACTTTCTTTTATAGTGTTGTTAAAAGTGTTGGAAATTCTTTATTTACATGGATTTTTTTTTATATATTTTATTTTCCATTCCCATTTCTCACCTTTTCCTTTATTCCTACAGGGTGGACTCATGAACAACATTGAATCCAATGTACGTAATGCCCTGGAATACGTGGAAAAAGCCAAAGAAGAAACTAAAGCAGCGATAAAAGTGCAAAAAACAAGCAAGGTGGTGAGTGACTCCTCAGGCGGTTTACAGCTGCTGTCTAAAATCCCTCTTTCTTTCTCTTTTTTCTGTCCTTTCCTTCTCCACTCCCCCGCTCGTGATGCTGCGTACGCACGGTCAGGGAGAGATGATTGACCGTATAGAGTATAATGTGGAGCATGCGGTGGATTACGTGGAAAGGGCCGTGTCAGATACCAAGAAGGCAGTAAAGTACCAGAGCAAAGCGCGGAGGGTGAGTCAGACGGCCATCATGACCATTGCCACATCCGTCCTTCCCTTCATCCTTTCATCTCTTGCCATGCTGCTTGCTTGATGTTCATGCTTGTGAATATCCAACTGAGGTAGAAAATAAGTGAGGTCAAACGGTTCATGCAGCCAAAACAAGGCCAAATAAACCCAAACCAGGGCTTATAGCAGCTACTCTGTCAAAAACGTCTGCAGGAATGACTTATTGCTTAGTATGTCATTAATAAGATTTATTATTAATGGATCATTAACTCCTGTATGTACTTTGGACACATACTAAGCTTCTATCAATAGAAAGTCATGGCGCTTTAACAGGAAGAGGAGGTTTGACTGACACTGCAAATGGCCATACTCAAATTGCAAATTTTTATAATCGTTTATTTACTTTTTTGACAGGATACCTTTTTTTTTCCTCTGAAAGGTTTTCACTATATGTTCCAGTAACCAATCAAACTGCATCTTTCAAAACTAGAGATGCACTCAGAGAGTGCAGACCTCTACCAAGATAGTGCAGTCTCTTCTTTACATGGGTTATAATCACAGATGATGGAGAATTACGGTGCCCTCTTGTTGCCTGTTCTGCAAAAATTTTTCAGCTGTGGATTTTTTCCTCCCGACACGTACTGGGTGATTTCGGCCTCCATGCATATTAAAAAAAACAATCCTTCAAAACAACCCTGATGCTGGATCCAGCTCATGCCCAAACTTTTATCAGTTCTTTGTTGGGGTAAGACCTACATTTGGTTAAAACATTGTGGTAATCTGTTTGTGACCACAATAACTTGAAAAGAAACAAACACACAAACAGACAGACATACCCAACTTATCTCATAAGCTTGCCCTATAGTAAAGGTTAAAAGTAATGTACAATAGGTGTCCATACGGTGGACTGCAGAACAGGAGTCCGAGATCAAGACATACGCATACATAAATATGGGGACATCTAAACCTACCTGTTTTTGTCACCTTCACAGAAGTTGATCCTGATAGGGGTGTGTGTGGCGTTTTGTCTGCTCGTCCTCATCATCTCACTCGCTGCTGGACTCGGCTAACATGAAAAGAAGCTGCAATGTGTACTGGAAAGTCAACTCAGCGATATGCTACAAGAAGCTGGGATGGTGTTCTGAGTCTGGAGTTTGGATAATTATTCTATCCATAGACCACTTTAGTTGTATTTTATGAATGTGTTTTATATAGTTTGGGGTCATGATTGTGCTAGCTAATGTGCTAGCCTTTTAGTATAATGGTAAAAGGGTAGTCCAGTATATACACTATGCACACAATTATCAGTTGTTCCACACTCTTGAGTCAGATATGGACTGACGGCCCATAAGGTACACACTGCCAAGGTGACTAACAGTGCATATCTGACGAGATTGAGTGGAATGAGTGCTTTATTCTATCCACACACACTAGACTGTGAGTAGTAAAGCATTTTTATTGTGCCTTTGTGGCAGTGTAGTGGTTAGCATGTTCACCTCACACCAAAAAACTTCTGGGTTCAAATCCCGGGCTCAGCAAAGGCGTTTCTATGTGGAGTTTGCATGTTCTTCCCGTGCTTGCATGGGTTTCCACCAGGTACTCCGGTTTCCTCCGATAGTCCAAAGAAATGCACATTAGGCTAATTGGCTATTCTGAAATGCCCCTAGGTGTGACTGAGAGTCTAAATGGTTTTTGCCTGCGATATACTGGCATACTATCATGGTGTACCACATGTATGCCAAGGGTCCGCGCCCGCCTTCCTGCGACCTTAGTGGGATGAAACGGTTTGAATGAATGAATTAATGAATGTTTCTGCTTTTTGTGGAAAAAGCCTTTAGCTTAGCATGAGTACTGCACTTTCGGTATCCACACACTGCTTATGATTGCCCCTCCACCCGTAACCGGCGTCTGGTGGCACCAAGGACTCTTGGGTCCCATTCCCTGCAGCAGGTTGATCACATTTAGTGGAAGAAAATGTCCAAGTCTTAAAATGAAAAAATATACATGTATATAGACAGGACGGTGGCGCATTGGATAGCAAGTCCGCCTCTCACCAAGAAGGTCCCGGGTTCGATTCTCAGGCTCGTGCATTTCTGTGGGGAGTTCTGTGTGAATGTTCTCCTCATGCTGGCGTGAGTTTCCTCCGGGTACTCCGGTTTCCTCCCACAGTCCAAAATCATGCACAATTGGCTGTTTCAAATCGCCCCTAGGTGTGTGTGTGTGTGTGTGTGTATATGTGTGTGTGTGTGTTAACCCTGCGATGGCCTGCCGAGATGTCCAGGGTGTACACTGCTCTCACCCAGAGTTGGCTGAGATGGGCTCCAGTCTCCCCGTGACCCTAATTAAAATTAAGCGCTTCAGAAAATGAATAAATGAATAGTGATCAAAATTTTGTTGCTTGTCGTGTAAAACTCTAGAATGAACAGTAGAGCTGGCCAGCTAGGATTAGCATTTAGCGTAGCATGTAGTTGTGACCACTTGTGTTTTTTTTGTTTTTTTTTCGGTTCTGGCGTAGCTACTAATGGTATATGAGGTAATATCCTAGTAGTAGATTAACCAGTTAGAATGCACATAGTGGGTATGGATAGAATCAAGGAGTAAATAATTTGTTTATAGTGACTCGCACTGTGATTTTATTTAACACATCGTTTCAGCACATTTCTGAAGTGATATAATATAACGCTGAAGAATACCTTCCACCTACCTCACTCCTTTCTCTCAGTCATGTGTGTGCTGTGCATGCTGTGCGTGCTGTGCGTGCTGTGTGTGTGCTGCGTGTGTGCTGTGTGTGTGCGTGCTGTGTGTGTTATGCCTGCTGCATCCCAGCATGCACCTCAAGTCAGTGTAATGTTTGTGTCAAGTTTCTTTCAGTCTAATACTGTTTTTACCATGGCCTCATTGACTACCCCTGACGATGTGAATAAATGAACGTATAAACACTCCCACTACAAGGACAGGGATCAGGGGAAACGGTGTACTGTGGCGTAGTGGTTACCATGAAGGTCCTGGGTTCGAGTCCCGGGCTGTGTGGGGTTCGCATTTTCTCAACGTGCCTGCGTAGGTTTCCTCTGGGTACTCCAGTTTCCTCCAACACTCTAAAGACATGCACGTTAGGCTAATTCGCTGGGTCAATAGGCGTGACTGTTAATGCGAATGAGCGGGTGTGTGTTCAAGGAGTACACTGCCTCCACCCAATGTTGGCTGAGATAGGCTCCAGCCTCCTAATTGATTGATTGATTGATTGATGAGGAGAGTGTGTGGCTAACAAGGTGGTGACTTTGTTTAGAAAGTGTAACAGGAAGAATATATCTATTTATGGTTCTAATACAGACCGACGTACATTTTTGTGTCATTTATACTACTAAGCAGTTGAGGGTCAAACGAGGGCAGCTTGGTAGTTGAACCCGTGACCTTCTGATCAATAAGCCAGAGCTTAAACCACTGAGCCTCCACTTTGCTGGTACAGGAAGTGCAACTTTGTCATCTATATGCGAGAGTCGTTCTCTCTAAGCTCGGAGGGATTGTCTAGGAAATCGGCAGGATGTCAACGTATGAAGGGGAATTCAAAGAGTGCAAGATAACAACAGTATTACGCACCTGTGAACATCTGTGAAGACAGAAACATCTGTGTGCCCGTTATTTATTCATGATCCGAGGTATAAAGCCATGAATGGAATTCTGGCACCCCCATGTGTTTGGTGTGTTTGTGTGTTGCATGTCTGCTGGATATAAACTTTTTTCCCATGATCCTTGTGTGTTAATTTTACCTTTTAAGGTCTTTCTAATGATAAACGTTAACAGCGCTATTAAAAACGATAACTCAACTCTTTCATTCTCCTTTTTCTTTTTCATGCTGCCTGGATCTTGCTGACGCTTTTGCAGAAGAAAATAATGATTCTTATTTGCTGTGTGGTGCTAGGGATCGTTATTGCTTCGACTGTGGGCGGAGTTTTGGCCTGAAGCACATGACGATTGAAACTTATAACTAAATATATCAGCAAAACCCCGTACATGCACACACTCGAACAGAAACTAAACGTACAACACGCTGTTTCTTGGCAGCGAACAATCAGTTTTTAAAGAAAAAAGGGAATTGTGTAAAGACGGGAAGGAAGAACTGGTGTATTTTCTTGCGCATGAGGCTCTATTTTGTAAACGTACAATTCTGCAGTGTGTCGCCCTGAACGTCGTGTCCTTGTATAGAAAAAAAGCATTTATTTTTCATTGAATATTAAATATAAGTGCTAATAATAATGGTATGTATAAATTTGGAGAAACTCCCACCTGATCACTGCCATCATGTTTGGAGAGACAAAGAAAGCTGAGTATTTTTTTTTCATTAATTATAATTAAACTAAGGACACCAACTATCAAATCATTATAAGTTTAATATTGGTGTGGTGCCGGGACAGGAGAAATTCCCAGGAATGAACAATTCCACTTATAAACTAATTGATGCCACACTAATTAGCATCGGTAACGTACAGTAGCGTATGTACAGTAAGGACAGCAAAAAAGCACAAGCGTTGATTTATACAGAGCTGCTGAAGTGACATAGTGATTTTTATTTTTTTAATAAAATGAGGGGAGAAAGAATATATTAACGCTATAAGTTCAGTTTCATCAGGATATACAGTACGGTGCAGAAGTCAACCGTGAGATTTGGTCCGCCATTGTGATTCGAACTCGTATGATCAAATCTAGTCGAGACAAGAAGACGTAATTGAATTAGGCAAATGATCGGGCCTGGGCAGATAACCCCCTCAGAGGCCGAATAATAATTCTCTGTGATAAGAAAGCCAAATCCTATAACTGTTTTATTTATTCAGAGTATCCGACAGCGACAGTGCAATAACTGAGTTATCCCATGGCAGTGATGCATTAATGAATATTGATAAAGAGAAAAAAAACCCATGTCATGACAGCTGCTCTGTAGATTTATATATAGTTTGGATTCCACTGTTTTTTATCCATTCCGTTATTTAAAAGAACCCTATGGTTCTGAAATGACACCCCCACCCCCTTACATACTTAATATACTTTAAGTATAATAAACCCATTTTTAAAATTTTTTTTGGGGGGGGGGGGGTGTCTTTGCTGGGGTGTCGTCCTTGGGTATTGCCCGTATTTGTGTGTACACACTATCACTCTCTCCATTATAGCCCTTCTTGCAGCTGCTTCTTTGCCAGTTTCCATATTGCCTTATTTCTGTTTACTACATTTAGTTTTATTTTATTTTTTGTGTGTGTGTTTATGAGTGTGTGTGTGTGTGTGAGACCTGCATGAATGAACATTGTGTGCATGCCAAGTGAGAGCCAAGTTTTGTATGTGTGTATTAAAAGCCTGCTGAAGTGTCGGTAATTATGCCACTTGTGTGTTTGTTCTGTAGAAGGTGAACATTACTATAGTATTGGGCTGATGTCAAAGTCCCTCTTCACAGATGCTTCCGATGACCTACCGTTACTGACAGTGTGTATGGAATGCGATGTTGGTGTTTTGAGTGTAGTATACTGTTAATGGAACTGATCGCAGTCGCCGTCCTACGTTTCCGTCCCTCTCGATGACGAGAGCAAAAAGCGCTCTCTTGTTCTGGGAAACGTTACCCAGCCAGCTCTTTCGGCTGGATTGAGACAACCAGACCACATATTTATGTCACTGCCTCAGCGTTGTGAATTATTGTTACGGATGTTTGTTTTGTTGGGTTTTATTTTTAAGTAAATCTTGTCTGAATACTAGCCTTGATGTCCTGTCTTTCTTTCATTGCAATAAAAAAACAGGTAGCTTGTTACTATCAAGAGCTCTGAGTGTAAACCTCTGCCAAGCCCAACCCCCCAACCCCCCCCCCTTCCCCCCCGACAAACAAACCACTACTTTTGCAAACTGCTTAATCCTGTTAAGATCGTGGGAACGCTAAAGCCTATCTCAGGCGACTCCGGGCGAAGGTGGGGTACACCCTGGACAGCTTGCGAGACCATCGTCGGTCCAACACACATGCAACTGTTCACACTCACACTCACACTTCGGGGTAATGTGGAGCAGTCATTTAGCCTAATGTGCACGTCTGTGGACTGTCGGAGGAAACCAGAGTACCCAGGGAAAACCGACGCGAAAACATACGCAAGCACGGTACTCACTGATACCGCTGTGTACATCGAGGCACACTTGTAGCTAAGACCTCACCCAGGGGGTCTAATGGGGAATCAAACCCACAAACAGACATTTTTATGTCATTTATACGACTACGCAGTTGAAGGTTAAGAGCCTTGCTCAGGGGCCCAACAGGGGCAGCTTGCTAGTTGAACCCTTGACTTTCTGATTAATAACCCAGAGCTTTGCCAGTACAGGAAGTACAACTTCATCTTCCGTATGAGAGAGTCGTTGCTTGATGTCCCTGTCTAGGCTCCAGTTTCCCTGCGGCCCTAATAGGCTTAAGCTGTCTCACCGTGGCCCACAAGGGTCACGGCACAACCGCCAAAAACATGAAAAGAAATTACGGGGTGGAAGGACAGCCAATTTTCAGAAACACACTTAAATAATAGACGATTACATTCAGTTTGTCCAAATGTGCTTTATTTATACATTTGCGTGTGACAACATACTGGCAGAGGGTGAAAGTTGGTGTTGCTGAGATGAAGCTCAGGCTTGTTTGCCTCGTCTGACAAGATGAAACACTTTCTGCCCACAAAAATAGATTTTAACGGAAGTTGGATTCATAAAGCTCCATGCCTGTAGAAAATAAGAGTTATATAGGAAACATAATGATGATGATGATGATGATGATGATGATGATTAGTACACTTGTGTGTGCGTGACTCACGGTTTGCTGGTTGGTCCTGGAGAAAGCCAACATGTCTGGCGAGGTTTTCATCTTTAACTTCCAGAAGAGATATCAGCAATTTACTGGCTATGTCACCTTTTTTACACACCATGTCTACGAGTAATCCGGTCTTGTCCTCGGTCACCCTGTAACCCTGCAGGATCTCGTTTGCTTCCCTGCCGGTAAGAACCGGAGGGTTCGAATTCCTGAGACCATCAATGAGATCTTTAAGGAGACCGTCGTTAACTCTGTCGATCAGCTCGAGTCGGGCTTTCGAAAGGCACTCTGTTTTAAAGGGTCAGGAAGAAGAACAGTATTCATAGTTGGGGGTTGCCCTTTCGAGTAATCATGGCAGAGGATTTCATTTCATATTTCTATTTTAATGATTAATTCATTCATTCATTTAAAGGAAAGCCGGGCGGCACGGTGGCATAGTGGTTAGCACGTCCGCCTCACAGCAAGAAGGTCCTGGGTTCGATTCCCAGCTCGGGCG
>JBCNYG010000008.1:25699582-25713754 GCA_039654305.1 Porochilus rendahli | reverse complement strand
AAGTCAAGACATGCAGCTTAGGCTAAATGGCTGTTCCAAATTTCCCCTAGGTGTGTGACTGGTTGTGTGTGTTGTGCCAGTGGTGGCCCGGTGAGCTGTTCAGGGAGTAGCCTTCCTTCAGCTGAGATAACCCCCAGTCTCCCTGTGATCCTTGCAGGAATGAGCGGTTCGACAAATTAATGAGTAAGCGTCATGATGTCATGTCAGAACCATGTTTCTACCATAAAAATGACAAGAGACACAATTCAGAAAAATACTTTTTTTTTCTGCACTGATTTTAAATTATAACAATATTATTAACCATATAATCCTTATACAGTATATAAGGAGGAACATTTTAAGCCAGTGCTCAAACAAACTGAAATGTACAGTTATATTTACACCAGTATTAGAATCAGAAGCATCACAGTGAAAAAGTTCATCTTGATTTGAATCTTCACTTATTCTTATTTGCAATAACTTTTTTAAATTTTCTATTTTATTTGTCTCGATACTGGCGTATGTCTGTACACACTATGATGTCCAGTATTCTGTATTAAAATCCTACACTGAGAAACTCGGAAGTATAGGTTTAATTAAAAGTCTAATCCTCAAGGTGGGGGTTCATTCAGTGGCTCCTCCTTTTGTTTGATTGCATGCAGTGCATAATTCACAGCTGTGCTCTGTTGCCAACTCCAACCTTTGGAGAGAGGGTTGTACAGCATTCCTCTGATGGACTGAACAATAATTCCAGCTAAGAAAAGGAGACAGAGTAAAGGTGACAATGTGAAGAGAAAAAAAATGCATTAGTGTGCTATGGAGCGCTCATAAGGAAATAAGGGAGTGGACACCAAACTCTAATTCAGAACATAGTGCATGTTTAAGACAGCTTTCAATGAATGAATGGATGAATGGATGGACAGACAGATAGATAGATCTAAGGTACCAGATGCTTAGGTAGACATATGTGTGGACAGATAATTAGGTGGATGGATGGCTGGGTAGGTGAATGGATGGATGAATGGATGGATGGATGGATGGGTGGGTGGACAGATGATTAAGTGGATGGATGGGTGGACAGATGTGTGGACAGATGATTAAGTGGATGGATGGGTGAACGGATGGATCGCTGGGTAGGTGGGTAAACAGGTGGATGGATGGGTGTACGGATGATTAGGTAGGTGTATGGATGGATGGATGGATAGGTATATGGATGGGGATGGATGGATGGATACCAGTCAAAAGTTTGGATACACTACCTTCTCTCCTCTGTCAATCATGTACGTAAAAGATTGGGTTCAATGTGTGTTCATGTGCATACGAGTAAGACTCACAAGACTCTAGTAGTGTCTCCAGTTCCACTGGACTAATGAACTTGTCCCACTCATGGGTCCCTCTCGGTACGAAACGCAACACCTGCTCAGCCATGACGATTCCCAAAGCGTAGGACATCCGTGTCCGGTTGATTGTGGTGATAAAGGCAGACCCACCCGGCTGAGATACATCAACATTCACAGAAAATTAATATTAAGCCTGTCTTGAAATGAACACCGTACATAATGCATGTACATATTACCCAGTGATTGGCTGATCAACTCTGAAACAGAAAGACCTGCTTGACTGAGCTAGCGCTTTACCTTCAGCATGCGGTAGCAACAGTGGATGAAGGCGTCGAGGTCCGCCAGGTGTTCAACCACCTCTGATGCCACGATCGCATCGAATGCTTCCTCGTTCTCCTTTTCGTCAGTCAGCTCTTCCAGGGTGCATGCGCGATACCGAATACGTCCTCTGAGCGCAGGATCGAGGGACGAGTGTAGCTCGGCTGTCCGCACACTCACCTCTACTGGGTCAATACCCAGCACCTCAGCACCCATCCGACCTAAGGGCTAACGGAGCAGAATGAGGGTGGACGGCAAGATACAATAACAAAACCTTTCTTTAACTGCTGGTGGTATATGAGGTAAAATAAAATGCGATACCTCAGTGAGCAGACCTCCACCACAGCCCACATCCAGTATCCTGAGTCCAGCTAGGGGGTGCCCCATTTTAGCTTCACCATGCACAGTTAACAGGTTATCACTGGAGGTCAAAATACAAGATCAGCATATATGGTATATCATCTAAGGAATAAAACACTTACGGAGGACGCTCTAATAGGAAAATAATCAGCAAAGCACTAGTCTGTGATTTTTTTAGAAGGTTTTTTTTTTTTTTTTATCACCGCAGAGTCGATTCCTTTCCTATGAAAGCATGTCCTCCTGCACTTTAATCCTGTTGTACCACAGTGCTCTACTACTTAGTATTATTACCATTTTATAAGGATTAGCATTGTATTAAATTATATTTATATGCTGACCGGATGAAAGGTACTCTTAGCTCATTCATGGCATGAAGAGCTGCAAATTCCCCTTGAATGTCCCACCATTTATTGGCCAGAACCTGGAACTTCCTGACCTCAGCCGGGTCCAGAGTACTGTAGGAGACTTGACAGAGGCTGCGGGCATGGACACTAGAAGAAAAAAGGGGCTTGTTCATAACTCCACTGACATGCAATCATCACCACGTACGTCAGAACATTTAACTAATGATTACAGCATTGATTAGAAGACTTATTAATTTTCTGAACCACATAATTCTAATTAGGGTCGTGGGGGATCTCAGCCGACTCTGGGCGAAGGAGGAGTACACTCTGGACAGCTCGCCAGGCCATCGCACGGCAGAAACACGCTGGTGGCAATGCAGCCTATGCATTACGAACGACAGCAAGATCCTGGGTTTGAGTCCCGCTCTTGGAAGGGGTCTGTGTTTATGTGGGTGTCCTCCCTCGATCAAATGGAGCCTTATTCAGAGCGACTTACTTCTTTCTCCTGGATACATCCAAGCACTTGATTGTTAAGGGCCTTGCTTAGGGGCCCAACAGTGGGAACTTGAATCCCAACCTTTTGATCAATAAAACGGTGCTTTAGGATAAGTTTGTTCAAAATTGCCCCATAGGAGTGTGACTGTTGAGGTTGTGCGTGTGTTTTAAACCTGCGGTGGTGTGGCATGCCCCCCTGCCTTCGCCGAGTGTTTTGGAAAGCCCTTGTTGTCTCACCCTGTTGTCTTGCCCTCAGAGGGTGTCCGCTGTTTATGTCCCGTCCAGCTGGTGCACGAGCGAGTCAGAGCAGCACACTGACACTCATTTACCGCATACTTTATCACATGTTTCCTCCATTTTAACCCGGAATTCATAAATACAAAGTCAACAAGACGTACAGCTTTCGTCGGAAACATAACTGCGAGTTATTTCGGCTCACATTTCGCGAAACATTGCGTTTACTTCAATGTGACCGCACAGGTCCGTCACAGATTTCCGTCGGGAGGAAACAATGCAACATGAAAAACGTTCCGGCCCCTTAACCCAACGCTCGCTTTTTATCTGGGGTTTTAAATAAAATAATTGTTTGGTGGCCTCACCGTGAGAACGTTCATAATCCAAATCCCAGTCGAGTGCATGGGGTTTCCTGTGAGGACTCTGGTTTCTTTCTGAAATTCAAAAGCATGGTTACTCTGAATGAATTGTCTATATGTATGCATAGTGGTTTGTGCCTGGAATACACAGCTCCTGCGGAGGCAGTGGTTAGGGTGCTGGGCTCATGATCGAGAGGTTGTGGGTTCAGATCCCTGTTAGACTAGTCCACCATGCTACGGTCTTAACCACAAGTATCTATGTCCACCCAGCAGTATAAATGAAGGAGATGAAAAAAAAAGAGAGAACTTAACCTGATAGACTGGTGTCCCATAGTTGAGCTCCTGGTCACTTCATGCTACAGAAACCAGGATAAACAACTGGACTCAGGTGTGAAGAGCCCAACAGTCATAGCTACACCAAGATCTAAAACTAGTGTTAATGGAAGATCCCTTGCTACATTGCCCCACGGTGTCTATTTTGAGAGTAAAAAGGATGTGCTTGAAAAAAATACTGCAGACTAAAAGTACATTCTGTACCAGTATAACAGGAAATGTGATTGGTTGTTCAGTAGAAAGCTACTGAACAACCAATCACATTTCCTGTCATTCACTTATCATTTTCACCTAACTTTTGCTCGCCTTGGACATTTTCGAATCGCTACTTCTAATCAAAGATATGCTGACACCAAAAATGTCAGGACACTGGAATCATCAGGTCTTGGCCTGTTGGTTATGGAAGAAAGGAAGAAAAGGAGGAAAATAAAGAGAAATTGCAGGAGATGGGCGACTTCCTCAATTACTTACTTTTGCCATGACCACCTCTCTGCACATGCTTTCATTCACTACTATGAATAGTCTGAGTGATTTGTCTCACCGATGGACCTGCTGCTGATTACGCGTGCTAAATTTATTGCGACGGACACTCAGACATCGTGAACAACCTTGTAAAATACTTTTCTGAAGCAAATTATTCCCAACAAAAATATACAGAAAAAAAGGTAGGACGGTTTGGAAAAAGCAACCAAGAAAGAACTAAAAAATTTGTTCCGCTTTCATTTCATTGCAATCAGTAGGGGGGTGTGTTAGATTTCATCTGGCATCTTTTGCTTCATCACACCTTCCAAAAATGTGTGCTGGCTAGGTGGCTTTGCTAGATGGGATTACAGAACTGTCCCATGGTAGAAACAAGCGTATCAGGTCAAAGTTGCTTTATTTTGTAAGCAGGCAAGCTGGTTCAGTATATAGTGACTTCCAAAAAGGCCCTGACATTAAAATCAATACTGCAGGATTACACACATCAACAGGTCAAATACTAGGATATACACAGCTCAAAAAAATAAAGGGAACACTAACATAACATCCCAGACCTGAATGAATTAAATACTTTGTTCTTTACATAGTTGAATGTGCTGACAACAAAAATTACACAAAAATTATCAATGGAAATCAAATTTATTAACCCATGGAGGTCTGGATTTGGAGTCACACTCAAAACTAAAGTGGGAAAACACACTACAGGCTGTTCCAACTTTGATGTAATGTCCTTAAAACAAGTCAAAATGAGGTTCAGTAGTGTGTGTGGCCTCCACATGCCTGTATGACCTCCCTACAACGCCTGGGCTGCTCCTGATGAGGTGGCAGATGGTCTCCTGAGGGATATTTTCCCAACTCCAGGACAATCTGTGGTGGAACATTGTGTTGGTGATGGGAGCAATACATCATGTCTCAGATGTGCTCAATTGGATTCAGGTCTGGGGACGGGCGGGCCAGCCATAGCATCGATGCTTTTGTCCTGCAGGAACTGCGTCTAGCAGTGTCTTGCATTAGGAGGAACCCAGAGCCAACCGCACCAGCATATGGTCTCACAAGGGGTCTGATGATCTCATCTTGGTACCTAACGGCAGTCAGGTTACCTCTGGCAAGCACATGGAGGGCTGTACGGCCCCCCCAAAGAAATGCCACCCCACACCATTACTGACCCACTGCCAAACCGTTCATGCTGGAGGATGTTGCAGGCAGCAGAACGTTCTCCACGGCGTCTACAAACTCTTTCACTCTGTCACATGTGTTCAGTGTGAACCTGCTTTTATCTTTGAAGAGCACAGGGCACCAGTGGCAAATTGGCCAATCTTGGTGTTCTCTTGCAAATGCAAAACGTCCCGCATGGTGTTGGGCTGTAAGCACAACCCCCACCTGTGGACGTCGGGTCCTCATACCACCTTTATGGAGTTCGTTTCTGACCGTTTGAGCGGACACATCCACATTTGTGGTCTGCTGGAGGTCATTTTGCAGGGCTCTGGCAGTGCTCCTCCTGTTCCTCCTTGCACAAAGACGGAGGTAGCGGTCCTGCTGCTGGGTCGTTCCCCTCATGGCCTCCCCCACATGCCCGATGTACTGGCCTGTGGGATGTAGCCTCCTCTCATGCTACCACTAGAGTGAAAGCAGCGCCAGCATTGGAAAGTGACCAAAACATCAGCCCGTAAGCATAGGGAACTGAGAAGTGGTCTGTGGTCACCACCTGCAGAACCACTCCTTTATTGGGGTTGTGTTGCTAATTGCCTATAAATTTCCACCTGTTTTCTGTTCCATTTGCACAACAGCAGGTGAAATTGATTATTAATCAGTGTTGCTTCCTTAGTGGACAGTTTGATTTCACAGAAGTGGGATTGACTTGGAGTAACATTGTGTTGTTTAAGTGTTCGCTTCATTTTTTTGAGCAAGAATGAATATACGTGTGTGTGTGTGTGTGTGTGCGCTTAAGCCAGTAACTCACAAAGCAGCAAATATTGGATTCGCCAACTTTTCTGAAAAACGTTGGCGCCCTTACAAAAAGCAATTAGAGGGCGGAGCAGCCTCAAGTCTTGGCACCAGCTGATTGGACAGTGCCATTTGCTGCTGGAAGCCACAGGGGGGACTTGGGGATTCATGTAGTTTCTTTGGATTTTGTTTAGTTTGTGTTCATTGCTTGTTTCCAGGTTTTGCCGAGCCACTATTTAAGCTTTGTTTTCATTGTGTAAAGGTCATTGTTGGTGGTCTGTCATAGTTGTGTTGATTTGAGTTTAGACTCTGTAATATAATAGCATAAGTGTAATAGAAGTTTATCAGTTGGAACCCCATTCAGACGGCTAATACAGCCCTAAAGCTGGCTGAGAGAAAAGTGTATTTAAAATAAAAAAATAGCCTCCGAGGCTGAGATTAATGAGTGATACGAAGCCTTCCCAGATATCTGTTAGCTCATGTCTAAATCGGAGAATGAAGGAAATAGCGAAGAAAAAACACGAAGCTCAAGCTGAACAGGGAAAAAAGCATTCTTATTTTATTGGACACTTTACATGTGATGAAATCTCTCCCTTTAAAATGTTACAGCTTTCAAGATCCTACATCATCTACTAATGCCGAGAGTCTTTCTTAACACAGGGCCAAAAAGAAACCTTCGGGATCATACCCCCCCCCAAAAAAAAAAAAAAAAATCACAAGACATGACTTAGAAATGAACACATATTTACAGTGTGGGTTTGAGTGCAGAGTTCACCTACAACGCTGCCTCCATAACGAGACACGCCCTTTAAACTCATGGAATTCTAAAATAAGTCAGAAAGCACAGGGATCCTCAGCGCCTGCGGCGGTTCAGGGAGTTCGACCTGCGGAGAGACGGGACACACACACGGAGGGAACGTCAGTGTTATCTCGGTTGCGTGCGCATGGTCACACCGCACAGCTTGTTGTCAACAAGAACAGGAAGTGGGGGTTAAATGGACAGTACAATGGCTCAGTACAACATGGATTACTGCTCTATTTTCTGAAATTCTATTTTTTAAGAAATAAATCAATTAAATTCGTGAGCAGAATTAAAGGGTTAAATAACATTAAAGTGGCGGCAGACATCACAGACAAATTGATATATGAAAAAAAAGGAAAAAGGATAAAAATGGATACTACCTTGATCGCGATTTAGACTTGTGTTTGCGGCTTGCCTTCTTACCAGACTTGTGCGATTTTTCCGTTGACCTTGAGCGACTACGCTTGTTTTTTTTAGACTTTTTGCCTTTGCTAACCTCAGGGGACAGGGACCTGCTGGAGTCAGAATCTGAGTACTTCCTGCTCGATTTGGTCGAGCTCTTTCTACTAGACCTGCTGTCCTGGCGTGACAGAGTGTCGCTCTCTCGCCGCTTCTTCTTCGATCTGCCTTCCTCCTCTCTGGCTGAGCTAGTGTCCCTCTCGCGTTCTCGTTCCCTATCCCTTTCTCGTTCTCTTTCCCTCTCCTTCTCCCTCTCCCTTTCCCTTTCCCTTTCCTTCTCCCTTGCCTTTTGCTTCTCTTTCTTTTTCTCTAGCTCCTTGTCTCTTTTCTTCTTTTCCTTCTCGCGGCTTGGGCTCCTCTCTTTCCTCCTCTCTCGGTCTCGGCTTCTCGATCTCTTCCTTCGGCTACGGCTGCGGCTGCGGAGTCGATCGCGGCTGCACTTTGCGTAGCGAGCGATGCTCCGGTCATGGCTGCGCCCCCTCCTGTCTCGGTCGCAGCGTTCGGAATGGTTCCTTCGAGAGCTCCGACTCCGACTGCGCCTGCGATTCCCGCGCGAAGCCGAGCGACTGCGCCTCCTCTTTCTACGCGGGGAGGAAGAACGGGACGAGGAGGAAGAGGATGAGGAGGAGGAAGACGACGAAACAGTAGAGGAGGAAGACGAGCTGGAGGAGGACGTGCGGCTGCGGCGTGACACCGAATGCTTGACTTCGCTAACCTCTGACCTCTGGCCTAACTCTCCCTCCCTATCCTTAACTTCCTGTTTGTGTTTGGATTCTGACTGCTCATCCTCATGACCCTCGCGCTCTTTTTCCCTGATCCCTAGACCTGGGGGTTCTGGAAACACACAAACACAAAATCATTAACAGTCACTCACCTAACAAGCAAATACAAATAATAATAACTTCTAGAAAAGGGGCAAACAGGAAATGCCAGTGGTTAAAGGGGCAGATGAAGTGGGAGGGTAAAAAGTAATGAGGGTAGAGTGCGGGTCAGTGATGTCATGAATACGGTATCTATAATGATAAATACCTGGGTTAGTAGTAAGATGCTCCTCCAGCTCCTGTCTTTCCTGCTCCTTGCGTCGAAACGCGTCCTGTTTATGGCGAATCCGGCGCCACAGCTCCTCTTCATCCGTATCAGACGTGTCCGAGCCCTTCGCGCTACGCTCATCCTCGCTCTCTTCTGATCCATACGCCCCGAGACCGCCTGTAGCCATGACATCAATTACTCGTTTTCTTTTTCGAAAACAAAATAAACTAAATCAAATAAATAAATAAAAATCACAGAAAAATAACTACAGCCTGTTACTTCGGCTACAAACCGCACAGACTCGAAGACTTTCCAGAAATGTACAGGAAAAGGCTAAATACCAGACACCAGCCTCTCTGAGTGCAAACTAGGGCTAACCTTAAGGTATCGTTAGCGTAATGAGGGAACGTGTATGGGAGTGTTTGCTTGCCGTAACAATAACGTGAGAAATTTTGCATGATGTCTGCTGTGCGGCAAATAACGTTAGCATTACACAGTATTGTCGAGTGATCATGACATCGTGACGCTTATCATTAATGTTTTTGCTGACAGAGCAGATATATTAAGAAACAATTACACACACACACTTCATTATTGTGGCCTTCTGGGTAATGAAGCATGCCCTTTTTTACAGTTTAATAACCCCATGAGTCATTTTTAACATTAATACTCTGGAAAAACGAGCACATGACGGTAAAAAAAATGAAGTCACATCGGAAGCAATGCCTATATAGACACTCCCTCCCCTACCCCTGTCCTATACCCCACCCCCCACCCCCCAAGGACCCTGCCTGAGGAAGTGTGCACTTACCGAGGGAGGAGAGAGAAGCCAGTGCACTGGACTGTGCCAGCTGTTTTGCAGGAGCTTTGATTCACATCAACAACAGGAACAACATGTTAAAACACCATTAAAGCCACCATTTCTCTCAAAGCCTCTAGACAGGAGGGTACACTGATAACGCAATATTGACAAGCACCGCCTTGGCAAGAACAAAATAAAAAAAACAACAACAAAAAAAAAATGGAGAGAAGAAGAGGGTTAACAAACAAACACATACACAGAGCAGTAGAGGGAGAGAACCAATCTGTACTAATGAAGTGTGTGTCTGTGGAAAAGAATGGTTAAGGTCCATTAGTAACACTTCACCTCTGGGGTTTTTTTTTTGTTTTTTTGTCCTTCTGCCTTTTTTTATTTTGATTTTTTTGCATGTGCACAGAATGCCTGAGGTTCTAAACAAAAACACACATCTTAAAATCAGGCTCTGGCACCAATCTGCGCCTTTCTCTCATTGCTACAGTGCCAGGCGCGGCTGAATGGACAGAGTAGGAGGAAGAAGGAGGAGAACTCAGACCTTTGCTGGCTTTTTGATGCGTCTCCAAGGCCACGCGAACGATTTCTTCGTTCGTCACCTCCAGCAGGACTTCAGTCAGGAGTGTTTTGGTCATCAGCATCTGCCGCGACAACACAACACAGCCACGTGAAGTCTGATCTACAGGTACCGTGCTGAGGTGACACATCAGAAACACCACGTACTACAGATACGACCTATAATAAGAGTGAAGGATTTTAAATTATTATTATAGTTAATAATTACAGCATGCTCGCCTCACAGCAGCAAGGCCCTGGGTTCGATTCCCCGGCGTTTCTGTGCAGACTTTACATGCTCTCCTGGTCTTTGAGGGGGTTTTCTCCGGGTACTTCCGCAGTCCAAAAACATGCACAGTAGGCTGACTGGCTGTTCCAAATCACTAGGTGTGCGTGTGAATGCTTGCGTGTGTGCCGGTCCTGCAGTGGCCTGGTGAGCTGGTCAGGGTGAGCTGTCTCAAACTGAGCACTGAATGTTCGGTATTTTGTTTACCACGCCCCGTGCAAAAAGATTTGCTCACCTCTTTTAACCCTCATTTACCAAACCACTTAATCCTACTACAAGAGGCGCGGGGAGAATGTACGCCCAAAACAACTCGCCAGCCCATCACAGAGCAACACACACACACATCACTGGGCAATTCGGAATGGTCGGAGGAAACCCATGTAAGCACAGGGGGAACACGCAACGCCCTCGTCTGAGGCCGAGATTCAAACCCAGGACCTTTATGATGTGAAGCGAACATGCAAGCCACTACGCCACTGTACCACCGTCACCTCTATTTAAAACCTATTATTTTATTTTCTTTGCGTGTGTGTGTGTGTGCGTCCTTGGTGTTTGGCACCACTTTAAAAAAAATGAACAACACCCCCCCCCCCCCCCCCATGACCGCGAGTAATACACATCATTTTACCATTCTGAGAACATCATCCAGGTATTAATAGAATACCGCAGATTGACATGCGTCAATATGAACACAGGCTATAAAATGTGTGCATGCGTGTGTGTGTGTGTGTATGTGTGTGTAGCTGACCAACTGAAACTCTCGCTCCTCTTCCGTCATTTCCGGTTCACTCTGCTCTTCAAGTGCGGGGGACGGCATTTTCACCGGAACAACCTCCTCGACATCTTCAGGTTCGTCACCCTCATCATCATCACTGTCCTGTAATAACAATGAAAAACATTTGGGGAAAATAATTTAAAAGAGAAAATGAACCACCACACAGGGATTCTTTATCCACAAAAATAGGAAAGATTTCCTCTCCAGTGCCCGGGTCTCCTCTCTCTGAAACATCTCAGAGCTGATAGCACACTAATCGGAATCTGACCCGACAGACTAAACTGTTTCTTCCTCATTCACCATCTGGACCTGGATTACAGAAGCCCGTGTGATGCAGTGCAAACGTCTCCACTTACAAACTTGCTCTTGTGCGGCACCCGAACCCCGCCTCCCTCTTCCTCGGCCGCGTCGATGTCTTTTTCCTCGTCGGCCATTTCTGCACGCTCTTTCTCCATCCTCTCCTTTTCCAGCTTCTTCTGCTTCTCGCGGTCCATTTTCTCCAGGCCTTCCCGAATCCATGCTGGAAGAGTACGCCTTTTTACTGCGTCTGCATTCGAGAGGGAGAGAGAGAGAGACAGAGAGAGAGAGACACCAGGGATTAAAAGCATGGCAGAAAGTATACATAAAGGTGGTCCTGGGTTTGGTTCTCGGGCTCAGGAATGGAGTTTGCATGTTCTCCCAATGCTTGTGTGGGCTTCCTCCGGGTACACCGGTTTCCTCCCACAGTCCAAGGACATGTACATTAGGCTAGCTGGCTATTCCAAATTGACCCTGGGTGTGAGTATGCGTGGTTGTGTCGGCCTCCACATGACCCTAATAGGTTTAAGCAGTTCGACAAATGGGTGAATTATATACTACACAGAACAACTCGATCTGATTGGTCCAATATCTTAAGATAGTAGACATTAACCACCTCACAAACGTGGGACGATTCTTTAATCAAAATGGTGGCCAATAACTCAAATTGCCACAGTCATGACTCCACAAACAATTATTAAATGAATAAATAACATTTAACAGGAAGATGTTTGGAACACGACTTTGTTCACGTATTAAAAAGAGGGGGAAAAAAACCTTGTACCGGAGTATTGCATGGAATTATAACTTAATAAATACCTAAACGTGAGCAAAGCCTTACCAAGAACTGGTGCTTCTGGTTTGATGCCTATCTGTCCGGGAGATCTGGGGTGTTCTTGTCTGAATCCTGGCATCCTCTCGCGTCTATTTTGAGGGCCGTCTGGCCAAAATGGTGGAGGAAACCCAGTGCCAGGAGGGCCGAATGCTCCATGCTGAATACAAAAGTATTTCCATCGTAACAATTAACATTCACTTCTAACATAAACTGGTGCAACCTTAATATCAATGTTAAAGGAATAACCTACAAAAGTTTACATACCTGATAATCGAACTGATTGACAGCAATCGGTGTGACGGGGTAGTGTTCGGGCCCACTATTGAAGCTGTGACTGTTCTGGCTGAAGACGTGATGCGGGTCATTGGGGAACTCGACACTGTCCTGACTGTTACTGTCTTCGGATGGATTAACGATGTCCATTGGCGCCGGAACCGGAGCAATCCACGTCTGCTCTACGGGAGGCGGGGGTGGAGGAGGAGGAGGCGGCGGAGGCTGGTTGTGCATCCCCCATTCTACACAAGATCAACCAGTAAGGAAAAATAACATCAGTAAACACCATGGAGGTGTTCCAAGTGTCAGTAGACATCAGAAACAGTCTTATAAACATTTCCCTTTTTAACTAGCCACAATTCATCTGTTTTAAACATCAACACTTCACCAAAACATTTGGCGAAAGTTCAGTGGTGCAAGAAAAAAAAACATGCGTATAACCATATACAAATGAGAAGTAAAGAGATGCAATGCTTAAATTAAAATTTTATTTGTCACATACAATTAACAAGAAAAGAATCATCCTACCAGGCTGCCACATCCTGTTAAAGCTGGAGTCATTCTGAAAGTTGGCGTGATTGTTGTGCGCGTCGAGTCCTGGTGCGGCGTCCTGTCCGTTCGGCGGCGGCGGCGGCTGCTGCTGCTGCTGCTGCTCCATCGCGCTGCCGCTGGACTCCTTTTGCGCGATCCATGCCTGAGCTAAAGCCGCCCAGTCCACTTGACCTGCAAAACACACACACGACCAGAGGATTTCATGACTCGAAAAGCTTAACGACTGACCGGACACCTTCAGAACATCACAGAAGAAGGTATGTACCTGGATCTTGCTGATGCTGAAACGACTGCATCCACTGCTGCTGGCTCAGAGGCCACTGCTGCCAGGGCTGCCCTCCCTGGTCCCACATCTCCGATTTTCAACACACTTCATACAAACAAACAGAAAAATAAACTTCAGGAGAAACAAACTACACCGCTAATCTTAATCACCCTGATTTTTTTCAAAGAAGAGAAAAGTAATACCAATTTAAAAATAACTGGCCAAGTGGGAGGTTTCAGTAAATATTAAAATTAAATATATTTTAATACAAGCTAGATAATCTTTTAAACCTTAACATGGTATGTGTCAAATTGATGGAAAAAACACAGAGATTACACCCTTAACCACTGACAATCAAAACAACCCCATCACCTTTTCTTCTCTTAACTACTTTACTTTAATTTAGCAATGAGAGCTAATGTTTTATAATACACATACATAATGTGTTATATTGTAGGACCAAATCACAAAAACCTTTTAGGGCTTTGGGGACTGTGTATAGACCTTAAGTGTATAAAAGTAAGATGCTCACTATGAAAGCTGCCATCTTTCACTTAACTAAACGAGCTGCGGCATGTTTTCTCTGAGGGCTAGTACCTATTCACCACAAATTACAAGGACTCAACATTACAAATTCGATCCTAAACTAATTTCCTACAAAAGTGTAACAACTAGATGACATTAAATATCGCACTGTGGTAAAATAAATACTAACGGGGTCGTTCTAGCGCCGCTATGCTAGTGCCAATGCTAATGCTAATGCTAGGCCTCAATGCCTATGACCAAATACATCCAGCAAAACAAATAAATATTGCCTTCTCGTATCCCCTGACGACACACAACCCGCGTTCTAAACTACTTGTGTTACAATTCCGAAAATATAACCATTATCCACTGCACAGTGTTTATATTTTTTGTACACTTGAGTACACTCCCCTACCTCTGACACGGCCCGCACAGAAAATGGCGATTACTTGATGACCCGGAAGTGCTTTTTCGCAGTGCGACCCGGCTAAGTTTTGCATTTGTGTGTGTGTGTGTATATAT
>JBCNYG010000008.1:25641537-25651629 GCA_039654305.1 Porochilus rendahli | reverse complement strand
CTCCACACAGAAACGCCCGAGCTGGGAATCGAACCCAGAACCTTCTTGCTGTGAGGCGGACGTGCTAACCACTACACCACCGTGCCGCCTGGAACTCAGATTCATGATGACTGATTGAGTTTCAGTGTCTTTAAATCTTCCTGCAGACTGCATTAGTGCGGTGCACTCAGAGCCCAGTTCTTTTATAATAATGATAATAATTATGATGATATTATTAACTCCTGTGTGATTTATGTGCTGGGTCTGGGCCGGATTGTGTCTCTGCTGTAGGTCACTTTGAATAAAACAGCATGATGAATGAGTGTTATTGTAATAGAGGTTATGAAATACCTGCCTCCTACCCACTGTTAGCGAGTGTCACGCACTAGAGCTCTCGCTCCTACTCCTGATAAACACCTCACTGCCGGGCTGGTAAATAGCCTGCAGGCAGTAGTGCACAGTCTTTTTCTGCTGTCATCTGAATTACATTTATAGGATGTGGCAGACATACTTACCCAGAGTGACATAAAAATTCTTAATCTCACTTAGCAATGGAGGTTTAAGGGCCTTACTTAAAGGTAAACAGTGGCACAGTGGATAAGGCTCTGGGTTACTGATGGTTAGGTACCACCTAGCTGCCACCATTGGGCCCTTGAACAAGGGGTCTTTATCCTCAGTTGCTGTTGTATAATAATGTAAGTCGCTCTGGATAACGGCGTCCGCCAAGTGCAGTAAATGTAAATGGTACTGGGTCCGATCTTTCAATCAGTGTTCAGAACCATAACCCAAAACCTTTATTTTGAAGTAAAAATTCCGAACACTTAGGTTACCTGTACTTGCCAGATCTTCCTGCTGTTGTTTTAATGTTGTTGTAGGTCTCCTGGCAGCCTTGCCAGATAATATCTCTTCTCTGGGTTAGGCAGAAAGACCCAATAATGACAGCAATGGTTCTTTTACATGCCTCTCAGCACAGACATGGTGGTAGTGGGGCTTGAACCCCCAACCTTCAGATCAGTAACTGCCCAGTGCTGCATCTAATGTAATTTTAAATGCGTTTGTTCAACTCCTCTAATCACTTGGGGTTGGTGAAGGAATAGTAAGGGTGCTGCACTGATGATCCAGAGGTTGTGAGTTTGAGTCCCCGAGTCAGATCCTACCATGCTAAGACCCCAACCACAAGTGTGCCTCTCTTCACCCTGGAGTATTAACAAGTACTGGTAAAATCTGGGAGGAGTTGAACTTTTAGTCGCTTATGGAAACTGGGAAAGGTCGCATCAGACGTTACCTTTTTACTTCCTAATCAGTGACTCGACAATGAGATCCCATCCACGCTTTGACCAGAGTAAAACCAAGAAGATCTCAAGAACATCTTATAGCAACAGCTGGTCTGTTATTAATAACATCAGGTTCATAGTGATCATTTTCATGTAATTAGTGATGTAGGATTCACTAAATGGAATCAGCAGATTGCCCCTCCCTCAACCCTTCCATTCCAAGCATGTTTTTACAGAGGTGTCCATGAGGTGCTTCCAAATTCTTAGCCTTTTTGCTTGTTCCATGCTAAGTAAACAGAATGATCCACCATTTTGCCAAATTTGGGTTGTCAGACTTCTTAGCCAGCACCAGCAAACCCTCCTCCTCTCCTTCTTTATGATTCCTTCTGGATTCAGACTGACACTCGTAAAAATGCGTACCACGGCCCTCTTAGAGGTTTGTCCATTCTGAGCTACTGTTTCGGGGCAAAGCGGTGACTTTGTAAACGAGTACTTGCTGTTGCTGTTGTTGGAATGATGGTACGATCAGATAGCTGAGTGGTACCCATGGTTCTGGGTTCTATCTGGTGGTCCCGTTTGGTTCTTGTTTTTGCTGATTCAATAGAAAACAGTCTTGGACATCCAGCCATGAATGACCGTCCGGCAGTTGGGTGAAGGAAGACGATGTTGCACATTCAAAGGAGCATCAGAGTATTACATCAAGCACCACAGAAAGAAGGTCCTGGGTTTGGCAAGGGCGTTTCTGTGTGAAGTTCAAATGTTCTCCCTGTCCTTGTGTGGGTTTCCTCTGGGTACTCCGGTTTCCTCCCACAGTCACATTTAGGCTTATTGGATGGTCTGAATTGCCCCTAGGTGTGTGAGTGTGATTGGTTATGTTTGCGTTGCCCTGCGATCTGTTCAGGGTGTACCATGCCTTCGCCCGGTTTCGGGTGAGGTGGGCGCAAATGAGTGAGTGATGAGTGAGAATGACCTGCATGTTTCATTACATATCCTATGAATCCGATGTAATTTGATTATAAGTACAGTTTAATAATGAGTGTATTGTGTGTGTTTAACTTCAGAGGTGGCGGTGAATTTATTTAAAGATGTGTTAAATTGAAGTAAAACTGTTTCTCAGCTCTCGCCACTCACACTGTAACACGTTTTTTGTCTTTACATGTTGCTGAGTAAATGTGAGACTCTGTACAGAACAAAGGAAGCCATTGTGCGAGTCCGTGCTGTGTGAGATGGCTCCGGGCCGCACCGCACCGAGTGTGTATACGTGTGTGTGTTTGTGTGGGCTGTAACAAGTTTTTGTCATCTCTGTGCAGGCATGAACGACTCGGACGTCAACCAGAACAAAAACCGCTCAAACAAAAGCGAGACGACATCAGGCCCCGCCCCTACCGCCTCTTCCAGTGCCGAACCGACCAACCAGGTCTCCGGATATTGGCCACGCCCACACCTGGTCCGCCTTTTTTCCCGTGATGCCCCAGGCCGAGAAGACAACACCTTCAAAGACCGGCCGTCAGAATCGGACGAACTTCACACCATCGAGGAGGCCGGAGGAGCCACGTCTGAAACCGATAATTGAAAAAATTAACTCGACTCGTTCACTTGCTTCTTTTGCTATTCACACCCAACATGGCATCTTCAGGCTCAGCGGGACAGTCCAGCTTCAGACTTGGGCGTGGGAAGAAAAACCCTGGAGTGATGGATCAGATTGGAAAAATCTTTGGAGGGGATAAGAAGCGGAAGAGCAAGGTGAGGAGACGTGGGCTTTGTTTAATGGAAAAAAAACGTTATTTAACACTCCACATTACAACTCATTATTATTGTTTTGTTGGTTTTTTTCTTATTTACAATAACGGAATGCTGTTCCAAAGTGTCCTGCTGAACCGATCATTTTCATCGTTTTATCTCCGCTGTTGCTAAATCTTTGTTGTTTATTTGTATCCTGGGTGTTGTACATATGCATCCTGGGTGTGGTTTAGGGATCTAAAGCTGGTGCCTCTCTATCTGTATCGTTAATTCTTCTTTAAATTGCCCCCCGCTCCACCCCAACCTCTGGAAAACTTTTTTTTCATTAAAATTTTTTTAGGTCTTTCTTCAGTTTTGTTGCTGTAAGTTTGGAGTCGTTCGTGTTGAATATATTGGGTGTGGTTTAAAGGTCTAAAGCTGGAATGAATTTTATGCAAAAATGAACAGATATTTTTTTTTTTTGGAAAATAGCGTGTTATAACTATGACTGGAAAAAATCTTTCTGAGATTTTAAGAGTGTACGTAATTCACTCTTTAGAAGAACGTATTTATTCCTAATCGTGATATAATGGAGATACTCCACGTGCCAATTTTTTGAACTTTTTAAAAACCTAAACACCATCTATTTGTTTTGCATTTTTTAAAATATTTAAATCATAATTATTTCTTTGATCTTTACGTAAAAGTGAGAGTTTGAGTATCGTTAATGTTTTCTGGTCTTAAGTATTTTTTAAATTCAAAATTTTTTTAATTTATATATACAACTGTGGTCAGTGCTTAACCTCGTGCCCCCTGAAAGACTATCCTGTGGGGTCAGTGCACCTAGTGATAGTGCACAAGTGCACGTTGGAGCATGTTTACAAATGGAAGCTGTTAGGTATCGGTCCTGTAGTGAACCTTTTTTTAACTTTTCTGATAAACAGTCCAAGACAGTTTTTGTTCACGTTGCCAGATGACGTTTCTGTGGTTACACATCACTGACTGTAGCTTTGTCACAGCATCATAAGCATTCATTAGCTCTAGCGCTAATCCAATAGCTCTCTCGTTGTTTAAAATGCTTCTCAGTGAGAACAGGTAGCATGTGCACAATAAACAAGATTGAACTTAATGTTGAAATCCAGGTTTATGCGGTACGATTTTTTTTTTCACCGATTTATTGGTCGGGATCTTACTAAAGGTCTCAGCTTGCAGAACAGGATATGCTCACCAGCACCCAGCTTGGTGGAACAGTGCCAGAAGTTAGCTACCAACGAAGAAATGAGAAAAGTTTTTGTAAAATCGTAGACTGCAACAGCTACAATGCTACAAAGCTACAAAACCGTAAACATAAGGATGGCAGGGGTTTACAAAAAACAGCTAATGGTGCAAATGTAGCAATACGGAAACAGACAAAACCTTTGCAGTCTTAAAACCAGCTTTTTGGTATTCAGTTCAATTAAGTTTTATTTCTGAAGCGCTTTTTATAATTGATATCATCGCAAAACAGCTTTACTTATTAAAAACAAATTTGGTAAAGAAATGAAACATTTCTACACAAACTCCACACATCCCCAAATACAAACATTCCTACAGTGTTTACGCTAATGCTAATTACAATAGCTAGCAAAAGAAGGGTTACAGCCCTATATTCCAACAGCATGTTGGTCCGACAACCCTGTACCTTTAGGGTGACCAAAGGTTTTAGCAAGGTGCCCATCTTAAATGAGAAGGACTGTCGGACCAATGAACACAGAGCTGTCACCCCCATATTTTGATATTTCTTTCACTGAGAAAAACCGTAATATAGGTATAAATATGTATAAATAATATCTTTAGTGCACGATCGGTGAAAGTGCTGTAATGTTCCCACATCTCTGTGCGGTGACGCTGGATAAGCATGTAAATTTATGATAAGCTCCTATCAAGATGAATAGCCGAGCTCAGTGTCAGTGGTGTATTTATAGTAATTAATGCAGTACGACTCTGTGTATGTGTGTTGCGTATCAGAGCCACCGACACAAATCGTTTTATTTCTTCATTAATCAAAAAGATATTTTTTAAAACCGACAGATATCGATCTGAAGAAGCTTACATTATTATTATTATAAACATTTGGCCAGGCAGCACGGTGGCGTATTGGTTAGCACATCCGCCTCACAGCAAGAAGGTCCTGGGTTCAATTCCTGGGTTTTTGCCTGGGTTTCCTCCGGGTAATCGGGTTTTCTATTACAGTCCAAAGACATTCCCATTAGGCTAACTGGCTGTTCCAAATTGCCCCTAGGTATGAATGGGAATGGTTGTGTGTGTGTGTATGTGTTTGCTCGGTGATGGTCAGGCGAGCTGTGCAGGGTGTACCCCGCCCTCACCCAGTGTCGGCTGAGATAGACACCAGCCCCCCGTGACGCTAGTAGGATGTCACACCACGAACAGCTCACTTCGTGCAGAAAATCAATGCACGCCGAGGGGGCGTGGTCAAAATGAAATAAAAAGGTGTTCACACTTGTCCTTACAACGTCCAACGGGATTTGAGCAGCCAAAATTCCGTAAACGCCCGTACTTTTAACTAGGGTTTCATTCATATTGATTGTTTTGTTGACTTTAAAACCAATTGTATTAAACTAGAAAATGATAATAATATGACAACTGATGCAATACGAACTGATATCAGTAGAAACTAATTCCACAAGCGCTGTACTGATAAGTCATTTATAAAAATAGTATAAAATTAAGACCAGCAGTTATGAAATTTATCTCAGATCTATAATCAATTTGTTTGTGTTTGAGTTTTTATGTGGTTCCACAAATTATTTCAGTGTTACGGGGCCAAATGTCAATAATGCAATATTACATGACTTGGAATGGGAAAAGTGTATATTTTTATGCCTACGTCTGTCATACCAAACAAAAGATTTATACTTTTACAATAAATTAAAAGAGAAATACATATATTTTGGAATAATTATGAAAAATATTGTAGCTTATTAGTAATAGCCATATGCTGATTATTATTATTAATATTATTATAATATATTTTTTAACAATATACTCAAGTTTACACATATGCAATATTATTTTCCTGGATACCATCAGCGAGTAGGCCGTTTTTTTTACATTCACTCGATCAAGTCTGCCCTTTAAAAGAGCTGCAATGAACTGTTGTCTGGTACGGATCCTTATTTGAAGAGGCATGTGTTAAATTTTTTTCATAAATTAAGCCTGACTAAACCAATATCAACAAAGGCGCCAGTACAACTGAGAGAAAATGGGTGGAATAGTATTAATAACCCTGATAAAGTAATTACATTTGTAATTATTACACTGGAAGCACAAAATACATTTTTATTCCGATTTTTTCAGTGTTCATAAATTCAGATTGTGTGATGTATTCTTCATGCCGAAGTCCTTGTGAGATTGCTTATATGGTGATGAAATCAGTCCTAGACACGATATTTATTCAGTATTACTTTTATTGTTTTTTCATATTCAGTTCTGTTGGTGAGGTTAAATGGGTTTTTTTGTTTTTGTTGTTGTTGTTATTGTTGTTGTTATTTTTACACATTTACATCCATGACCTTCATTCAGAGTGTGTTTCTTTGGCTGGGGTTTTTGTTGCCAAACAGAACAGTTGTTCTTGCCTTTTAAAAGTGACAGAACAAGTGTTATTGGTGGATTAATTTTTTTTCTCAACCAAACTGGATTGCTGTAGTCATTTTTAATACAAATTTAATAAAATGTACACAAAATATTAGCTTGATTCCAACTATGGTTGCAAATGTTTAAAGTATTAATGGGAGTATATGGGAATTAATGGGAATAAAGTGAAATTTTCTCTTCCCCAATAATCACGGGTCAGTTGTTCACTGACAGTTAAGAGTGTTATTGGTTTTTGTTTTTTATTTGTTTGTTTTGCTTTTTTACTAAACAAACTGGATTAATGTTGTCATTTTTAATTCTAACTAAACAAAATGTACACGAAATATTAGCTTGATTTCAAATATGGTTGCAAATTTTCAACGTTGAACATTTTAAATTAGAATTAATGGAAATATATGGAAATTAATGGCAATACACTGGATTTTTTTTTATTAATATTTATGTTTTGATATGATACAGTTCAAAGTATAAATTACCCAAAATATTCTTTCGCAATAATTCTCATGAAAACTCCAATTTCCAACTTGGAATATTTCCAAAATTCCCCAGCATACGTTCCCATGAAAGGTTTCTGGAAAGTTAACAGAAACTTATCTGCAAATGTTCTGCCACTTTTCAACCTTCATTCCAAATGTAATCAGTCAGCCAAGATATGTCTGGTGTTTAAAGTTTTACACTGTAGCGAAGAAGCAAGTGGCGCTAACACCAGCCTCTGGAGTTAAGTTAGCTTATTGTCTTCATTTAAGTAAAGGGGCACATGTTTATTTTGTTGTTGTTCTTTTTGTTGTTGATGCCAAACTGTTGCTGTAATGCTGAAAAAAAATATGAATGTTTACCCACAACCAAAAATTGGCACTCAGGAAATGTAGCGTATGAATATTATGCTACGATATTGATGCATTTTAGTCCAACTTTACGAAGGTACTGTTTTAAGATGTCTCCCTTTTTGTGCTGAAAAACACAAGCAGTTTTTTGTGGTGCAAAAGCCTTAATTACTAATATATGGTTGATGTATTAGGGGTTATTTTGTACAAGTATCATGTTATAGTATTTTAATGTCCAAATCTCTGCCTTTGCGATTCATTTCAACATAAAGCCAGCTTTTAATTCTCTTTTTTTAATACACAATTTTGTCATCTAATGCCTGTCACAATGGCTTTGTCCAAAACCACATACTATTCCCTACCTGGCAGACTACTGTTTTCCAGTGCCCAGTATCTAGTGCATTGAGAAATCCCATAATGCCTGAATGCAACTGAATCTATACCATTCAGGCCACTATGTAGTGCATCTCTTTGCTAGTCGGCCATTTTACACTCATGGTAACGAGTACCGCAATAAATAGGCAAGTGGCCTAGCACAGGGGTGTCAAACTCATTTTCACTGAGAGCCACATCACTGAATTTAAAGGGGATCGAGGGTCGCTTGACATCTATTCTAAAAGAGCAACCGTGACATCTGCATGGCAAAATGATTAGTTTAGACATTTGTCCTCTTTTTCTCATTTTTTGACAACGCTTCACAGCAACAAGCTAGCATGCAAACTTTCTTGAGTCCTGAAAGACTAGCTGTTTACTTGAAATAGGTTGCTGCCACCTAGTGGAAGGATGATGAATTATCTTTCATGGTAATGGTCGAGGCAAAGAACGTACGATAATCATATTCTTAGAAAGCTCTTGTGGGATTTGGCCCGCGGGCCTTGAGTTTGACACCTGTGCCCCGAGCAGATAGAAAATCCCCATCATGCATTGCGGTGTTTGAAGATGACTCTATAATGCATTACAACTAACACACCTTGGCATTCAAAGAGCATATAGTATGAAATAAGGAATGTGGTTTGGGACACATCCAGAGTGGACTGACAGTGATGCGGTGTTTGAGATTTCAATGCTTTATTAATGCATGCTCCAGTATAAAGAAACACACGTCACATGCTTTAGTGTGTAAATGGGAACCTGAGCCTTCTGTACATTTTTGAAGTATTGATCTCATTCTTACCATTATTCATGTCTCTAATCTCAAATTTGTTCTCAGCTTTATGGTTATTTTTGCTTGATTAAACCAGTATAACCAAACCAGACTGTAGTTTCTGTGTGTGGGTGTGTGTGATTTATTCAGTTTTCTCTAACCCCAATTACTTTTGTTTGCTTCAACTGCTACAGAAAACAGGTACAACACTGTACTACTAGTTCATACAGCACAGGTAGAGCTGCGATTGTGGAATATAACTATATACCCCAATGTCACTGTTTTTATTTGTTCCATTACTGAGGATTAAAGCTAACAGAATGCTATAGCATGCAGAACTTCAGACAGCATTGAATATACGATCCAGGTGCCATGGGGCAGCATCACTACCGTCTCAAAACGAATCTGTGTCAGTTCTAATCATACTCGACAAATAACTTAAAGCTAAACACGGCTCCAATCTGTAGTGCAAATTGCTAAAGTAAAAAAAAATACAAGAAAGTTGTGGCTAAAACCTGGCACCAGAATGCATTATAGGACAGGAAGACGGCATGTCAGCATAGGCAGTATGATACTCTGGGAAATATTCTACTGGGAAACCTAGCAGCCTGGTATTCACGTGGCTGTTACTTGGACGCCTAGCCCCTACCAGATCCTTGTCCCAGACCAAGTACACCCCTTCCTGGTAACGGTATTCCCTGACGGCAGTGGTCTCTTTTAGCAGGATAATGCGCCCTGCTAGACGGTGAACATTTTCCACCAGTGATTTTAGGAGCATGACAAAGGACTTGGCCTCTAAATTTCCTGGAGCTCATTCGGTTGAAAGGTCTGCAGAATGTACTGAATAAATAGAACTTAGAGAGGCTACTAACAGACGTAAAAATGGATCTGCTGCTAACGTCCTGGTGCCAGATACCACAGCAAACCCTCAGAGGTCTTATGGAGTTCTTACGCCTCAATGAGCTGTTTTTGGTTACACAAGGAGGACCGACACAACATTAAGAAGGTGATTTTCATGCCATGGCTTCTTGGTATACATTAACAATGAGCCATACATAGAATTTATATAAGCACATCAGCCTCATGGTTTTGCATGTTTGCATGTTCTCCCCATGCTTGTTTGGGTTTCTTCCGGGTACTCGGGTTTCCTCCTACAGTTCGAAGACATGCACATTAGGCTAACTGTCTGTTCCAGATGCCCCTGGGTGTGAATGGTTGTGTGTGTTGCCCTGTAATGGTCTGGCGAGCTGTTCAGTTTGTACCCCCGCCTTCGCCCAGTGTTGGCTGATGACTCTAGTAGGATAAAGCGCTTCGGCAACTATTTGGGAGGAGGCGGTACGGTTTGCATGTCTGCTTCGCAGTCTGAAGGTCGTGGGTTCGAATCCTGGGCTCAGTGAGGGAACAGTGAGTTTCTGTGTGGAATTTGCATGTTCTCCTGGTACCTAGGTGTGAGTGTGACCATGAATGTTTGTGTGCTTTGGCCTTGTAATGGTCTGGC
>JBCNYG010000008.1:25546643-25557154 GCA_039654305.1 Porochilus rendahli | reverse complement strand
TATTATTATTATTATTATTATTATTATTATTATTATTATTGTTGTTGTTGTTGTTGTTGTTGTTGTTGTTGTTGTTAATAATATTATTATTATTGTAGTTTTTGGACTAAAAGAGGATTAAAACTCAGGATGTCCTGTTATTAGAAAATTCTGCGTCCTGATTGGCTGATCTACTCCTAGGACATCAGCTCATATGCACTGACCTCAGCATCACCATATTAAAAATGATGGAAATGGTTGTGACTTTGTTCTAGGCTAAAGTATCTCCTGATAAAACCTTTTTTTAGAAGTTTTTTTTGTTTGTTCGTTTGTTTTTTTCATCAAATGCGACTTTTTTGGAAACCGTAAGTGATTTTTGCAAGAATTCAGTAATAAAAATGAGATATTTTTTACAATCTGGAGGATTAAATACAATAATAAAATATCATAGTGGTTAGCACATCCACCTCACAGCACGAAGGTCCTGGGTTCGAGTCCCAGGCTCAGGTGTTTCTGTGTGGAGTTTCCATGTTCTCCGCAAGATTCATCCAGGTACATCCGGGTTTCCTCCAACAGTCCAAAGACATGTACATTAATATAAATGTCTGTTTCAAATTGCCTCGAGTGTGAGTGTTAATGTTGGGTGTGTTGGCCCTATGATGGTCTGGTGAGCTGTTCAGGATGTACAATACCCTCGCCCAGTGTTGGCTGAGATAGGCTCCAGCCACTCTGTGAGGTTAATAGGATTAAACAGGTTGGTAAATGAGTGAGTGAGTGATGATACTAGCTTCTGTAATTGAGCCTTTGAGCCTAGCCTGGGAATGCTAGGTCACCTGTCAACCTACGCACATGTTTTAGGAGTTTGGAAGAAACCAAAGGGTGCAGAAGAAACCCAAATGAACACTCGGTACAGACAGAAACGTGAGCTCAAGATCAAAACCAGGACGCTACCTGCTGTACCACTCATTACATGCATGATATAATTAAATTTTTATGCAGAAGGTATGCAAATGTGGCAACACAAAGCACTACAAACACTCACATTCCGATTAAGTGACAAGTGTGGCCTCCGTGCAGGAAAAAACCAGAGCTTCTTCACTTCGGTATGTGTTTCGTCTCAGTGGACATGACAAGTGTGAGCGTCACAGGCACATCTGTGTCTCTCTGTCACAGTGGCATGGATGTGGCTTCACACACACACACATACACACACCTCCTGACAGGCCGCGGGTCCGGGCCACGCGTGCAGATCAAGCCCTCCTGCATGCAGATTGTGTTTAAATTATGCGCGCCATGTCAGGTTGTTGTGCTGGCCGTGACACGTGTCACCGAACCGCCGCGTCTCGGCTCGTGCTAACGATGCGCGTGTGTGCGTCCTGCAGCCAGCCACCCCTACCCCCACTCCGCCACCCCTACCGTGTGTGTGTCACAGACAAGAGTGTATCCTGAGCAGGAGAAGAGAGACGGACAGTACTGTCTGTACCTGCTGGATAGGAGGGTGGTGCCCTCATAAAGGGATAAAACACACATACACACACACACACACACACACACACACACACACAAATATTATTATTAGGATTATTATATTTATTTTCACTTTTTTCTGCAAAGTGTGTGTGAAGCTGCAAAATTTATGACACAAACAAGCAAAAGATCAACAAACTGTACTGCAGAATTTGTAAGAACATGACATACTATTTCGTTTCTATTCACACATTGGGCAAAAATCACCGTAGTCATCCATCACATGCACCGATCACACAAATAGAATATAAATACATTTAAAAATTAGATAAAAAGCATAAAGACAAAAAAAGATACAGTTTTCCACCTGAAAGTGAATTTCATTTCAGTTATGATAGCTTAGTGCAGGAAGTGTGCGGCGCTAGTCGGTCACCTGACTAGGACTTTCAATCCTTTTATTTCGGTATCACTAGCACTTTAACATGCTGATGAACAATCCCTGTTTGTCTTACACATTAACGAAGCTGTGTCATAATTTTTATCCAAACTCACTCACTTACTCCCTCGCCGAGCCACTTAATCCTACTAGGGTCGCGAGGAGGCCTAAGTCTAATTCAGCAGACACTGGGCAACGGCAGGGTACACCCTGTACAGCTCACCGGACCATCGCAGAGCAACACGTTCACATCTATTCACACTCACGCAATTTGAAACAGCCAATTATCCTAATGTGGATGTCTTTGTTCTGTGGGAGGAAACCGGGGCACCTGAAGGAAACCCACACAGGCAAAGGGGAAACATGCTCTACACAGAAACGCCCCCACCAAACCAGGGACTCAAACCCAGGACCTTCTAGCTGTCAAGTGGATGTGCTAACTACTACACCACCATGCTGCTGTCCAAAATACTAATATTGTCTGTTAAATAGTCTCAACTTGCAAAGTAAAAGGAATTTAACATTTTTGAGCCTTACGGGGGTTGCATGGTGGTGTCGTGGTTAGCACATCCGCCTCACAGCAAGAACGTCCTGGATTCGAGTCCTGGGCTCGGCGAAGGCATTTTTATATGGAGTTTTCATATTTTCCACGTGCTTGCGTGGGTTTCCTCCAGGTACTCTGGTTTCCTCCAACAATTAAAATATATGCATGCTAGGCTAACTAGCTTTTCCAAATTACCCCTAGGTGTGTGGATGTGAGCGTTAATGGTTTTGTGTTGCCCTGTTATGGTCTGGCGATCTGTTCAGGGTGTACCCTGCCTTCGCCCTATGAAGGCTGAGATTCCCCTGACAACCATGACACCGCCCCTTTAATTCACAAACGTTCACACTAGAAACTAACAAAACACTTGTTTTTCTCTTAGTTTTCTTTGTGGGTGTGGCCATCTTGTGAAAGTTTAGAAACTGGTTGGATTGATTTGAATTTTATTGAGGCAATAAGTAAGATTTGCTCGTGATTGCATCACAACTCATTTGCATGAAATTGCGAAAGTGGAATTCAAATATAGTTAATTGTGTTGAATCATGAAGTGGTCATTGATTGCTTCGTCACTCGCTAGTGTGAATGTAGGATAACAAACACCTGATGATCCTCTGATGACTCGCCAATTCAGACACTAGGTTTTTTTATTAAAGTCACCTCGGGGCCATCTTGGACATTTCCTTGAGGCTAAAGCCAAGGTGAGACTCCAGATGGTTAACATAAGCAGAAGGAGTCCTGAATTTCGAATCACACTCTCCACATAGAAACAACGGATTCCTGGTATCCAGGTTCTTCAGAAACTTGGTCCCTCCTGTTCTCCGCAGCTGATACTTCACATTAGCGAGCCAGTGTGAGACTGTGGTCATTAAGAGTCCTGTGAACTTGCAGATCTTCACACGTTCGTGAGGGCAGAGGTCCGTTACGATGTAGCAACCTTCTGGCGTTTGTCTCAAGCTAGATGCAAACTCAGCCTGAAGAATGAGAAGGTGCTGCGGGTTCCAGTTGGTCTGACGACCTTTTTGCTTTTGCGCTGGAGGAAAGTTCTCCATCGGATCCTCACATGAACTTCCATCTGTGTCAGATTTTGTTCCAAGGCAAGGTGAAGTGGAGGACTTAGGGGTGAGCTGGCTAGTGAGACTCTTTACCATGTCTGAGATGTCCTTGAGGGAACTTTCCCGTAGGTTCAAAGAATCTGTCGGCGGGACGCCCAGGTGATCAGGCTTGCTTCCGTTTATTACTTTGAGGCTGCTGGTGTTGATAACGCTTTCATTATTAATGCAACTACTACTATTTTTGCATTTTCTTAGATCTATAGGCTGGTCATTGTCCTTGTAGTAATCTGTGTCAAGCATCCTATTTTGTTTATCTGATGATATATGGTAGGTAGTTTGGTCTAGCACCCTGTTGCTGATCTTCCACACTGAGAGTGGATCAGAGCCGGAGCTGACCATCATGGAGGCTTTGGGAAGGTGCGAGTTCATGACTAACTCTAGTGAACTAAGAGGGCTGATAAAAGGCCTCTCAGACGAATGATCATTACCCATCCCTAAACCGCTGCTATTATCAATGGGTGATTTGCTTAATTTTAGACTATGGTTCTTTCTCTGGCTATCTACTAACATCTCAATGGGTTCCACTTTACACATACCCCCATTTGCCTTTATATCAACACTAACTTTGTTTTCTCTCAACAGTGGTGATGGTAAATTGGCTGCATCAGCACTCTCCATCCATTCTTCCCTTTCCATCTTTACCAAGATATTTCCTGAGACCTTCTCCACCATCTCCTCCATGGTAGATGCATTGTTCCTGAAGGACAGGGGCAAAGATTGTCTTGAAAGAGTGTTAATGAGTGATCCTGGACCAGGATCATGTGACTGAAGGTTGCTGGTGATGGCTGCCTGAACACTTTGAACTACTGGAGGAAGTATGGATGGCTTCGCAGCTTGCTGAAGTTGATAAGCAGCATGGATGCTGGAGTATCCACCCCAGGTGGGCGTACCTGTCTGAGCCTTACTGATAGCACTGGACACTGTGTTCTCTAGAGATTTCAGAATATCCATCCCTCCTTTAGATGTTTCCTCAAGGTCTTCCTCTGTAAGGTATGTGTGTGATGTTGAGTCCATATTGACCTCTTCCATCTCCTCCTTGATGGTTTTCTCCGCAGGTCCACAAACCTCCTCTATTTCTTTCATGGCCTCTGATCCGGGGCAACTGGACTGGAGTCTAAGAATAGCAGTGGTAGGAGGTAATGGAATTGACTGTATGCTTTCCTCCACAGTTTGGTCAAACATTAGCTGCTTTCCTTTCTTCAGTGCGGAGCTGGTGACCTTTAGAAAGTGACCTGTAACCATCATGTGGGCTGTGAGTTGCTGCAGTGTATCATGAGAGCTGCCACACTCCATGCATTTCAGAATTTGTGCTTTGCGTTCCTCGAATTGCCAAGTGTAGCTTGCGCCATTCTGGTAACCGTAGCGGTTGTTTGGTGTAACGTAAGGATTGGCAGTGCCCTTCATCTGAACCATTGACGCCACCCTACTAGAACATGTAATTGACTTTGGGGAGCTCGGGGGAATTAGGGAATCAGGAAGAAATCTTTTTTTGGCTGCTGGCACCAGTTTGGTGGCCAATGTTGGCACAGGCTCTTTAAGAGGCACTTTCTGATAATGCTTAGTTTTAATCATGTGGACACTCAAGTCCTGTAAAGAGTCAAAGGAGTGGCCACAGAACATGCACTTCAGTACTTTCTGGGCATCCTCTTTACTTTCCATCACCAACAATGAACGTTTTTTGGGCTTCGACCAGTGTTTGCCATTATTCTCCTCTTCTTTTTCTTGGTTGTCATCATGGAAATGACCAGTATCATTCATGTGAACTGTAAGACCTACAAGTGTGTCGTATGCTGCACTGCAGTCCTTGCACTTGAACTTGCTAGCACCAGTCAAAACGGAACCAAAAAGCTTGTGGTTTTGCCGGTAGAGCTGGACCGTGCTGAATAGGCTCGTCTCTGGTGATAAGTGGCGATGAGTTTGTTGAAGTGTTTTGGCTACAGCAGCCTGATGCCAATCATAACCAACACTGGCACCATTAGGAGGCTTAATGCTACACCCATTTGAAGTGCTTTCTCTTTTTCCATTGAGGATGTTTCCACTGCGATTGCTCGGTCTGTTAATGATGCTATTGCCATTGTTCTTTTTCATGTTAGCTGTGCTGGATAAACTTGACCTTCCTTTCATGATATCCATCACAACATTGGACCAGGAGGCATCCGAGATCAGGTTCTCGTAGACGTCTTTTGACCTAGCAAAGTCATCCAGAACGCCGTTGTCCGAGCTGCTCCGTGCTTCTTCCTCTTTGTGTCCTTCTTTCGAAGAAACGCTCTTCAAATCAGTGATCTGATCACTGATGTCACTGAGTGGGGAAAGATCGCCGGTATCTGGGTTGCTGCCGTTACTGTTGGGGGAGTCCTGGAATTTCAGCGACTCTTTTGCATCCTCTTCCTCCTCACTGAATTTGCATTCTCCATGGTCGGCCAGTGCAAGAGCGTCATCTTGAAGCTGTTTGTCTTCGAAACGGGCTGCTTTCTGGACCTCGACCAATGGAAGGTAGGCTGTGAAAGGAGTGAGAGATAGAAACAAACAAATCATTTATACTTACAAGGAATAGCTTTACTATCTTGTTATGTTCCTTTAGCTTTAAGGTATGTGATCCAATTTATTATTAATCACCTATGATATAATATAACCTCATATATAATATCCTAAGACTTGACACGTGCAATAAGCAGAAACATAATTAGCACACACTTTCACCACTAATTTGCATGCATAATCAATGACCATTGCTTCTGGTGTTTAATCCACATACACAGACAAACAAAAAAAATTTGTTGAGAAAGAGAAAAACAGGCCAGGAGGGGGATGTGTTGTTCCCTGTACTACTTGCCTCTGTGGTGATACATGCAAGTGTGTGTGTCCTCGCATCAGTCGCTCCTGATGAAATAGAAATGCTGATGAAACTGTTAAGTACACCTGATGTAGGTTTGCTGGAAAGACAAATCTCAAGGTACTTGAGAGTCTGGAGTTGGTAAATATGTCTTCAGGTGTTCTTAGGGTTGCAAACGGCACATAACGCTCTTAATACAAGCAGATCATTGAGCTAAAATCTTTCTTTATTTATTTTAATTATCTTTGGAATCTGTTAGAGGGGTTTGGAATCTGTTAGGGCATGTTCTCCACATGCTTGCATGGGTGTCCTCCGGGTAGCCCCGGGTTTCCACCCACAGTCCAAAGATATGCACAATAGGCTACCTGGCTGTTCCAAACTGCCCCTAGGTGTGAGTCTGAGTGTGTTTCCTTCTGTGTTTTGGCCCTGTGATGGATCAGCAAGCTGTTCAAGGTGTTCGCTCTGAGTTGGCTGAGATAAGCTCCAGTCTCCCTCTGACTCCAGTAGGATTTAACGGCTTGGCGAATGAATGAATGAATTAATTGGTCAGTTAAGGGCTTATTTTATGTTTATGATACCGTACTGTAGTATGCTGTTTAAATAAGTGCAAAAGTAATCTGATATAGACACACACACACACACACACACACACACACACACACACACACACACACTGCGTAATAAGTAGAATTCAAGGTGATGGCTGAAACAGAGCCATCTGCAGTGGTCCAACAGCGTCTGTCACATCGCACACAAATTATGTTTTCTCTCTCTCTCTCTCTCTCTCTCTCTCTCTTTCTGTCTGTTCGTTTCATGTTCTCTGTCTCACTGGTTATCCCTCCCCCTTCTTTTGTCTCTGAACGCTGTCTAAGCAAAAATACAATGTCTTACATTAAACTATATCAACACTTGTCACTTCTTTGTTATTCTTTACTGCTAAAGAAGACAAACAGCGGCCACATTTCCATTAACCCACTAAATGCATAACCTGAAACTGGTTAAACTGTAACTGTACAGTAACTGGTTACTGGCTAAAACACACGTAATTTGATCTTCTATGGAAAAATAAAGACCACTCACCTATTCTCTCATTTGCCGACCCACCTAATCCTACTAAGGTTGCGCGGAGGCTGAAGCCTACACTTGCCGAAGCCAGAGTACACCCTGAACAGCTCGCCAAACCATCTCAGTCGAAACAACCACAACCATTCACACTCACACCTTGGGGCAATTTCGAACAGCCAATTAGACTAATGTGCATGTCTTTGGGCTGTAAAAGGAAACTGGAGTGCCAGGAGGTAACCCATGTGGGACAGGAAGAACATACAAACTCCACACAGAAACGCCCGAGCCTGCGCCTTGAACCCATGACTTTTTTGCTGTGAGACTAACACCTAAGCCAATGCACCACCCAAAAATCTCAAATACCTCAAAAACGTCTTTTTTGTACCCTTACATGAGATGGTGGTTTAGACAATTTGAATGTGAAAAACAAGAATTTTTCTGCAAAAAAAAGTACAAATAAAATGTTTTTTTACTCATTTATATCATATAACATGATGAGAAAGTCCATGCTTAAAAGGAGCCCATTCACCTCCCAGGTATATTAAATAAACATAACAAACAGTGTTATCTATTGGAAATTAAATGGAATCACAGCTACAATGTCTTTCTGAAACCATTTGCGTACTTCTGTACACAAGTACCAATGACCCTTGCACTGGGCGCTATGATATTAGTAAACATTCATCATCATCATCAGCGTCATCATCTCTTTCCGCTTGTTCTGGCATCAGGTCATGATGCAGCAGCCTAAGCGAGCATCAGTAAACATTGCCATCTTGAAATCCTATGCTTCCTTCTGTTTCTAAACACTTCATGTCAGACTTTTCCACTTGCTACGAAACGGTGTTGCACTGCCACGTTATTGTGCATGTGTAATATCATTCCGCTGGTCACACTGTCTTGTTAAAATGATTGTTTTTGCAAACAGACGCAGAACTAAACCAAGATGTAGAAGACGAAAATAAGAGATACTAAGACCGTGTGCTGGGGTGATTCCAACAGGAAACTTTTATATTTAGCCAAAATTAAGTGATAATAGAAGATAAAACATACCGGCTACATAAAATCAATTCTTTTTATATATTGTTTTCTATTTCCTGTAAAACTGCAACTGAGACCTACAGAGTTGAAGACTAGCTAACACACACTCCAGACAAAGAGAAAGGCAGATGAAGTGAGAGCTTATGGTTGTGCATGTGTAACCTTGGTGTGATGATGAAAGCGTGGATGAAACTCCGCTGAGATGCTGAGTTATGTGAGAGGATGAGTTTTACGATGTGTTGTGTGTTACATCACTGTGGAAAGAAAAGGGTAATATTTCACCTCCGAACCCAGAGGAACACACACCAGCTGAGACACACACGCCAATAACAAGCTCCTTAAGTCATATCCTGTTTGTATTTCTAAGCCGACCCATGTAAAATCACAGACACAGCAACGCCACAGCGCAAAGACAAGTTGTGATGTATGTTAACCTGTGTGATCGGTGCTGTTGTACCATGGATCACCACTCCTATAAAACATGTATGGATGCCAGGGCAGATTTGACCTAGTATGAATACCACTCAATCACTCACTCACTCACTCACCCATTTTATCCTCATAGGGTCACGGGAAGGCTGGATTAGACTAATATGTATGTGCTTGGACTATAAAAGGATCCCAGAGTACCCGGTTTCTCCATACAGAAACACCTGAGCCAGGGACCCGACCCCGGGACCTTCTTGCTATGAGACAGACATGCTAACCACAACAGATGCCACCTAGTATGGATACCACTTCCTTACTCACTCATTTACCCAACTGAAGACAGGGTTGAACAGTTCACCAGTCCATCGCAGGGCAACACGAACACACACACACACACTCACTCATACCTGGGAAATTTGGAACAGCCAATTCGCCAAATGTGCATGTTTGTGGTCTGTCGGAGGAAACCAGAGTACCTGGGGAAAACCCATGCAAGCACAGGGAGAACATGCAAATTTCACACAAAAACACCCGAACTCAGAACCTTCCTGCTGTGCTAATCCCTACACCACCGTACCGCCCATGTATGGATACCACTGGGATGTTTGGTTTTATGCCAACCAAACCAGCCCTCAGTCCTATACAAAGCCATTCAAATTCACCCATAAACATGTCTAAGCAAATCCAAATTCAACCTAAACATATCGAGCCCTATCCAAATCACGGGCGAAACCAAACCAAATATCGCGACTCATCCCAAAACATTCTAACCCAAGCTTAGTCTCATCTAATTCCAAGAACACCCATCCAACCAGAGCGCAAAGCAATCGAAATCCAGACTCCAAACTTTCGAGTCCAAACTTTTTCAGACTCCACCTAAAAATCATTCGGATGCAGTATACGAAAATTCAACCGCATCACGTACACGTTTAATCCCCCCATCTGTTCATCCAGAAATCTTTTCATCTCTGATTACACATGAAAACACCAACCACAACTGTAAAAACACACACACACACATCGCGTCCACACTGTTTTGATGGTATTATAGTGTGAGATGTTTTGCATGGGGGGGCAAAGACAGAGAGAGAGAGAGTGAGAGAGAAAGCCAAAGAGAGGGAGAGAGATAGAGAGGGGGGGGGGAGGAGAGATAGAGAAAGAGGGGGAGGGAGACAGAGAGAGAAAGAGAAAGAGAGAGAGAAAGAGAGAGAGATGGAGAGAGAGATGGAGAAATAAAGAGAAAGAAAGAGGGGGGAGAGAAAAATATAGAGAGAAAGAGAGAGAGAATGAGCAGCAAAGAGACAACAAAGACAGTTCACATGCAGCAACAGTGTTTGAAAACATGCAATGCAAAATGCATAAGGCCTTAGTGGCACACACACACACACACACACACACACACATACACAAAGCTGTCTCTTTCTGTCATGTAAATGTTCGGAGCGAGCAGCAGCCACAGATGTTTCAGTTAACATAGGGTTCTGCCTCAATGCCTAATGCTAAATACTAATTTTCCCTCTCATTTACATTTACACACACACACACACACACACACACACACACACACACTCTTTATCGTCCTGTGCGTGTGTTAGCCGGTGATGCCAA
>JBCNYG010000008.1:25534039-25546543 GCA_039654305.1 Porochilus rendahli | reverse complement strand
ATCACGACTGAAAAGCAGGTGAAACACACACACACACACACACACACACACACACACACACACACACACACACACGCACACACACATTACCCAAATCTTACAATATTAGTAATAATATATTTTTATTGTTATCCATCCATTTGCCGAACTGCTTAATCCTATTATTATATCATATTGTGGGGGGACTGAAGCCTATCTCAACACACTGTGGGCTAAACAGCTTGCCCGTTCATCACAGGGCCAACACACCATTCAGACTCACCCTCTAACCTGGGGCAAAAAAAACCCAGCCACCATAATGCGCATGTCTTTGGGATGTGGGAGGAAACTGGAGTACCCCGAGGAAACTCGCAGACACAGGGAGAAAAAGCAAACTCCACACAGAAATACCGTCACCAAGCCTAAGGCTCAAACCCAGGATCTTCTAAACGCTTTGCCGCCGCGCCACCCAGTTATTATTATTATTACTAGTAGTAGTAGTAGTAATAATAGTAATTATAATAATAATAATATTAATAATAAAATCCTCTCCTGATATACTTTTTTGGTCCTAGGGCCTTGACGACTGCAATATTTGTCTACTGCAAATAAAAAATCCACTTCAATATATAACATGTCCATTAAGGTTAAATTATCTACCTTTTTACATGTAATAAGGATATTTAGCAGGTAGTTTCTCAATATATTGCAGGGAACCCCTAACCCCTCCCCTCCCCCATTTGAGTATGAAACACATTAAGGAAATACGTATTATTAGATTAACAGGGGGGCGGCAGGGTGGTGTAGTGGTTAACACGTCTGCCTCACAGCAAGAAGATCCTGGGTTCGAGTCTTTGCCTCGCCGAGGGCATTTCTGTGTGGAGTTTGCATGTACTCCCCATTGTGTGGGTTTCCTCCGGTTTCCTCTGGTTTCCTCCCACAGTACAAAGGCATTCACATTAAGCTAATTGGCTGTTCCAAATTGTCCCTAGATAAATGGTATGAATGGTAGTGTATGTGTGTTGCAATGAGCTGTTCAGGGTACATGTTCTGTCGAGCCTTCGCTTCAGCCTCCCCACGACCCTAGTAGGATTAAGTGTTTTGGCAAACGAGTGAGTGAGTGATATTAGCAGGAGTAATTAGAATTTTTTTTTTGCTAAGTACTGTTCAAATGTGTGTGTGTGTGTGTGTGTGTGTGTGTGTGTGTGTAAATGAGATTAAGAAAAAACCTAAATAAAATGTTATTTTTTAGGTTATAGTATTAAGCTATTTCATATATATATATATATATATAAAATTATTATTATTATTACATATTAATATAACTATGTATAATTAAATGTGTAAAAAATAACTATATATTTTTTATTAATATTAACATTTTTATTAATACAATTATTATTATAATAATTATTAATAATAATAATAACAATAATAACAACAACAATAATAATAGTGATAGTTATTCATATTAATATTAGTAGTAGTAGTATTGTGTGGCTGGCTACAAGAATTTGAGTAACCATTAGTGTGTTTTTAAATGTTTAATTTGACACACCTTCTCAGTGTAGTCGGAACATTGTAAGAGAACACGGTGTTAAATTTAAAACCAATGTCCAGAGCAATGTACATTTTATCTCATTTATACAACTTAGAGATAAGGGCCTTTCTCTGGGGCCCAACAATGGAAGCTTGGTGGGACTCGGACCTGAACCCCCTACCTTCCGATCAGTAATCCAGAGCCTTACCCACTGACCCACCACCAGTAGTTTTTCTGCCCTTTTCTTTGCATTCTCTACCTTCTCTGCACTACCATGTGCCTTTGCACTTATAGTTATTTTAAAGAGCTTTACGTTCAGGGAGGTATATTTTACATTATTGTAGGAGTTGCACCGGAGTGAAAGCAACAAGCAGCACCTTAAAATTCTGAATTCTCTATTTTTCTGTTTGACAAGAGCTTTGCTGCACACAATGGGAAAAGTAATCCAGATTTGGTTTCAAAGAAATTACACATCTGGTACTACACGATTAAAAAAAAAAAAAACAATATAAATTTTTCATTTTGATTGAATTTGTATAGCTGATTAGTAAAAAATGCTGATTGAAGAGTTTGATCATATAGAAAGTTTATTTTTACATCATTATGTATTAAATGCTCGATCACTTAGTGTTGTTAAAATAATACCTTAATAACAACAATAACAATTATCACTGGAACTTTTTTATCATATATATATATAACCACTCGGTCACCACAGCTGCTGTTAAAAAGTGTGCTCTCATACTTGCAATAAATCTTGTGTAAAGATCAGCATTTGGGTAAAAGTGGGTTTTCTTTCTTACAACATAATTTATATAAAATTAAATAAAATCCTGTATAATCTATTAAATCATATTGAATGACTGCAGTTGTGTTATCAATTGTAATTTACTGTATTTCCTTGGAAACCATTTTTAACAGGCGTATTTCTTGAATCATTGTTCAGGTCATGGCCGATACGGTGGCATAGTGGTTAGCACGTCCACCTCACGGCAAAAATGTCCTGGGTTCAAGTCCCAGGCACAGCGAGGGTGCTTCTATGTGGAGTTTGTATGTTCTCGCTATGCTTGCATGGGTTTCACCCAGGTACTCCGGTTTCCTCCCACAGTCCAAAGAAATGCACATCAGGCTAAATGGTCATTCTGAATAACTCGGTGTCAGCTGAGACCCTAATAGTAGGATTAAACGTTTCTGCAAATGAGTGAGTGAGTAATTCAGTTCACATGATTGTTATGTGGGAATATCCCTCCAATTATTATAATGGGTTTAAAGCTTGTTGCGTGCGATTTTCCTTGTTTGTAAACTTAAATAATAAAAAAATATATATTCTCATGCATATCTTTGCTTGGGGGGTGGTGTCTAGGCTACATTATAGGCTGATGTAAAATAAATACATTTTCATTATTGTTCTGAACATGAAGCATCCCTACTACAACTGAGAAACTTGTAGTGCATCCCACAAAATACATTTTAACTGAGATCCGTAGTGAAGTGGCTTATGTTTTACTTATGGTTATTTCTGTAAACTCTCAGCTACTATAAAGCACTGATTACTTTATTACGCATGGAGTTTTCTGATATGAATATTACATCACAGTTCAATATCATGGTAAAATCACCACGATGCACTTTTATTTTCTTCTTTACATAGATTCTGAAGATAGCCCTAACCAATCAAGAGATTTTTAGTGGTGTGTCTATACAGTCCATGCTCATGATCATCTCTCTCTGTGTAAATAGGAGCGTGCGGTGTTTACCTGCAGATTTCCGAGGATCTCTCTGTTTTCTCCTCGCCATCCTTTTCTCTCTCTCTCTCTCTGTCTCTCTCTCTGCTGGTCTTCTTAGGCAGGAATCACGACACGCACACACACCTACAGTCACACTCTTTCAGTGGGAACAACAAGCAGAAAAAAACAAAATATCTCAAACTCCGGTAAAGTTCACTCCGTTGTGCGTAATGCGCGGTGCGTGCGTAATGCGCAGCTCTGTTCCTCATCCAAAGCCGACCAGCGGTTTAACACACAGAAATCCCAAAGAGCATCGTGCCAGGCTGATAAAGAATCATCCTCATCACCATTTCACCATCATCGAAGAAAGAAAAATCAAAAATGAGAAAGCAACTCCACCGCCAAAACAAAAAAGGGAGTAAAAACTTTGGGAGTTCTCTCTCTCTTTTTTTTTAATCCGCTGGTCCTTAAAAAGTCGTTGGAAGTGTGTGTCGGTATTTCAAGCTTACATACCCGGTTTTTCTGAATTCAAATAGGAAGAGTGGTAAATATTACACGGAAAATGAGTTTGCGCGCGTGCGTGTGTATGTGGAACCTGCTGTAATGGCTCAAGTGGTGCACATGTGCACAAGGACGCGCACACACACATAAACACACACCCCTCCAGCCTTTCCTTCAGGAACACTCCTCCTACTGCTCACATACACTCAACTGCAGAACCGCTTCATCCTGTTAGGGTCACGGGGATCCTGGAGCCTATTTCAGCCAACGCTGGGCGAAGGCGGGGTATATACTGAACCCGGAGGAAAAAGCCAAGCAAAAAAAATCAAAAGTCATAAATGTAATGTAACAATGGAAACCAAAGTTTTCCCAACCACACCAGGGCCACAAGTAGAACTTTGTGGCCCAGGTGCTTTGTTCAATATGGGAGGTGAACTCTATTCAATATGGGATAAATCAATTGATCATCATAATCAGTGCATTGACTGGCATTAGGGAGTCCTTGTCTGACTATGCCAATCATTTCCAAGATCTTGGAGGGTGATATCTCAGGGGGAAAAAATTTAATTAATTAATGGCCAAATGGACCGCCAACAGTTTTGGTGTTGAGGGTCATCAGCTCATCGCAGGGCCAACACACACAACCATTCACACCGTGGGGCAATCTGGAACAGCCAGTTAGCCTAATGTGCACGTTTTTGAAAGGAAACCAGAGTACCCGGAATAAACCTGCACAAGCATGGGAATAACATGCAAACTCCACACAGAAATACCCTTGCCAAGCCTGGAATTCGAACCCCAGACCCCTGTGAAGCAGGTGTGCTAACCAAAACACCACTGTGCCTCCTTATATTCAATAATTAAGGTGGTGTTACCCAGGTCACCTTGAAATGACAATTGCACTATGGTGTGTGTTGCATGGAAATTCACTGTTGCAAGATTCTGGAGGATTATGACATTTATACGTAGACTGCTCAGAAAAATAAAGGGAACACTAAAATAACACATCCTAAATTTGAATGAATTAAATATTCTTATTAAATACTTTGTTCTTTACATAATTGAATGTGCTGACAACAAAATCATACAAAAATTATCCATGGAAAGCAAATTTATTAACCTATTGAGGTCTTGATTTGGAGTCATACTTAAAATTAAAGTGGAAAAAGTTTGACGTAATGTCCTTAAAACAAGTCAAAATGAGGCTCAGTAGTGTGTGTGGCCTCAACATGCCTGTATGACCTCCCCACAATGCCTGGGCGTGCTCCCGATGAGGTGGCAGATGGTCACCTGAGGGATCTCCTCCCAGACCTGGACTAAAGCATCTGCCAACTCCTGGACAGTCTGTGGTGCAACGTGGTGTTGGTGGATGGAGCGAGACATGATGTCCCAGATGTGCTCAATTGGATTCAGGTCTTTTGAACAGGCAGGCCACTCCATAGCATCACTGTCTTCATCATGCAGGAACTGCTGACACACTATAGCCACATGAGGTCTAGCACTGTCTTGCATTAGTCAGAACCCAGGGCCATCCGCACCAGCATATGGTCTCACAAGGGGGCTGATGATCTCACCTTGGTACCTAATGGCAGTCAGGCTACCTCTGGCGAGCACATGGAGGGCTATATGGCCCCCCAAAGAAATGCCACCTCACACCATTACTGACCCACTGCTAAACCGGTCATGCTGGAGGATGTTGCAGACAGCAGAACATTCTCCACAGCGTTTCCAGACTCTGTCACATCCGTCACATGTGCTCAGTGTGAACCTGTTTTATCTGTGAAGTGTGCGGCAGTGGCATATTTGCCAATCTTGGTGTTCTCTGGCAAATGCCAAACATCCTGCACGGTGTTGGGCTTTAAGCACAACAGCCACCTGTGAACTTTGGGCCCTCATACCACCTTCATGGAGTCTGTTTCTGACCGTTTGAGCAGACACACGCACATGGAGGTCATTTTGCAGGGCTCTAGCAGTGCTCTTCCAGTTCATCTTTGCACAAAGGTGGAGGTAGCAGTCCTGGTGCTGGGTTTTTGCCCTCCTACGGCCTCATCCACGTCTCCTGATGTACTGGCCTGTCTCCTGGTAGCACCTCCATGCTCTGGACATTATGCTGACAGATTTCATATTTAGTTATAAACAAGGCCATTTGATTATTTTTCTGTAAGAAATATAGTCTTGAAAGTGAAATTAAGTCTTTGTGGCAAGGCATTTGTCCAGGCAAAAACGGGAATGTTTATGTTTAAGAAGCTGTACAGATTAAAAGAAATTTGTTTCCTGCTATCATATATACGGAACCATTGGATAATTGGTTGGTGAGATATGGGCTTTTATACATGAATGTCCACATGTGTGACAAGACTTTTGTCAATGACTATATGTATATGTATACATATATACATACATATATGTATCTCAGAAGAAGGAAAACTTTGAACTCAAACCTCCGCTGCCTTGTGACCATATCAAATCATGGAAAAGGCTTCAGGAGTAAACCTCGAGGAAAAATCCAGAGCTGAAGTCCCTAAGGCAATTCAACGTTGTACTCAACCTCCTTCTGGCAACTCCTGCGATGGCCGTGGTGACTAACCATTAACAGCCGTGCTGTTCCTTTGGATCAACCAGTAACGTCGAGGGGGGGGCTGCGTCATGGGCAACAGCATGTCCTCCATACAACCAGGCTTACATCCAACACCATACACTTCAATATCCAACAACTACAGAAGCATTTCACCTCTTTGGCAAAGTCTTTGCAAAGGTTATCCTCTTCCACCTGCAGAAGTTGGCAGAATGAGTCTACCCAGAGTCACAGTGCTGCTTCCATGCTAAAAGGTTGACGTGGTGTTCAACCCTCCATCAACTCCAGGTGAAGTGTAGAGAACAACAGATGCCCTTGTATGTCACCTTCATTTACCTCACCAAATCACTTGACCTCGTCAGCAGAGGTGAACTCTTCAAGATGCTTCCAAGATTGGCTGCCCACCAAAACTGTACAGTTTGATTGAATCCTTTCAATCCAACATGAAGGGGAATGTGCAGTTTGATGGCTGTTTGTCCAAGCCCTTCGACAGTGGTGTGAAACAAGGTTGCCCCTACACTCTTTGGGATCTTCTTTGCCCTGCTTCTAAAACACGTCTTTGGCATAGCAACAGAGGAAATTTACTTACAGACCAAATCCACCGGCAGGCTCTTCAATGTCACCTGCCTCAGAGCCAAGAAAAAAGTTTGTGAAACCCTCATCAGAGATATGCTGTTCACCTATGATGCAGCAGTGGTAACTCACACCCAATAGGATCTGCAGGCACTGATGGACAGCTTCTCCCAGGCCTGCAAGGACTTTGGTCTAACCATCAGCCTGAAGAACAGGACACTGCTGAACCTCCAGCCATAACCATGAATGACTTTAAGTTTTCCACCAGTTCACTTACCTTGGCTCCACCATCACTGACATCCTCTCCTTGGATGGTGGACAAACATTTGCTCGCCTATAAAGGGAACACTTAACACATCCTAATCCTCAATTAATTAAATATTCTAGAGAAAGTAAAAGAAAATTTATTAGATTTAATAAAATAAAATAACCAAAGAATGATCAATGGGAATCAAAATCATCAACCCGTGGAGGTCTGGAACCAACTTTTGTGGAAATTCTTCAAGACAAATCAAAATGAGGCTCAGTAGAGTGTGTGGGCTCCATTTGCCTATATGCACTCTCTACAAGATCTGGGCACGCTCCTGAGGAGAAGACTGATGGTCTCCTGAGGGATCTCCTCCCAGACCTGAATGTGTATATATATATGTATGTGTATATATATACTCATGTATAATTTACTATAGTGGTGAATAATATGAACTCATTTGCTCATATTAATGACTGTGGTACAGAGTAGTGTACGATTATGTGTATTAAACAACAAACATGAATACCCCTCCTTGAATTGCCACCTTATCATGGTGGAGGGGTTTGCGTGTCCTAATGATCCTAATGTTGTCGGGGGCATTATGCCCCTCGTAGGGTCACACAAGGCAAACAGCTCCTAGGTGAAGGTTCAGATTAAGCATGGTTCAGATGACCCTAATGGATAGAAAATCAAGTTCTCAGTTTTCCTTTCACGGATGTGGGTTTCCGCAGTCAGCCCATGGAGCCAGGTCTGGGGGATCAGCTTCAAGGCACTTGGCACCAGGACACCCTAGGCCGCAGTTCGATGATTGACTTTGTAGTCATGTCGTCCGACTTGTGGCTGCATATTCTGGACACTTGGGTGAAGAGAGGAGTGACACTGTCACCTGATCACCACCTGGTGGTGAGCTGGCTCTGATGGCAGGGATGGCCACCCTCCAGACCTGGCAGGCTCAAGGATGTAGTTAGGGTGAGGGTTGGAGTCTGCCAAGGCTGTCTTTTGTTTCCGGTTCTGTTCATAATTTTTATGAACTGAATTTCTAGACATAGCCGAGGCGTCAAAAAATTCTGGTTTGGTGGCCATAGGATGGCCTTTTGCAGATGATTGTTGTCCTTTTGGCTTCATTAAGCCGGGACCTTGTCGGAATTCAGAGCCCTCTCTGAGCGGACATATGCCGGTGGAAGTATCATCCCTCTTTCTCAAATTGTTGTTTCTTAATTTATACACTGTAATTCAGTGGATACTTGAAAAGACTTAATCAAATTAAAATGCCAACTCAGCAGATGAGAACCAGCAAGTTATCTTTGTTACAAGTTGCAGTCAATCACAAAAACAATTCTGAGAGAGCAGCTGGTCTTTAATGTCTGATCCCATCAGCATCAAAATCAGAATGAGCAAATTACCCTTTGAAAGCCACTTCTGTTATACTATCCGGCGTCTTAGATGCCATCCCCTTTTTAATTTGCCTATGACTAAATAATTTTTCCTTAAATTCACATTCTAGGCAATTTTACCTCCTCCCATCATATTTTACATATTTCTATATTTCCCATTATTTTCCTGTTTTTCCCTCAGTGTGATGCCATGTTTCCTGTTGTGATTTAGTTTTGTTCCTGCCCTGATGTGATTTCATACTTCCTGATGTGACGTAGTCCTATTTAATGTCCCCTTATTTCCGGTCGTGTTTGGGAGTTTCTATAAAAAAATTGGCGCTTGCTTATAAGCGCCAGCTTCCGTGTTACCTTGTCATTTCTGAATTTTGTCTTGTGTGAACCGGTCAAGTGGATTATACGGAATGCTACTTTTCTGATTCATTCAACGCGTGTAAGTACCTTTTAATCTTTTCTTTATTTTATTAAGCAAAATGCAAGCATGATATTTTATATTGTTGCTGTATCATTGCACTGTTTTTTTTAACCATTAAATGTACCAATGTTTACTCTGTTAATTTACTTAGATGCATTACATGGGTTCTAAGCTTTAAAGCGTTTCAGTACTTGATTATTATATTATTATATTTGCTAAAATATATTGCAGATTACATGTTTTTGGTTACATAGTCATATGCCATGCATCTCTTTCTTTTCCATTGTTTCCAGCTTAGTCAACCTGTCGTGCTGTTTTCAGGAGGGGGAGATCTGGTCAACATCGCCATTGCCACTACCATTTGGCCCGTGCTAATCCCAACCTTTTGGATTTTCTAGAGTTCCTTTCTGCCACCTGGTTCCAATCTGGATCTCCTGGGTTTCAATCCAGGTCCCCTTTTTATCCCATCCAACCTCCAGTTACTACCCGAGATCAGTCTACTTAAACTTTGCCTTACATCCAAGATCAGTCCACCCAGGTGTGCTATTGGTGTTTTTCTCCACGCCCAGAGTCTCCTTCAGGCTCTTCCTTCATCCCAGGCTCTCCCTTCATCCCTCTTTGTTTTGCAGAGTACTCTTTTCCAGAGCCTTCTCCCCCAAACTCTCCTATGGAGTGTCATCCTAATTTTGCCGAATATAATTTACTTTCTGACTATACACCAACGTCTCCTGTTAATGAGGATGCTCCTTCTTTCACCAATGATGAAGGTGTTCCCATAATCCCTTTGGAAAGGCTGGCTGACTAAATTGTGTTTTATACTTCCCTTACTCCTCAGTGTGCTTATTTCACTGATACATTAGCTTTACATTTCAGCTACCTGCTTTACTTTTGCTGCTGCTATACTTAATGTCTATTGCTAATTTTTATGGTTTTAATGCTACATCAAACAAGATATATATTTTAAAGCTAGGTCAAGCAGAATATAAAGTTTCTTTCCCACAACCTCCAGCTTTTACTTGAGCGATTCCCAAATGAGTGCGAAGCGGCTGGGGTTAGAATCAGCACCTTCAAGTCCGAGGCCATGATTCTTAGCTGGAAAAGGATGGAATACACTCACTGGGTCTGGAGCGGAGGAGTTTAAGTATCTTGAAGTCATGTTTAGGAGTGAGGGAAAAATGGAATGGGAGATCGATAGGCAGATTGGTGCAGCCTCTGCTGTAAATTAGGGCTTGTTACCGGTCCATTGTTGTGAAGAGGGGCTGAGCTGAAAGACAAAACTCTCAATTTATCAGTCGATCTACGTTCCTACCCTCACCTATGGTCAGATCTCTGGGTAGTGACCAAAAGAACAAGATCAGGCGGCTCAAATGAGCCTTCTTCACAGGGTGGCGGGGCTCTCTCTTAGAGATAGGGTGAGAAGCTCAGCGATCTGGGAGGAACTCAGAGTAGAACCGCTACTCCTCCATATTGAGAGGGGCCAGTTAAGGTGGTTTGGCCATCTATTTATAATGCCTCCTGAACGCCTACCTGGTGTGATGTTTCGGACATGTTTAACTGGGAAGAGACCTGGGGTCAACCCAGAACATGCTGGAGGGACTGTGTCTCTCGTCTGGTCTGGGAATGCCTTGGTGTCCCCCGGAAGAACTGGAGGAAGTGGCTGGGGAGAGAGAAGTCTGGACTTCACTGCTAAAGCTGCCGCCCCTGAAACCTGGATTAAGCAGAAGAAGATGATGATGATGATAATCAAGACATAGCCAAGAATTCAAATAATAATTTTGTCTGTCATACTTTGTTTTTGTCTAAAACTTTTCTTTTGATAAAACTTTGCTGATATTACAGCCTTGCAAACTTTGGTTATTCTATCTTTCACCCCATGTTTCCTCCAACATCACTTCTTCCATACCATACGGTCAAGCTGCTCCCACAGCAGCTCAACTGGTTTGAGATCAGGGGTCTCATTTATAAAACATAAGATTCTTACTTAAAGTGTACTTGCTCAAAACCCCAAAATTTGCATGCACCAAAAAATATAAAGATTCGTAAAACCCTGTGTATGCACACCTGTAAGCAGTCTTCTCTTTATAAATCACAGAGTGCCTACATGTGTGCACACATGAATTGGCTGCATGTCCCACACTTTTCACGTCATTTTGTAACCATAAGTGGTCAATTGAAATCACTTCATGAATGCAGTCTGTATATAAATTAGGTTTGCATGCTATTCTGTCGTTGTTGAAAATAATGAGTGTAGGAGAGAAAAAAAAGAAAAAAGGAATTTCAAGGAGATATAGAAAGAAACCATAATAGAGAAGGTGAAGGCCTGAAAAAATATTTTGGATGCCACAACAGCTGGATCACTAACAAAAGAAAGCAAGCGAGTGACGACATGTTGCTGCTTCTATAAACAGGGTAAGTGGCACAGAGCACACGGTGGCAGAACTTGACTATATGTATTAAGTATGTGAATGAGAAACTCATTCAATAAAGGTGGATAGGAAGAGATGACTGTTCTCCCACCAGCAGAGGCTCAACACAGTGTTTATCCCCCAATTCCCCCTTTCTCCAGAATATGCATATGCACGGATTAGAGTTTGCAATTGTTTTTGTAGATCACAACTTTTGCATGGAAAGTGACATACCATGTTCAGGCCCTGTTTTGTATGTACACCATATTTATAAATGAGGCACCTGGTGCCTGTGCTGGCCACTCCATTATTAACAGAATACCAGCGACTGCTTCTTAATAGTTCTTGAATACTTTGGAGTGTTTTGGGTCATTGTTCTATTGTAGGAGGAAAGTGTCTCCAATCAAGCGCCATCCACAGGGTATGGCATGCTGTTGCAAATTGGAGTGATATCCTTCATTATTTAGGATTCTTTTTACCCTGTACAAATCACCCACTGTACCAAAACCAAAGCACCTCCAGACTAATACACTGCTCCAGGTTTTTTTTCTCTTTATTCTGCACCTTGTAAATTTTCATAATTTTAACTTAAACATCTTATACTTCGATTCATCTATCTACACCCCCCCCCCCCCATCTTACTCTGCCCAGTGTCTGTGTTCTGTTGCCCTCTTAATTTTTTCCCTTTCTTTGTAACTCCAGCAGTTGCCTCTTCACTGTTAAGATTGATTCTGGTGTTTTGTGGGTATTATTTGATGAAGCTGCTGATTGTGAACCTGTCAGGCATCTGTTTCTCAAGCTAGAGACTCTGATGTACTTGTCCTCTTGCTCAGTTGTGCATCAGGGCCTCAGTTCTATCTGGGTTAGAGCCAGTTTGTGCTGTTCTGTGAAATGAGGTAGTACGTAAGGTTGTATGAAATCTTCAGGTAGTTTCTCATATGTGACTGAGTCTGGCAAAATGAGTCACAGAGACCAAAATTTCAAAATGAAGTTTGTGATGAGACGCCTATAAATTCCACAGAAAATGGAAAAAACGCATGTAAAGTTTATGGCTCAATTCTCATGGAACCACCTTCAAAAGTCCTTAGCAACCAATGGGTTACATCCCTGCTATTGACTCCAAACTTGACAGAGGCCTTTGTTACATC
>JBCNYG010000008.1:25463013-25474386 GCA_039654305.1 Porochilus rendahli | reverse complement strand
GACAATACAGATTTCACGCCCTCTCTGGAACAATCTCCCCTCTTCATCCCAATCACTCCTTTTTATCACATTCATCCTCTTCCTCTTCATCTCCTTATCAACATCACTCGTCTTCCTTTTCATCACCTTTTATCATCACTCATTTCCCTTTTCGTCACTCTTTTTCATCACTCCTCTTTATCATCACTCATCTTCCCCTCTATCACTCCTCTTCATCATCTCTTCATCCTCTATCGCTCCTCTTCACCATCGTTTCTCTTCATCTTCCCCTTCAATACGCTTCATTTTCCTGATCTCTTTATCGTCATCACTCATCTTCCTCATCTCTGTTTCATCACTTCTCTTCATCATCTTCCTCTTTGCCATCACTCTTCATCAGACTCTTTGCTTGGACCCCGGTAATCGCTCCTTGCATCTATATTGGAAATTATTCTTGGTGAATTTGGTTGTCGGTTGTTGAAGATACCTGTAACTTACTGCAGACTGATTTCTTCGACTTTTACGTTTATAGATACAGATCCTACCCCACCCCCAGTGCACGCCAAAGCTACGGTGAGTTTGGGAGAGCCACGGCTTTTCTCAGGGGAAAACGTGCAGGTGACTTGCAGTGTCCCGGATGACCCTTTACCCAATTGGACGTATAAGTGGTTCCATGATGGCGTGCACTTGAGCAGTGGAAACGTGTACAGTTTAAATAAGGCTCGAGTTCAGCAAAGTGGAGAATATACCTGTCAAGGAGAGAAGGCCATAAAAGAATGGCCCTATGTCGTGTCGTCAATTCTAAGCAACCCTATTACAATACATGTTGATGGTAAAAAAATCTATGTTCTGTGGGTTTTCCCTTTAATCTGTGTATGCTGTATGTATATATGGTATGTGTGTGTATATAAAGGAGTATATGTATTACTATTTTTATTCTCCACTAGGTGGTTGGGCTCTAATACAAGCCCCGGTTGAGCCATTAATTATTGACGAAACAATGACTCTGACCTGCCGTGTCCGTGATAACCTCCCCGTGTCAGATGTGATCTTTTACAAGGGTGAAGAGGAGATCATGAAGCAAAAAGACAAAAATCTAGAGTTCCCCAGACTCCAGCTTGAAGATAATGGCAGTTATTCATGCAGGGCCACATGGTTTAGGAACATGGAGTATCAATCTGCCCAGGCTCTGCCCTTTTCTGTGACTGTATTAGGTAAGATATTTACATGAATGGATATCCAACTAAACAAAAAAAGCCTCCATGAAATAAAAGACTTAAACTGCCTCATGAGGTATTTGGTGGTTACTTTATTAGCAAGATGGAAGTCCATTATTCCATGGTGGCATTAGTGTGAGCAAGCTAGAAACAATAGATGATCTCGTGAAAGTCTAACCTAACATGCTGGAAATTGTCTTCCATGTTCGACTGCAGATAAATTGGAGACACCCACAATGGAGTTTCTCGAAGGTAGGCGTTTGATGTCTAGTGGGAGCAAAGTCGTCTTCAAATGTACCACCAAAGTCAATGCTAGAGAACAAGGCCTGGATCTGGAATACTACTACAACAAAAATGGTACCAGGCTAGGACCTGTTTCTGCCAAAGACACTTATACCATCCTACAGGTGAGCGGAGAAGATTCCGGACCCTACTCCTGCAAAGTCCGTGTCAGAGCTCTGAATGTGGAGAAGATGAGTAAGGAGCTGAAGCTGATGGTCATGACCCTTTAAACCTGGAATTATCCACGGAATGTAAGTTTGTAATGCTTTGGGATTTTTGTTTTAGGGCCAGATTAACTAAGCAGATCAAGTTAGTGTGAGATCGCAACAATAAAAACAAAGCACAGATGGGAGTGGGGGATTCTTCGAGAGACCTACTCACTATGAGTGGAGATCCAGTCACTTCATTTTACTAATGACCAATAAAATCTAGCAAGACAAGCACAAATTAGCATAGGGTTACAAACATCCTTGGCAATCGATATATCTGAAACAAGTATTCCAAAATAAATTGGCACGAGATAATTTGTTCACACAGTAGGACTATTTTGTAATTTCGAACCCACGACCTCTCAATCATGAGCCTAGTACCCTAAGGGGGTGATCACACTAGAGGTGCGATAGAAAAGCAACTGATGAGAATTGTTTTGTTTTTCGTTTAGCTAAATGTTTTATTTATTTATTTATTCTTGTCTTGAATTCGGGTATTGTTTTACGACACCACATGCAAGAGAATATTTTGCCGCTGAAATATGTATATTGTGTGAAAGTCTCACAACAATTGACTGAATTATGAGTAATTTGCGATTGGTTTGCGGATGTTTGGGAGGGGAAAAAAAAGCAAATCTGAATCAGTCGCATTTTTTTCACTAATGGTTTATTCTCAAACCATTCGGTTTTTATTAGTGAATAAAATACGAATGACAACAAAAAATATACGGAATATGGCGGATGCCAGCAAGTCTCAAACTTTCCATGTGGAAGTCACCAAATTGTTGCCTTTCTTTCTGAACGAATATATAATTTCCGAGCGAAGCGACAGCTTTGCGACCTATTCGCCACATGTGCGGACATTTTCATTTTCGAACCAGGTGACCGAAATGCAATGCCGCGAATGTCAGACCATTTTAACATTAAGAACATTTTAAGAATGAAAAGCGACAGCCACAAATTGACATTGACATCAGTTGCTTTTGTTTTGTACCTCTAGTATGATCACCCTATAACCACGGCATCACCAGCCACAGCAGGGAACTGACTATCGCATGACTGTATTAAATTAAGTTCAGTGTATTCAGTAATTTAACATAATCTCCTCCCTAAGTGCTAATTCAAAATCCTTTATTTAGCCCTAATCGAGGACTTTGTGTTTATTAATTTATTTATTTGTTTGTTTATTTATTTATTTTAAGCATTGACTTAAATGCATTTTATAATAAATTCATTGTCATTAAAAAAAATAAAACAGCAAAAAATTTAATGCTTTTAACAAACTTCACTGTATTTTATAATTTTTTTGTTTGCTTGTTTTAATACTAATAGTGCCATGTTCCAGACCTGGAATGTACGAATCCCATCCTCTACTCAGCCATTATCCAAGTTCCAAGTACTCGTGCATAATCTTCAGCCTTTCTACCATGCATCTGATCACAATTTTCACCCTTTAATATGTTTTCTACTGGATTGTCATGATGCAGATTAATCTGAGTAACTTTTATACAAAATGTCATTTTAAAGGAACAGAAATCGAGCCTTAAATATCTGTTTTCCTATTTGATTTTAATACACATGCATGAGTGGTTGATTTAAATCTGATAATGTAATGCCTTTTCTTTATTCTTTGGAACATATTTGTAATAAATGACTTAAAAAAAAAACTATTAATTAACAAACACATGGAAATGCTTCTAAACTTTATAACATGGGGTATTAAAGGAAAAAATATTTTATAATAACAAATACAAGGTGTTCATTGGTTATGTACAAATATGATGAAAAGCATTGATGTATAGGACAGTACAGCATAGATATAAATAAAATAACAAGCTTTTGATTGTTTTAATAAGTACATAACATACCTCTGATAGATGCCTAAAAATGGACATATTGGCTATAGTGTACTGTATGGTGTTCGTAATCAAGGCTTACGACGTGTAGTTGCTTAACCCTGGGTTTACACTGGGGCCACCATGTCCACAATGTCCACTAATCTAAAGAAAGTGTGGAGCTCCACAGTGTACGACTACACTTGGAACATGATTGGGGTATAAAAAAGGAGGCAGGGTGCATCTAAGAGATAAAAGTTGAAGGAATCATGTTTCCAAGTTCGCCAAGATCCCCTATGATGGCGCATCAAAGTCTATTACACACAGTTAAGGTCTTTTAATCTGTACTATGCTCTACTACGATTCCCACGTTCTATCACAACTGGTAAAATTTTAATAATTGTGGCTAAATTTTTGACAAGCAAAATTTTTCGTCACGATTCCACTAAAGTCCCCTTAAGATCATCACGATTTGATCCCACGATCCCGACACTCCTCAGGATTTTCTCAAGTCGAGTCGTAAACCCAGGGTAAGATTTATAGAAAGGTGAAAATTTAACAAAAATATCAACTTTTTATCAATAATTTCTAGTCGCAAAACGGTTCCAGGGTGTAGCAACTTGCTTGTGATGCAGGGAGTCAACAGGCTAACAGGAAACTATTTGGGGAAAATCTAGAAGGGAATGCCGACTGATGCGAGGTTGAACAACAGGTTAAATATGTTAAGTAGACATAGCGTTGTAGTGAATCAAAACTAGGATCCTGTTGGACCCACCAAAAGCCATGTCATTGGATTGGCCAGTTTTTTTAGGCAGACCATATCATATGAAAGTTGCTGTATTCATAATTAACATGAGAACATAGAGTATTTGTTGCAGTGGGTTGTACAAAATACAGCAAATTTACAGTATTGATTTATGGTGGGCTGTGGTACCTGCTTCATCCTGGTTTGTTTATATATGGTTTAAAGCACTAACAGGTTTAAATGATTGGAACCAGAATCAACTGGATTTATTTGAAGGTGTCACAGGTAAGTCGAAACAAAAATAATTGTAGTATGGGTCCAGAGAGTCTGCACAGGCAGAAGGGATCACAATTTGTTCAAGAGTGGGTGGGAATGGTATTTCAAGACAGTCCCAGGCAAATCTCTTGAGTCTGTATGTCAATCCCCCGGATGATGGTTATGTACTGTAGGTTTCAGTGCAATACCAGATCCTGGTTTGTCTTTGATGTCAGTCAGGATAGAGCAAAAACCCTGAAAAGGTGCTGTCATCCTCACTGCTTGAATAGGCACCGTTCCAATCCCTTAGGGTCTCCACCCACACTTGGTCTCCAGTAGCTAGCTTCAGAATTACCAGGCTGGAGGCCTGGTCAATATCCTGGCCCTGAAGTGCATCCCGTGACCTTAACTTGCGCACCCCATTCACAACCAAGGATGCACGCAAAGGCTTGTTTCTCACAGTTATTTGATAAGAGAAGACATAAACCCCTGGGTAAGTACAGTTAAACTTGCTACTGGGAATGTCGTAATGGTTTTCTCCGTTGTAAAATATCTTGTCGAAGCGTACTGGGAAGCCCGAGGGTGGAAATGACTTACTTGGGTAGAGCCCTACACTGAAAGCAGAGCGCAACTGTCCCACAGTGTCCCCCGCTGTCCCTTTCATACCTTGAGGGCCACGGTCACCAGGCTTTCCCGGAAGACCCCTTTCACCTTTTGGTCCCCTTGGACCCCTTGAACCTTGAGCTCCTTCAAGACCCCGTAGTCCTGAATCCCCTTTGACTCCCGGGCTGCCAGGTTCACCACGCTCCCCAGGTATGCCAGGGTTTCCATGCATTCCGTGTTGCCCTGGAGATCCAGGATCGCCCCTCATACCTGGAAGCCCAGGTTCACCTGGTTCTCCTTTTTGTCCTCTATCGCCAAGCAGTCCACATTCTCCTCTTTCACCCTTTTCACCTTTGTCTCCCATTATGCCTTCTGGTCCAGGTGGTCCGTTTTTACCTGCCTCACCTTTATCACCTTTAGTTACATTTTCACTAGGCTCTCCTTTGTCACCTTTGCCACCTTTGAGTCCCGGCATACCCCCTGCACCTTTTTCTCCTTTAAGACCGGTATCACCTGTATAAGTTAAAAAATATAAGGAATACGTATTTGTATATCTCAAAGTAATGCACATGTGCATACCCTATTGTTATATTAAAGAATGACCTTTACCTTTCTGTCCAGCTTTCCCTGTAATGCCCGGAGAGCCTGGAAATCCACTGCTTCCTTTCTCACCTTTTTCTCCTAAAGCATTGCAAATAAGAGAAATGTGTTCTGAGATAACCATTCAATATTTTACTATTATCCTTTTTGTTCTGCTGCAAGTGTGTCTCACCTTTGTCACCTTTCAGACCTGGTATCCCAGTTGGACCAGTTGCTCCTAGAGCTCCTTTGAGTCCAGGGTCTCCTTTGGGACCAGGAGGTCCTACACACCAAACAAGTTTGAAGTTAGTCATGTATGATATCTGATGTATTTTGTATATCTGTCTGGTCCTAAGTGAGGGAACCACACTCATTCACTTGCCAAAGTGCTTAACCCTACTAGGTTTGTGTGGAGCCAGAAGCCAACAGTGGTCGAAGGCAGGGTACATCCTAAACAGCTTGCCAGACTATCGCAGAGCCAACACTCAGACAACCATGTACTCTCACACCTAGGGGCAATTTGGAACAGCCAGTTAGCCTAATGTGCATGTCTGTTTTGGACTGAAGAAACCCAGAGAAAGTCCATGCCAGCACCACAAGAACATGTGAACAGCACACAAACACCCTTGCCAATCCCGGCACTCGAACACAGGACATTCTTGCGGTGAGGCAGATGTGCTAACCTCTACGACTTCATGCAGCCCGCTTTGAAACCATAAAAGCTGAAATCCAGTGCTTCTGTATGCCAGTGAAGAAAAACTTCTGAGCACATTGACATAACATTTTTTATAGTAAGATATATTCACATTATCTTTAAACCTGATGAAATGTTTTCATGGGTGTCATGGTGGCGTAGGGTTTAGAACGTCCACCTCACAGAAACAAGATCCTGGATTCGAGTCCGGTGCTCGGGGGACTCTGTGTACTCCAGTTTCCTCGCACAGTCTAAAAGACATGCACATTAGGCTAACTGGCTGTTCCAAATTGCCCCTAGGTGTGACTGAGTATAAATGGTTGTGTGTTGTCCTGCAATGGTCTGGTAAGGTGTTCAGAGTGCTTTGCCCAGTGTAGGCTGAGATACAGCACAAGTTGGGTAAACTGCCTTCTGTTGAAATAGTATGTGATAGGATAAATTACTAAACCAAACTATTTGATGAAATGTCTCAAACTCTCAAGCAAAGCTTGTGGTCTGCATTGTGAGGTTAGTATCTGATTTACTGGAAGCATAATCCACTAACCTGGCAGTCCCCTTTCTCCACTTGGTCCAGCAGGTCCACGTTCTGGAGGGCAGCAGTCACAGTAATTGAGGTAGCATTCTGTATAGTCCAGGGTATAGTTGTCTTGCACAGTGTTGGGTGGGACTGTGGTCTCTTCGTGGTAACCCGCATATGCATTAGCAGGAACAGTGTTACTTTCTGAGATTACAGAAGAAACCCGATCTTTTGCCTTGGTATGGTCTACTATTTTTGGAGTGACTGTCGATTTACCAGCATGTGTGGTAGTGTGGGTCAGCTCTCGGGGAGGCTTCTTGGTGTATTGGTACTTGGGCCGTGGGGTTATCTTAATGGCGTCACTCATGGCTGACAAAAGCAGTACAGTCACTGCCAGGAAGATTGTTCGAGGATGGAGTTCGGTCATTACGTATCTGTGGATAGGGAAGAATATTCAGAATGATCTGAAAAGTACATTATGTTCAAACACTAGATCTGTTAGATGACCAACCAATCGTATTAGGCCTTTCTTAAACGACTCTGGGTAAAGGTGGGGTACAACCTTGATTATCTCTCCGGCTCATCACACACGCAGCTATTCCCACTCACATTCATACCTAGGGGCAATTTGGAACAGCCAGTTAGCCTAATATGGATGTCTGTGGATTGTGGTAGAAAACCAAAGTACACGGAGGAAACCCACGCAAGCACAGAATATGCAAACCCCACAAATTAACACCCTTGCCGAACCCAGAATTTTAAACTTGTGACCTTCTTGCTGTGAATCGGATATGTTAACGGCTACACCTCCTTACTTAATTAAACCAAATATTCTCTTTATGATTTGTTATTTTATGTTTATACTTATTTTATTCAGGCCGCAATTTATGACGCAGTAGAAGAGTGCCAGTTCTGCACAACCAGCGTCATGTCGTCCTGAAATCCAAATGAGTGTCTGGTGCCTGGTTCAAAGCGAAGGAAAAAGTATAAAGTGGTATACTGACCAAGAAATCTGCAGTTACTCACTAACAGCCATACTGTTTACTGTGAGCACATTCCTCTTATTACCTCAGCCATCACCTACCTGATTTTGGTGTTTGTTAGCAGGAATACATAATTTATATTTATAGCACTTGGCAGACCCTTATCTGACACCCTTATCTTTTTAATGTAAGAGTGACTTACATTAATCTTTTTTTTAAATATACAATTAAGGAACTGTGGATTAAGGACCCAACAGTGGCAGGCTGCTGGGACTGGGACTTGAACCACTAATCTTCGGATTAGTAATCCAGTGCCAACTTTCGTGAATTTCTACCAGAGTTGAGACTTTGGGAAAGAAAGCTCTTCTGGGGATGATCTGGATCAAATTCTGGATCCTGGAATTTTTTTTAAGTATTCTTTAACATTGTGAGATACAATGATGTTTTGGAAGTGTGGTATTACAGCATCCCAGCAGGGGGTGCTGTGCACTTTGCATGCTTCAAGTGCTCTGGTGTGTGTGTGTGTGTGTGTGTGTGTGTTACTGATGTACACTTATTCCTCGAGAGATTCTGAGATTATAGCTTTGCTTAATGAGATTGTATATCCACTAATAGGGAGGTGATAATAGGGACTCTCTAATCCTAATGCTCCAAGATTGGGTGAGGCAGAAGCCTGTCACGGTGGCCAAGTTTCTTTACCTCTCATGTGTATCATGTGCGACATATCATTTTGTGACATAGGATACAGCACCCTCATGAATCACTCCATCTATCAGACAGCCAAAAAAGAAAAAGGAAAAAAAATAAAACAAGAAAAAGACACAGGTTGCCAGCTGGACTTAGGGCACTGAGCCTAGTCATTCAATATGGGCACTTTTACCAAACCCCAATGAATGAACTGGTTCCAAGATTTAGGGTTAAAGTAACAAAGCTACAGGTTTGGGCGTTCAATTAAAGGAATGTCGTGTTACTGAAGCAGGAGCAATGATTTGCGCTACTCTGAGACTGAACTGACATCTCTATTGTCCATTCACATACAATGGAGGGGTCACTTGCTGGTTTAAAAATGATGAAAATTATACTATGAGTTCGTCTTTCACTACCATTATCAAAACGCTTTGTATTAATGGTGATTATCTCTCGGGTAGAGGTCCAGAGACCCGCAGAATGCATGGAAGCTGTTCTGGTGGCTTGTAGTGGCCAAGCACCTTTACTCATTTCACGCTGTCATTTGCTGAACCTCTTAATCCTGTTATGGTTGCAGGGAGGCCGGAGCCGATCTCTCGGGACTGCTCAGCAGTCCATCACAGGCAGCGCACACATTCACCTGTGGCATTTTGTAACAGAAAAATTAGCCTAATGTGCATGTCTTTGAACGGGGTGAAGACACGCAAGTACGGGGAGAACATGCAAACTTGACACAGAAACGCCTTCGCCGAGCCTGAATGCCACTACGTACATGCATCATTGAATACATGGTATACAATTAACCAGAGCATAATTGTGTATAATGACCCTGCGATGGGATTGTGAGCTGTTCACAATGTACACCCCCCTTTGCCTAGATAGGCTAAGATAGTCACCCTGGTCTTCCCGAGACCCTAGAAGGATTAAGTGGTTCAGGAAATTAATTAAGAAATAATTGCATATAATGGCCCTGCAATTGAATCGCATGGGAGGTTGGAGCCTATATCAGCCGACTCTGGGCAAAGGTGGGGCGCACTGCCAGCTTGTCAGACCCTACTAGAATTAAGCGGTATACCCAGTGAATAAGTGAATAATTGTGTATAATTCTGGTAGGAGATTATCATTAATTCGTTTATTTTCTGAAGTGATTAATCCTAAATAGGGACATGGAGAGGCTGGCGCCCATCTCAGCCGGCTATGGGCGAAGGCAGAGTACACCCTGGACAGCTCGCCAGACCATTGCAGGGCAGAAACACACTGACGGCTACGCAGCCTACTCTTAGCGGAAAATCAGCAATGGTTGTTTTACATTCCTCTCACCACAGACAGTGAGAGACATGGCTGGCCTTTGATAACCCAGTTAGCTTCACTGGGGGGAGTTTATCATATGGGGCAGTATACATTTAATATACTGGGATTTTTGCACCTCAGTGTCACTGCTGTGTTGAAAATGTTCCACCAATTGATATCTTTTCAGTGGTTCTACGGTGAACCTTAACTCTGAAACCCTAGAGTTAGCATGCACATACTTAGCAACATATGGAACACAGTGTGTCTAATTGTACACCTACAAAGTCACCTAAGGCCAATTTTAACTCTTGGCTATTTCTCCTTGCTGTTTTGGATATCAAATGTACCCCATGTGTTAGCTCAGGGAATCAGACGCTCAATCCAAGCTATTTGGTGTTACTCCAAAAAAGCTTTTGCCCAAAAGAGCACTGATAATCTCACTATAGCCTTAACCTGAGCTGTTTTTTTTTTTTTAAGGAAAGGGTTTATCTAATGAAGCATCTGTTCAGGTAAAATAAATTGAAGACCACATTGAGAGGAGGAGAAATTCAGACGTTAGGTCACTACCCATGAAAATACTGTACACTCATTTAAACCTATTGTAATTCATCACTCTGTGGAAAGTAGTTGACGGCTCAGCAAACGTGAGGCTAACTTTCCTTTTCAGTCAAAGAAATGATATGCACTGCAAGCAACGGAAGGTCCTGATACCGAAGAGTCCTTCCAGAATGGACGTCTTCTTCCCCCTGATCTGATGCATCCTTCACCCTGCTATTCAGCTGCCTCAAGCATAGTACTCACTTTACCTCCCTTCCCCTCATCCTCATCCCTTTTACTTACACTCCTCAAGCCATGAGGAGAGACGCTGAGAAAAGGAAGAGCGTCTATCTCCATACAACCCACAATGCACCCCATCTAAACTGACAAGAATTTATTTTAAAGAATTCTTTTAAGAAATTTAAACTCACACAAGAATTGTGCACTAGACCTTATATCACTCAGTATGTGCCTGCATGTTTGCACCCCACCACACACACACACACACACACACACACACACACACACACACACACACATGGTTTCTTAAGGGAAGGTATGTCTGCCATCTGAGCCCTAGGGGTGTTTAGCCTCTGGTAGAGTAACAGCTCAGACTGTGCTCGAGTAGTAAGCCCTTAATGGGGTTCACTATGACCTTGTAAAGAAAGGAGTAGCTGTTGAACCATTTGCCTAAAAAGCCTCATTCTCCTTCTTTATCTTTTTCATCTCCCTCTTTCTCTTTCTCAGGCTCTCCACGCTGTCTGATTTTCATCCTTGAGGAAGAAGTTTGGGAAATAAGTTTCCTACGAATATATTACATTTGAGAAAGAAAAATAAACACAACTGCAAAAAAACCCCATATATATATATATATATATATATATATATATATACACATACATACATACACACACATAGTTATATTATACACATATAGTTATATTATATATGTATGTATATA